>VYZX01028133.1:0-155194 GCA_013401335.1 Brachypteracias leptosomus | reverse complement strand
TCTGGTGTGTCAGCCACTCCTCCCAGCTTTGTGTCATCAGCAAACTTGCTGACAGTGCACTCTGTTCCCTCATCCAAGTCGTTGATGAATATATTGAACAGCATTGGTCCCAGTACCGACCCTTCGGGGACTCCACTAGATACAGATCTCCAACTAGACTCTGCCCCATTGACAACTACTCTCTGGCTTCTATCCTGCAGCCAGTTCACAGTCCACCTCACTACTAAATAAATAAGCCCAAGCCGTACTCTGTTGGCCACCTCTAAAATGTACTAGATGGAAGTGGCTTCAAAATGGGATTCCCTTCCCTTGTGTGGTAGGTGGAACAGCCTTTTCTTGAGCAGTAGGAAAATCCTTGTGATGCACCAGCTCATGGGAAGTGAGGACAACGCTGTAGCACCTCATGGGAGATACCAGCTCTGAGGCAGTTTGATGCCCACAGCAGTGGGCAACTTCTCAGAGGGGGAAGCCTTCATCTGCCAGCTGCGGGAGTGGTGGTGTTTCTGGATGTGCTCGTGACAGCTTGAGATCCGGGTGTGGGGTCTTACAGGAGGTGTCTCTGGCTCCTGTTCTGTGTTAGCTTTGCCTGAAAGCCTCAGGCGGGAGAGGAGCCTTGTCCTTCCAGGTCAGAGTGCATGCAGAGTCAGAGACTGTGGTGGGAGATGTCTCCAGGAGATGAGGCAGACACAAAGAGGGGGAAGTGATATTAAGGGAAACAGCCATGAACACATGGATGTCTACCTTGATACTAATTGCTCTCTCCTTGAACACAGATTCTTGCTGGACAGGGTGGCTGGCTTGTCAGAGGAGCTGATAGCATCACGGCTGGTGCCTCTTCTACTCAATCAGCTTGTGTTTGCAGAACCTGTAGCTGTCAAGAGTTTTCTTCCTCATCTGCTGGGTCCAAAGAAAGGTGACCTTTAAATACTTCCTCTCTTCACAATTATTACTGACAAGTTTGGAACGAATTCAGAGTGGTTGTTCCATTGAATCAAGGGCATAGTGGTCTAATAATTGCCTCTGATGTCCCAAGCGATCTGTGTTGGCAGCTGACAAGGAATCAGACCTGGTGATGGGTTGACACTGTAGATCTCTGCTGTGGTGGTTTCTCAGTGAGCAGCTCTTGAGTGAGCTGTCTCTTGTTGGAGCACTCTTTTCCCATCTTCACCTCCCTCCCCTAGAGCAAACTGGAGAGAGCCAGACCAGCTGCCTCCTGTCGCCAGCCTTGTTCCAGACGCACGTCATTCCTGTGCTGCTGAAGCTGTTCGAGGTTCACGAGGAGCATGTTCGGATGGTGTTGCTGTCTCACATTCATGCCTACGCAGAACTGTTCTCTCGGGAGGAGTTGAAAAACATCATATTGCCACAGGTTAAGGACAGCAAAACAACATGCAGTATATCCCAGAATATGGGAGTTCTGCTGCTCGGGTTGGTTCTGTTTCACACAGCTGTCAAGAGCAGAGGAAGGATTGGTCCAAGCTCGGGGTGCCTTGGCGTTAGGGTCCAGTGCCCCTCAGGTGCCAGAATAAGCCACCCTCTTGAGCTCATGACACAAAGTGGAGGGCTGATTTTATGCTATGGAATAATGGTATCTACTGAGAGCTGTGGGAGATCATGGAAATTAAATGTGCTGCAATTATTACATTTAAAGGGGAAAGAAGTGAAAAAGCAGAATTTTTCTGTTCTTGGTTATGTTGTGATGTTCTTACTGTAGGTATTGCTGGGCCTGCGAGATACCAGTGACTCTATTGTTGCGATAACACTGCACAGCTTGGCGGTTCTCGTCTCCCTGCTTGGACCTGAGGTAGTTGTAGGTGGAGAAAGAACGAAGATTTTCAAAAGCTCTGCACCCAGTTTCATGAAAACGGCCGATCTCTCCCCAGAAGGTAAATGACACGCTCAGAACGCTCTCGGGGCTCTTGCCCATCCTGTCCAAGAAATGCAGGCAGGATTTCTTGGATGATTAATCTGTTGCTGTGAACAGGTTAATTGAAAAAAAGCTAATTTGTAGCTTAACTTCAATGCTAAACTAGGTGCTGTTTGTAGACACAAAATTGCTATCAGAAGAAGGTTATATAAAAGTATTTTAAACATAGGAAGTATATGAAAAAAAATGTAATCCCTTCTTCATTCAAGAATCTCTGGAAGTAAAGGAGATCAAGTGCATGTGTGTTTGTCCTTGGCAGAAAAACTCTACTGCCCTTGTAAAGGACTTAGGTATTTAGCCAGATAGCTGTTTAATATTCCCTCTGTCCTTCCTGTTTGTAAAAATAGTGAGTCTCATCCTCTTCCCCCAATTTCTATTCGTAGATTGGAAAAGGAATACGAACTTCCCTATTTTCTCAGCTCTCAGGAGGCTTTTCAGATAATCCCAATGAAGACAGTAGTCCCTGCACCTGCTAGATAACTTGGAACCAAGTGTCCTAGGGGAAAGCTTTTCTGGATAATCAAACTAAGAATGCTTGTAATGGGAGGGAAGAGTCGGCACTTGTTCTGCTTTAGACCTACAGACACCAAATGAAATGCACGCTAGAGATCAGTTGAAGTATAAATGTTTTCTTCCTGATGATGTGTGTACTGACAGCTACCACCCTTTATTAAAATCCATGGATGGCTCCTTGCATTATTTTTTCTTTACAATATTTTCGTAGACAAGAGTAAATAAACCCCTTTGGAGCACATGCTAAAACCAGGTTTATTTTTCAGAATATATTTAACTGTTAACAACACAAAAACCACCTTTGTCCTTAACAGTGACAACCTGCAAAAAAAGCAGTACTAGAGGCCAAACACATGAGGCTTAATAAGCTGTTTGCTGAAGGCCCTAGAAGGCTGTACCTTTTACCGAGGGCACAGGTTGTGTGTGTTAATCACAGCCCTTCCCAGCAGCACCAGCCACTCATCTCTGGCCGTACAGGGAACACGGGTGAGCCATGTGGAAACAGAAGCAGCGCTGGCTCAAGCTGTGCTGTTATTGGGTGGTGGCAACAGGGCCTCGCACAACCAAGGCTGGTGCTGGCAAATCGCCACCACAGCTCCCCAGAATGAACTGGAACTAGGAGCTGGCCAAGCTTTCGTGAGGTGGCGCAGGGAAACAAACTTGCCTCAAGCAGCTTCCAAGCAAGGGAGGCTGCCACAGCCCACAGGGTAGAGGTTCTTGTCCTTGTAAGCTGCTCTGCTCATGCTCAGACATAGAAGGGGGGTTGTGCAGTCACAGGAGTTTATGCTGTGAATTGTTGTTACTGTTGGTGCTGTGCTTCTGTGTGGGAGGCGAGTAACAGGATTTGTGATGCCAGCCTTACAGGTGCCCAGACTCTGTCCTGCCAAGAGCCGCGGCTGACAGGACCAGAGGGACTCTGTGTTACGTGCAGCCCGGAGCTGCAGCTGTGGCACAGCTGCTTGTCATTGTGCTAAATAAGAGCATTTCAATGCTGCAGGGCTGTTTCAGCTGAGACTGACAACACTCCTTGAGGACCTGGCATCCTTTCTCTTCTTTTATCTGTGCAGACTCCCCTCGCCACGTCATCATCAGTCAGAGAAATCAAACCTCTCGGCCCTTGAAGAACAATTCTGGTGCGTTCCCTGTCACTGGAAACGTACCTGTCAAGAAGCTTTCTGTGCGACAAGACAATCCACTGGCTTTAAAGACAGGTAAAACTTTGCCCTGCCTTTTCCTTTTTAGAAATCAAGTGTCCTACAAATGAAAGGTTGCTTGAAAAGTTCATTTTCCCCATATGCTGATCTGAAAGAGATACAGCAAACCAAGGAAGGTAACAGGGAAGTAAGGAGAGTGTGACCTTTGACTTCCCCGGGAGTAGTTATTTGGGAATCTGATATCCACAGGCTGCTGCCTGGTCAGTCAACTTTGAATTTCTGTTTCCTTAAGGCACATTCTCTGCTCTGCTTTTTCACCCACATTTTTTTTTGTAGATAAACTGGGTCAGCTCATTCTCTGGCCTTGGAAGCTGACCCAGTTGACTTCCATGGCCTTTTGTCAGCCACCTATTGCTTACCAGCAGCCAGCTTTTACTGCGCCAGGGCTTCAAGATGAACACCCTCCTTTGCAAACAGGAAGGTGGCTGAACTTCCTCATATGGAAAGGGCTCAGCAGTGAGGCATCTTTCCAGTCAGCAGTACTGGCTTATTTCCATCACAGGTCCTACCTGTGATGTCAAGGAGATTTAGGCACAACTCTGTCTCTAGAGAGGTTCTCTTGAAATGAGCATGTAACACCTTTGTCTTCCACAGGTGAGCAAGACACTCGGTCCCCCCTGCATGGAATTAGTAGAAGCATTAATATGCTAAGGAGTAGCAGGAGCTCCTTGACTACCTCTGAAAAGCCTACAGAGGAGTGGCCAGACTGGAGTGAGCCAGAGGAGACGGACACTGAGAAAACTGTGAACATTCAAATTCAGCCCCAAGAGCCGTGGGGCAGCGTAGGACCTTATTTTGCTGAACTTGATGTAGATGAGAAGCCTTGGGATGACTTTGAGCCCAGCAGCCCTAGTCCTGACCTGTCCTCAGGAAACTGCCTCACTGTGACACAAGCTGATGCAGTTGAAACACTGAGGCCACAGCCAGGCCCTCACCAACTGGGCAAAGAATTCAAAAGCCTCAGGCTAAGTCCCCCCACAAAGTCCTGCCCCATGAACAGCTGGAGCAATGACAAGTGGAACCACCAGGAACAACTGGGAGAAACTGTGCTGCCAAAAATGACCTTTCAGGAGAGGTTGAAGTCTTCATCTGAGTCAGGCCTAGGAGAAGAATTCACGATCAAAGTGAAGAGGAAACCTGTGCGAGACCCTGAGCTGGACTGGTTTGCTGATATGACCCCAGACATTAAACCTTCTTCAGCTATCTTGATTTTACCTGAAGCTAGGACAGAAGTGGTTGTCCCCAGTCACTCCAGTGTAGCGTCCAGCAGAGAAGGTACCTCCCAGAATGTGCTGTTTTCATCCAAATTTGCAGCAGCTGATGTTACTGAGGTAAGAGGCTATAGGCAGCGGGGTTTAACTGACCGCACACTTGAAAGGATCCCAAAGCATGCCCATCGCACACACACTGTTGTAGCACCAGCTGGCTCCTTGGTCAGATGGTGGATAACCCAAGGAAGCACCAGCAGCACACAACCCTACAGTTGAGTCTTTACCTGTGAGTACAAGATGCTGAGCTCCGACTGAAGCATCTCACCAGGCAGCAGCTGTAATTCAGTGGGCTGTTCCTACAGCAGCAAGAGAGCTGTGTTGGGAAACAGTGAGGGAACAGATTCCACTTGCACACTACTGCAGGCACAGGCTAAGGAGTTTTCACTCCAGCTTTTAATTTGCGCTGCTGTAGCCCAGGCGCAAGGACCCTGCACTGCCTTAGGGAGGGTCTTGTTTCACCGGGCAGATGAAACAAGCCCAGGTCCTGTCTGCTGAACAGGCCTGGCCCCCTTCCCAGGCAGAAGGGGCTTCCAGGTGCAGAGGCTGCACAGGACTTGAGTGGTGCTCCTGGCTCTTCTAAGGAACACCTAATAGCATTGTAAGTAAAGGACCAGGAAACCAGAACCTCTAGGTTACAGAGTAAAGCTTTCTGTTTTCATGGAAGAACAGCTGAGACCTTTCTCCATGTTGGAGATCCAGGGGGGTTAGAGAAGCGCCTTGTAAATCCCTCTAGCCCCAGCACAGAGACTCTGGGGACTGCTTGTGTTTCCTCAGCAGGGAGGTAGTGTTCCCACCACTGCCACCTGCACATTGAACTCTGCTAGACAACTGGTGTTGATTTTGGGTTGTTTTGCTAACTCAGCCTCAGGAGAGCTACCAGGCAGCACAGGGAGAGGAGCTGCACACATAAACTGAAGTTGTTTACAGCATTTGGAAATGGGACACTGGCATGTGACAGAAACACTGTCACTGTGAGAGATCAACCCTGTTTTGGGGGAAAAAAAAAATTAAAAAACTCACTGTAGTGCAGTTGGGGCTGTGGAGTAGTAGAAGAGCTGAGTCAGTGGGCAGGTGAGATCAAAGTCATGGTGTTAGAAGAGGAGAGCAGGGCAACAGCAGTTTCCTAAGGGGAAAGAAATCACCTAGTTTATAGTACCTTCTTCTTCATGGAAAGTGGTTTTGGTACAAGATAGTTCTTGCTTTAATTTTAGGAGAAAATATAAGGCTCTGCCTGCTAATTTGCTCTCGCCTTTAAACTGTTTCCTTGTGTAGTTAAAAGTTCTTTTAAGACAGAAAGCTGCAACTACTGGCACTTTGTTTTTGGTCTTACGAAGGGCTGTCGGCATTCAGGTGAATATCTTGCTCTGCCCTGGCAAGCCACACAGGCAGCTGCCTGACTGCTCTGGCTGTGCCAAGGCCAGAAGTGCAGTACCCCTGTCTTAATGCTGATAATTTTACATGATTCTAGGCTGAAGCTCCAGGCTGGGGTGAAGAAGAGGAGTTGAACTGGGAAGATGATACTAACTGGTAACAAGACTGAAAGAGACAAAGGCAATTTGTGGTGTGTTGGATTCTGTAAGAGAAGTCGCTGCATCCCCCATACAATGGATAAGTACCTCAGCGCTGCTTTTGCCAGAAGGCAGGCACTTGCTGCAGCAGCCACAGGATCCCATGGGGCCCGACCTCTTGCACTGGATGCGCCTTCCCAGTTTGTGCCAAAAGCTGCAGGGGTGAGGCCTGTACTCAAGCAATACACCCAGCTGTGGTGGGTGCCGCTGCTGCCAGCAAGAGGAACAGCGTGAGGGGAGTGTTGGTGCTGACGTGCTACTGGAGGCCAAGAGCGGTGTAAGCGATTGTTCCAGAACTCATCCCTGCTCTGAAAAACTGATGACAATAAATGAAAGTCACACCGAGTTCTTTGGTTAATGTGCCTTTTTCTTTTTTTACCCCCCCGAAAAGTAAAGTCCTTAGAAATGGCTCCTTTTAACTTTTTAGCTAAGAGATGATTTTAAGATGAATGTACAGTTTACTCAACTTATTTATTTCTGTTTATATAGTTCTGTCAGTGGATGGTACAAGAGGTGCTAGGAACCGTGCAGTGAAGGACCACTGACCACAAATGGCTTAAACACCGCCTTCTTTCTGCTCTTAACTGTGACCAATAAAGATTACTTTTAAAAGATGACCCTAGCGTGGAGTGGAACCAGAAGCAGAGGTATGTTCAGAGAACAGCATAGAGCCTTAAGTTGTTACTCGAGTGTATTTTAAAATTAAAATTAAAACCACCTACTGCCTGGTCACCTGTATGTGACAGGAACAAAGGTAACTATTACTTTACAACAGATTCAAACATCTCAGTATTCAAAATACAATCTCATGAAATGTTTATCACCATACAGTAGCCTAGAAGAGCAAGCTATACATTGTCAATGTACAAAGCAACAGCTCAGATGCACAAACAGCGTCCATTAAAATATATCACTCTTTCCAGCCGGGTATTACAAAAGACAGGCCAATATCTCTCACCCCTCAGTTCATTTTGGCACATTAACTGAGACCTAGCAGAGCATTTCCCTGTGTCACAGCTTTTTGTTCTCCAGCGATCATGGTTCAAAGGCATCTCTTCCCTCGGAGCAGGGAGCAGAGCTGTTTTATTGTCTCTTAAGCCTGCTGAGCACCTTACCGTACACTGTCTCTGAGAGTGGCTATGGCTGTGTGCAGAGCCTCCAGTTTCACTGCAAGCCAAGCAGGAGGTGACCCTTTCTGGAGCAGCAGCTTCACAGCCTCCACTGCCCCCTCCATCGTGCCTACTGCTGACTTATACTGCTCCTCAGAGGGTGGGTGACATGCTCTTTTTGCCAGAGGCTGCAGATTTAAGTAAACATGAGACAGACATCATTTAAGTGATCAGTCTTCACCCAAATTCAAGAACACTCTGAGAAGGAGAAGAGACTCCCTCATTTTGTGAGAGTTCTTGCCAGCTGGCAGGCAGTACAGAGCATTTGGGTGTAATTTTAAGGGCCAGGAGTGCATGTGACTTTTTTTTCTTAGAACATGGAGGGCAGCAAGACCATCTTGAACCTCTAGATACTTCCAGAACTGACAGAAATTGACACTAGAGCCTAGATCATTTGAAGGAGTGCACGTACCTCTCCTGTTGACTCCAGTTCTCCATCCATTTTCATAAACTGTGCACTGCAGATAATCCTTTCTTGCTTCACACGTTCTCTCCGTGCTTCTGTTGTTTCTTCTACTTGCCTCATCTAGAGAGAAAGCCACAAGGGAGGTGGCTAAACCAATTACCAACCTCGATAGGTTCAATTTATGTACCAGAACAAAGGGGAGGGAGGGAAATGGAGATCTTAACATGCAGTTCAAAGTGAGTTGGATTTCTTGTGCACTCTTCTGAGCAGATTGAAGTTATTTACAGCTTTGGTGCAGCATCATTGGCAGCTCAGTTCTTTTGCTAATTATCTGCTTGTCAGAAACCGCTCATCCAGATAGCCCTGCCATAGGTTACAGCATAGTAACCACCCTTTCTTCCCGTCGTCTGTGCTCTGCAGGAATAGCCATCTGCTCTTGAGAGAATTTCTAACATGCAGGAAGGACTGAGATGTTTCATATATGTTAATTTAGCTTACAGAAGCTGATCCAAGAGAAACAGGGAAGGAAATCACACAAACCCAATGATGAAATCCCTGTCTTTTTAATACACAACTTCTCTGCCTACAACAACTGTGCAATTCAGTCACTTTTGTTCAAGAAGGGAAAAGCAAAGCATTTAAATCAAAGTTGGGAAATACTGGAAGAGCAGTGTGCATAGGAATAGCAGCTGTTAATTCTGCTGATTGAAGCAAGCAGAAAAGTTCAAACAGATCACAGTTAACAGAACAATTTATTTTAAACTTACTTAATCACCACACAGGTGTTGCAGGTGTAGACACATGCCATGCACTGCTTGTAACAGATGTGAACAACATCAACTGAGTAAGCAGTAAAATGGTTCAACATCACACATACCTTAGCCAGAAAACTAACAACTTTGTTCTTAGTTTCTTCAGAATTCAGGCACTGAGGAACAATATCTTCATGGCTTGTTTCCTGTCAAAAATGTTGATAAATAGTTGTTCAGTATTCATTCAAATTAACAAAGGAATAGACAAAAAATGTTTCTATGACAGTCCCTTCCCTGTTGCAGCCAATTAAGCAAACAGTGCTTAATCTTCCTTCACTTCCAGCTCCTGAAATCCCTTAAAAATGCATCAGCCCTCACTGCTTTTGATATGCAATAGCACCTCTAATAATAAGACCCAAACTGGTCAGTGAAGAGCAGCAAACATTTAAGACAGAAGAATCTCTGTATGATAGAGGTGACCAGAGCCAAATACAGGCATCCAGAGTTCTGCCAGGCTTACCTCTGCAAAATGCATGAACGCCTCCAGCGCATGCTGGTTAACCAGCCAGGTCTGGTCAGCCAGCAGAGAAGCAAACAGACATGACAGCTGGGGTACAACTTGCCTCTGAAAGAGGAACAAATACCTGTCAGCTCCAGAGAGTCACTTGTGCAGAGCTTACCATTGTGGTTTATATTAAAGATTTGTTCTAAGGCCAAGGGCCAGGTTTGTAAAATGCAGGAGCGCTACTGTCCTGTTTGGCAGAATAAATGCTCTAAGGGAGGTGATGTGTTCCATTCTTTCTTCCCTGGGGTTCAAATGTCAGTCTTTTCCAACAGGTGAGAAGCAACCAAGCATCTCACATGCACTCAACATGTCTTAATGAAAAACAAAACTGACATGGACCATTAATAAGTCTTCAAGATTATTATGTCTTGGGACTCCTGCATGTATTTAATGAACTTGGTCCTCTATATTTAAATAAGTAGCAGATCTTTTCATCAGAAGACTGAAGACGATTTCACTAAGGCCACAGTTACCTGTGCTTCTTGTGGTATAAACACCTTCCCCATAGAAGAGAGAAAGTCCACTATCACTAGGCGAACATAGTCCGGGGGATCCAGGTGGAAAAGGGAAGACTGCAGCGCAAATACCTGCCAAAAACAAAACCCAGTGAAGCTCCATCAGACACACTGGGTGAAAACTGCTCGCTCCCATCTTTAAATGAGAGGACATTGACTTTAGGAAACCACTGAAAACAAAAGGAGGTGTGCTACACCTTGAATAAAACTGGCCAAGATAAAGCTGCAGTGTGCATTTTGGAAAGAAATGAGCATGTTCTACAGGGTATCCATATATCTCAATTATGAAACAAAAGGATTCTCAAAAGCAGTGTTAACCAAAGTACCATATACTTGGTTTAAAGGTCAGGAAAGCAATCAAGGAAGAAATAAAATTAGGAACCTCCTTGTGTTAAGACAAGGCTAGACCATGAAGTAACTCATTTGATTTCAGTAAATCGCAAAGAACTTGGTTTTCAAGAGGTTAGTTGTAAGGAAGTTTTGATTTTGTTGGGTTTTTTACCTGAGTAATCAGTTGAGCATCTAATGCTTGGATGAAAAATTCCAAAAGGTGAAGTAATAAACACAGCATCTGCTGGAGACACGGCTCTTCTGAGACCTTCAACAGATCACGAGACATTAACAACACTGTATTTTTGCTTATGGAATAACTACCTAAGAAAGGATTAAAAGTTATAGTAGCATACCAAAATTCTTAGCCTAACTTCACACCCATATAACACACATCATAAGCAGCAGAAGAAATATTAAAACAGTCAATATTTCTAGATAGTCGTATCTTACAAGACCTTTTCTTTGATTTTTATTAAGAATATTTCTTACTCCTCATCTCACTAATATATGCAGCTAATGGTTATCTGAACTATTTTCTCTTACCAGTTGCCAAATGTCTTCACAGAACGGCTGAGGTTAGAAGAACCCTCTGAAGGGGGACATGGTTGGCTTCACCCTGACACTCAAAACTTTCTTTTCTAATCAGAGTTTGAACCATGACAACCCTTTTTTCTTTACTGCAGACAGAGATGGGTGTACACTCACAAGGGAATTGCCTTACCTCCTTGGTCTCAAATTTGGGAAGAAGGTTACTAGCTCTGTGCATTTTCATGTGCTAACTGATGTACTCATCAAATTACCATGAGTAACATTTAAAATAGGCCAAATTTGTATCCAGTATGCATCAGAATGAGGTATTTCAGACTTAGGCAAGTCTGAACCCGACATGGAGTAACAGCTGGGGTAGCAAGGAGCCATATATGTTACTTAGAGGAAAATTCAAGCTCTGCTTCCCAGCACAGGCTCCTGCCTAATTACCTGAAGGAGTGAACAGCAGATGGGCTGCACTGTTACGCTGTGCCTTACAGAAATGGTCCAGTCCAAGTAAAACAACTTAGTCACAAACATATGATGAAGCAGCACCAGCCTTTCAAAGACATTGTGCTTTCATCCCTGGAGCAGCAAATTAGAGAACATTACCTGCTTAGCCTGGAGAAAAGTCCAGAACTGACCAAGCACTCCCAAGACAGATGCCTGAAGTTCTGCCTCCAGAGCATCACCAGCAAAATTGCAGGCAGCCAGCAGGACAGAAAGGGCAGTATTCTAGTAGGGAAAAAGAACCAAAGTGTGTAAGACCAAGAAAGCTACATGTAAAATGAACCAAAATCCCAGGCTCGTATTAAATATCTAGAACGATACAGGATGGCAAGAAGCCAAATGTGCTGTGGCAGCCCTACAGTACAGCTAATCCACCAGGCCACTGGCCAGTAAAGCCTCCAAAGGAAGGAACATCCGTTACTTCTGTGAGTTTCACATGGTGCTGCAGTCATCAGCTGTGCCAGCAGGCCAGAGCTGGCAGCAGATACTGCATGTGCAAGTCTCTGGTTTCTCACACTCCTTCTCCGAGAAGACCAGTGAACACCTTTCAGATTTGATGCTGTATAAAACCAGCCAGGACTTTGAAACTTAAAAGAATTGTATGACATACTACAAATCAGAAATTCTAAAGAAAAATACATCTGCTCACCCAGAGAGCAAACAACTAGTATAACTCACGAACCACAAGACTCCTACTGTCATCCTCAGACTAGAGGGTCCTAAAATGTTGTGTTTTAAAAGAAAACATTAAAAGTAGGGTTCTTGTTCATGCATGTGCCAATTGGGCACAGAAAAAAACTGTGCAACACACAGAAAAAGAGAACCGGAGTGACAGCAACAGAATCTTTATCATTTGGAAATGCAGGGTTCGCACGTTTTCACAGAGAGAACTGAATCTCCTTTACCACAGGTGGGAGCTCTCCCAGAGCGCGCCTGCTGCTGCTCAGCCACCGCCTGCACTGCGCCAGCCCCGCCACGCAGAGCTGGCAGCCCACCCGCTTCCTCAGGGCAGGATTCAGGGCTTTCAGGGAGACATGCTGCCACACAGCCAGGTTCTCCACCTCTTCTGGAAGAAACTTATCAGCAAATCTGACCTGCAAACAAAAGTTAATAGGAACTAAGCAGACCAGAAAATAATTTGATAATCTGTCAGAAAGCTGAGAAACCTGAATGCACTACCAGTGTGCCTTAGAAATATTACAAACAAAAAAAATTATGTAAAACATTTCATTTAAATAAAAACCAACATTTTAAATAAAAGCCTTCCAGAACTGCCACCTCTCTTGTCACATATAGGACATCAGAATGATTAAGCAACTCATTCTTTCAGCTGCTTGAAGCAGTGGCCCCAGTGAGTAGAAGAGCAAGCTTTAGCCTCTCTGAGGTGTACAGAGAGGCACTGACAGGAAAGGGTTCTGATCTTTGTATCTGATGACATGAAAACACTCATGAACACCAGATGCAGTGACAGGACATACAGTTTCAGAAAATATGGGAGATGTGCCATTTTCATACCTAGTCAGAAAAAGGCCTTCACTGCTGCCCAAGACAACTCTTTGAAAGGTGTATGTTCTCTTCCTGATTTAAATAACAAGACATCTGCATTTGTGCACATCTGCACAAATTAGGATCCACTATGATCCTAAGTACAATATCAAGCACAGCAACTGAGCGTTCAACATCTTGCCATCTCTGAAGAACTGAAAGAGGGTATGTTAACACAGGCCACAGATTCAAATCTCTTCTATTAAAGACAGAAGATGCTGCTGCTGCACTTGCCTGATGATCTGGAGCCATCAAGAACAGCATACGCCGCAGCAGAACACCCAAGGCAGAGACCTGATAACAGTCACTGGGCCAGGACTTTATCTGAAATGGGATAAAAGGGTAATGCATCCAATTCAAGAAAAAATTCACCACTCAGCAAATGAGCTCTGTACAGAATGTTCTATGAGTTGCTATGTGGGATCACAGCAGTGACACTCTGAATTAGTGCGGGACAGGTTGGAAATCCTAGGCATATTAGTTTATATTTTCACAGTCCTGCTTTTGCTAATTAATAACCTGATTTGAAGAATTAAAACAGTCTCCGTGTGGTTTTGGAAATAAATGAAATTTATGTCTTTGGTCATTTAGAAAGTTTACTGGTAGGACTAGGATTAAAACTGGTGCCAAATTGCAAACATCACTGTGGTTCTTACCAAGTGGGCTATCACAGCAACATGGTGAGCGCACAGTTCAGCTGTTCCATACCTGGAGTGTGAGAGACAGAAGCTTCTGAGTCTGTACTTTTACTACTCTTTTGCACACTAAATATTATAAATTTTGAGAGATGGCCATTTCCTCAAACATGTTTAAACTTGATGTACACAGGCACAATTTACTTGAGGGAACTGTTCCGAAAACCAGTCATCAAATAATAGAAAAGGGATATTCCCCTTACTTGCATGAATGTAAAAAATGGCTAAGCCATTCGTGCCCCTAATTTTCAAAATATGATCTGTATCTGAAAGGAATCCAATCGTGGGACAATCTTCTTAAAAAAAAAAAATCCCTGCCAAGGAATTATGTACAACAGAACTAACTGGATCTGTGGAAATACTGCTTGACCCATAATAAAAACATCTTACCGGGCAAGGAAGCACCACGAGTCCATTGCCAGCAGAGATGTGATCATACTGGGACCCAGCACAGCATCCAGGAGAGCATACTCCTGAGGAGGAAATAGGTATACAAATTCATGCAGAAACAGACTGCAGGTCTACTCTTATTTTTACCCCACTAATTAGCATAAAACCTGATCAGATTTTCAGCTTATCCAATTTAAAATGTTTTAAGAACTCATATTCATACTTTATATTCAACTACACCATCAAGCAAGCAGCTACACCTTTACTTTTGCATACTTTGAATGTGTACATTCATTTCAACAGGCTGAGGATCCTTCACTTCTCAAAACATTTCATCTTGTACATCCCTCCTTTGCAAGGCAACTTTCATGAAAATTTTGGAGGTTTTGTTGTTGTTTTTTTTTTTTAAACCAAAGTATTGCCAGTTTTCTTGCCAGCTTTATTGGCAGCTTACTGAAAACCAAATAAACCCTTTTCCTCTTTTAGAAAGACAAACTA
Source organism: Brachypteracias leptosomus (assembly GCA_013401335.1). Taxonomy (NCBI): domain Eukaryota; kingdom Metazoa; phylum Chordata; class Aves; order Coraciiformes; family Brachypteraciidae; genus Brachypteracias; species Brachypteracias leptosomus. Next base: position 140,795 of record VYZX01028133.1, on the reverse strand, counting down.
TCTGAAAGAGGAATGTAGCATTCAGGAAAAAAAAAAAACAAAACAAGAAACACCAAAACTAAATTAGGGCTATAATTTTTGTGACAGGTCTTAACTTTATAAAGGTTTACATTTATCTAGAGGTTCTTTTGTCTATGTGCGATAAAAAGAAAATAAGTTTTAAAACATCATATAATGTTAATCAAAGCCCAGAATACTCCTCTGAATTGGAAAAATTTGCTTATTACCATTTTATAGTATGTTCTTAGCTGGAATCACAACAATCTAATCTAATCTATTAAATGCCATTTTATTACTTCACAGTACAAACTAACAAAAATGAGTAAACGTAATACAAATTGAATGCTGCATAAAAGCAAGCACAGAATTTTTATAACAACTTGACCACTCCGCCTCCCAGAGAAGAAAAATTTCCAACACCACCAAAGTTCTCAAGAACTTGTGTGAAGCTTTATTTTCCCTTTTCCCACAAGTGACATTTGCTGTACAACTGAACCCCAGTCATGTAACTGTATCATGGCTGCGCTCCACAGAACCACTTCATACCTAAGCATCTCTGTAGAGCTAGATCATTAGAAAGAACTTGTTCTTTTTTACATAGTACCTATGCACCACAACAGCTGATGAGATGATAAACAAAACCCAATCTTACCAGCTGAGGAAAGTGTGATGGGAGTGTGGAAGCGATGAAGGAGCACAGGTGGACACAGACATAGTGATAGAGGGTGATGGGAACTGCTGGTTGTCCTGTACTGATCACCTCTGGCAAACAAACGGGGAGAGAAAGCTCGGCAGAACAATGCTGGAAGCTGAAGAAGAGAGCTGAGAACAAGGACAGGCTGCAAGGGTGAAAGAAAAGAAAAAAAAAGAAGAAAAAACCCCAAACAGTTGTGTTACAGATATGCAAATCGCAAATCCTGCAAGCAACATCTGTACTACTGAGTCTTTGTCTTTGACCACAAACAATGGCAATACCTTCAGTGCTTTTACACTAGATTTACACTCCCAACTACCTTCCTCTTTTAAAAATTCAGGGTTCAGGCATAAAAATGCAGGATTTTAACTTTCTGAAGTATCAATAAAATAAGTATGTCTCTGTATATACCCTGGAAGCAATCTAAATATCATTCCTTTCCTGAAATAACAAAGTCATCTCTGGCTTTGTATCCTTCATGACTGAAGTGCTGAACATCAGATCCTGTTTTAATCAGCATAAGGATGTAAATCCACTGAGTCTGACCAATTTTACTATTCAGTTGCAAGGGAAACCCCTGCAGCTGAGGATCTCTGTTTGTCCATATAGACTGATCACTGTGGTGAAGAACTACAACAAAAACGTTTTTAGTACTTTTTTTCTTTGATCCAGAGAGTTTGCACTTCTTCGGGCTGCGAGGACAGCTTGTCCATTATGGTAATCAAGACGAGACACTGGGACAGCTGCTGCTCAGGAGGCAGACCTGTAAAAGGTTTTATTTAAATATGATGCTGGTTGTGCTGGTAAATACATCTTGCATGTAAACTGGCTTTTAAGCAAGTGACAAACAATGACAACTATTGAAAGATAAAAGTTCCCCGTAAACCAATCAAAAATCACTTATAGACACAGATGGAAAAAAAAAAAGTTTCATCATGAACATTGTGTTTGAAGTGAAAAATAAATGCAATGTACTGTATGAGGAAAGATCTAAAATACTCCCATTCTGAATGGTCACAGCAAGATGCTGCAAAGGAGTTACCATCTGGATACCTCATGCTTCCAGTCTCCATGGATGTCTCAAACACTGAAAACACAAAGTTTTCTTTTAGGTGTCAGGATCATCACAAGGCCAGAGTGCACACATGGGAGAGAAGTCAGCCAGCTGTCTCAGAATTACGACATGATGGGCAGGGCAAAAATCAGGGAGAGGGGTGTGTTATAACAAAGAGCTGGTCATTTTCCAGTTTGAAGGCATTTTACTTTTCACAGAAAGCAATTTAGGAAAAAATAGCCATCTTCCCCCACCAACAGAGCAGCAGAAAAATTTCAGCCTCCTTTGGAAGTTTGTGATAAATGTGCATTGGAATTATGCAAAATGGCAGAACTGGTCAGATCTGTATTATTAACCAGGTTAATGCTGAAGTTATTTGGAGTACTTTGGAAAAGATGCATTCAACAAGCAACATGAACTACATTATGAAATTGACCTGTGGTAGCATGGAACTGGCTGTGTCATAGTACCTACAACCCAATTAGAGACAAGCAAACCAGTACAGAGTATTGCTTGTGGTCCAGAAAGTCACAATATCAATCCTGATCCCTACCAGATGCTTACATAGCACAAGAGCCCCGGTAGCTGTATTTTAAACCCACCTAACTTCTCACTTAACACTTGCTCCATAAAAGGGCTAAAGGGAAGAAGCTGGTTGATGAGAGGGTCCAGAGCTACAAGAAAAACCCTGGATATTTCATCTCGGTGAACTTCCAAGATCTCTGGAGCGTAGAGACTGGGAGGAAATTTGCTGAGGGAGGATAAAAAAACCCAGTTAAATATTCTCAGTAGCATTTTCACTAACATACCTTTCAAAAGAACTACAAAAAGGCAAATTCATTATTTCCTTGTTATTGTGAAATAAAAGACAGAAAAGAATATCTGTTATAGCCCAGAAGTTACAGCTCTGCATCCAGCATTGAAACTAAGCATCATGATTTGGTTTTTTAATAAACTTTGAAAGAAAAACCTTTCAAGCACACAGAAAAGGCATGTAAAATACTTAACATACAGAAGAAGAGATACAGTGAATCATAAAAAAGCCAAGGAATTAAAAGCCAAAAAACCACCTGTATACACAATTTGACAGTCATAAATGTGACAGCACTAATTTAACACATGACACTAATAAAAGGGTACCACAATTTCTTTTGAAGAGAAAAAAACCCCGGGCAATAAAAAAAAAAAGAAATTATATGAGAATAAAGCAGAAGAGATCACAAAATGAAAACCTTCTACTCTTGCAGCTTATAAAGCGACTGTAAAAATGCTACCTTCCTACTCAAAAATTGTGCTCAGTTTTCCTGAGTGAATAAAAGTTTACAACCTTCCACTTGAGAAAGAGCTACAAGTAAATTAATAAATAAGTAAAATTAGAAGAGGAAACTGGTAAAAAAGCTATCCTCCTGATCTCACAGTGACCTCATGCACCCATCACGCTGCTATTTGTTCCAGAGCAGAAGGTGCTCTGGTTGCTCTGGTTTAGCTCTGCCCAACTGATGGGTGGCAAGGTGACCAAAGGGTGAATCCCACCTTCAGGAATTTTGCCTTTAGGAGCAAGAATTTTCAAAAGAACTTGCATAAATAGGCCCGGTGTCCACGACAATCAATCTGCATATGCTACACATAACTTGTTAAGAAACGCTGACATAAGTGATTGCAACAAAGTCAGCGGTTGGACAACACTGGACACACACAGCACTGATCCAGAGAGGGGTTAAGGTAACTAGGAACACACCAAAATGCCCAGTTTATTAAAAAAATACTTCCAATTTCTGTACACGAAAAAAAGAAAGAAAGAGCTCTGGAATTAGAATTGCATTTTTCCATCTCAAAATACCCGCAGCTTTCAGAATGCGATACGGAGATGTTATTAAGATACTACCAATAATCAGTTATCTGTGCTTCACTTACCTGTATATCTGAAGAAAGAGCTGATGTAACTGAGAGCACGAATCAGAGAAGAAAGAAAGAAATTCCTGCAAAAGCCATGAACTTTGAGTGGTACTTTTACTATAAAATACATGATTATATACACTTTCTTTCTGGTTTCCCATATTGGTGTGTAAAGTACTACACTGTAAAAACTGGTTAAGTTAAAAATCCACAGCACAAAGCAGGTGCAAAGCAAATAATAAACAATGTGTTCCTAAAATTAATTACATGACATGCACATACATTGTTACATTGTAGGTAAAATAATTAAATTTATAGGCTTATTGGAAAAAAAAAAAAATGGTAAGTACAATTGTAATAGCCATAGAGAGCTGAAAAAATCTGAACTTTTCTCGTACATACTGTGAGGCTGTTTTATCCTGTCAATGTTCATTTTGTGACAAAAGAAAATCCCAAAACCAACAGCAAAGTAAGTATCACCCCCCTGCTTTTACCTCACAAGACAGAACAGACACAGAAGGCACCAGCACTGCTGTGCCTAAAGAGCAAAATTTTTTCACATACATTCTTAAAATGGGTAGACTTACAGCATGTCTTCTAACAATGAGAAGAATAAAACACAGCTACAAAGTGCAAGGGCCAGGAAAAGAGCAGGAAGTTAATGTCAGAGCCACCAACTGTACACAGGCATTTCTTCTTACTAATGCCACATCATTTTCAACTGTTATATGACCAACAAAAAAAAACAATTCTGAAAACTTGGCAACAGGTTTTATCTACTTAATTCTTCCAGATAAATTTACTATTGCATTGACTTGGGGCTCCCTGGGAAGACTGGACATCTCCTACCAACTCCTTAGTGACAGTGCAACTCATTACTCTGGTTTGGTTTTCTGCTAAGTCACAGCAGCAATCCTGCTTAGGCTCCTGAGTATGTACAGGTGGGAGAACTATGAGCAGGTTACGCACAGATGTTAATTATACCACCCACAGGATATAGTCATAAATTGTTAAGATACTATGAGGTACATAATTATTCCATTTGCAGACCCGAGGCTTAAATTTAATACTAACATAGAATTCACTTACTAAAACCTACCTTGGTGTAGTGCACAAGGGAATTAGCAAAGAACCTGCACAGCTTGACTGTCTTCTGGAACAGCCTGAGGTCAGTGCCCTCCTGTCCAAAAAAAGCAGTTCTCAAACTTAATATACAGAGTAATAGAATAAAAAAGAAAGTTAGACTGCTGACCATGTTTAAAACCTATTTCAAACTTGATTCTCTCCCAACTCTGCAGCTATGGGGGAAAGGCTTCAGAAATCTCCTGCATGCCTCAACATTTTTTGAGCAATATTCATTTTACAGCAAATATTGTCAGTTTAGGAAGTAAAAACAATTCCCATAGTGTATGGTGGAAACTTATTTTCAGTGCCTCACTAAAACATGCCCAATCTCAACAAAGTTATATGTCTTATTTTCAAATGGTTTCAAAAGATCAAGTTATTCTACCTATCCCATAAAGTTGAAAAACCAAAACCCCTCCAAGCAATAATACAGCACAAAAAAAATAATCCTCCTCAAGTTCAACGGCAGCTTTGGGAGCTTTTTAATTCACCTGTATCTCTGATATCTTCATCTGCTCAGCCAGTTGCAAACAGGAGTGAACAGAAAGAAGAGTGTCCTTGCAGATGCCACTGAGGATGTCACTGTGTTTCAGGTGGCACTGCAGCAGAGAATGATGCTTCAGGCTTTGCCTGAAAGGTAGGATCATAATCAGGTATTTAATTGTCAGAAGTGATCATCCAATTAGTACAACTCCAAATAACTAATTATTCTATTTAGGCTTTTATACAACACTAATTGGTGCAATATCTGCGTACAGGAAAACCAGAAATTGAGAGAGAATGAGCCTCTTCACAGCCACGACTGAAACAGAGCGGAGCGGTGGGCTGAGAGCACAAGACAGCACAACTCACACCAAAAACACCTACAAAATTGCAGGCCAGATCTCTTATTTATTCAGACAACAGTGCTTCAAATTTTCTTCTGCATTGTAATACAAAGTGTCACATTTCTATTACTTTTCACACAATTCCCAACTACCTTTACTGGTAGTGCCTTTAATACCACTGACAAGCTAAATGTCTAAGTTAAATATCTACATTTACTTACCAGCTAAACTGAATTATCTCATTTCAATTTTATTTGAAACTCTGAACATAAAGCTATTCAAACACTGGTTATTTAATGTTACAGTCTGTTTAGATTACAACAAAATCCAAAGAGTTCAATGACATACTTGATGATGAACTTCCACGTGTTGGCATGAAGAGCATGGTCCATATTGGAAATGATGGAGCAGATCTCCAGCACAGTGTGGATTACTAAGGAGGAAATAGTAACAGCAACAACTGAGTTAAATCAGATCCATGAGTTCCCAGCTTTGCTCCTCTCCTAGGAAAACAGCACCAATCACATGCACTGGAGAACACCACCTGACACTGGGTCAGGAAAACAGCTCAGTGCTGCTGCCCCTTTCCTACAAACTTACACAACATGCCCCATCCCAGAGAAAGTTCAGGAGAAAAATTGAAATATTTCAATCTGCAAAATGCTGCCTTCTGAAAGGCTGATCAGGAGAGCAGAAACTGAGCATGCTCAGAACCCTGGTTTAAAAATTCAGACATATCCTCCATAGGAAAAAAGACTGAGCAAAACTAAAATAAGTGTTAGATCCATATATACCTGAGACCATATCTGTGATGTTCTCCTCAGTAGCTGCAGAGTCCATAGAAATCATGTCAAGTAGTTCCATCAGCTGCTTCTGAAGAGAGTAAGTTTCCTTGAACACAGCTTGTAGGAGGTCTGAAATCAAGTGCAGGTGCCCACAGTACACTGATTCACTGTCCTGTAGGAAATTGGGAGAAGGGGTTTAAAAAAACAAACAACAAACTTTGGGAACCATAGCCTGATTTTTCACATGCTAAAAAGACTGAGAGCTTTGTTGTACAAAAAAGAACAAGACGCAGACACTAACTCAACACACAGCCAGATCTGCAGCTTCTGCTACCAACCTTTTTGCAAAATAGAAAATGCTGTTCATTTGCAGCCTCACCAACAACTCAGTAAGCCTGGCTCTAGTGAGTTCAGTGGTTTTGGATTAGGCCTTGATGTATGAAGCTAAAACCGTATTTCTGAATGGAATAGCAGAGTGTTAGCTCCAAAGGAAGTAGCACTCCAAATACTTCCCACACTTTTGAATTAGAATAGTTAAATAAAGGTTAGGGCACCTGAGTTGGAGTCAACACTGAATTAAATGTTCCCATAAAAAAGACAAACTGAAGAGTGAAAATGAAGGCCAGCCAAAAGCGATTGTGTCCTCATGACAACCTTGTTTTATTTTCACTGCTCTAGAGGGAATTGCTGTTGCATCTGAAAATCCAGATCTGAAGCTGGTAACACGTTACTCATCATAACCAACAAAGATTCTAATCTCAACTTACAACCCACTTTGGAACTGACACAGAAATAAGGTAAGCAGCACCATTTTGGTCACCATTTGTATGTCTGAAAACTCTGCAGCTACCAGAAGTGCACAGGTATCACATGCAGCCTATGTTCATAAGCAAAATGTCTGATGCAGAATGTGGAAATAGGGCAGTGTGTGCCTCTCACTGACAGGTCAGGTTTGCTGGACAGACAGCTGGAAAATCATCTCTGTACGTGTGCACTAAGTACCTTCTGCAACCTGTTTAACCCCTGAATTTAAATTAAAACAAGTAATAATTCAACAACAATATTATTTCAAAATAGAGTCTTCTTACAAAGCATTTCCTAAAAACCAACCAGGATAAGGTTTTTTTTCCCTGTAAGCCAGCCCCACCTTGCAGTGTGTAAATGTGTTCTTTATGACATAAAGGAGGGAGGGAGGCAGGGTGCGGACACTCTCCAGAGGCACCTGCTGCTGCAGCCTGCAGGCATATCGCACCCACCCGCTCAGAGCTTCCAGCAGCTGCACCACAGTCTGAAGGCAAGAGAAACAACAACAATCAGTGGTTTTCACTCCTGCAGTAATTTCAAAAGCATCTTTTCACAGCTGAATTGCACCTAGATTTTTATGGCATTTAAAGTTCACTGCTATTTGCATAAATAAGTAGTCTGATAAAGATGAACAAAGCTCCATAAAATAATATCACGCGGTTCCAGACCTTTTCTCCAATACCATATACTCTGAGAGTTTCATATTTCATTTGACTACTGTTCTCAATTTATAAACATTTCAGAACTCAGAATTAAGTAACTGTAGAAACAAGTGCCAAATTCACTCTTTGAATATGGAGAATCACATTCTGTTTGCATCAGAAACTTAAGCAGAATTTGAGATTTTTTTTTAATTATGATTAGCATCACATGCTAGATATAATCAAATCATTCACAAAATGTTAATTGAACTTCAGCTGCAAAGGAAGATCAACTTACATTTTAGCCACCTGGTTAGTAGCTGGCAAAAATATTCTAAAAACCTCTTAATTGTTTGGGTGAATTCAAAGAATAATGTAGACATTCCTTCAACAGCTTATTTCATGGGACTTGCCTGTAGGAGATTCCTCACACTACTGCATAGCTCTGTGTCCTGGCTGGTTAGTCCCTTGGCCTCACTGGATAATTCATACAGCAAGTTATCAAATAACTGTAGAGTCTGTCAGAACAAAAAAAAAACAACCTAAACTTTGTATTTATAAGTGTACACATGCAACTAGTACTGAGATAACTCAGACGAGAAAATAACGCTTTCTGGCATTTGAATTATAAAATGGCACGAAACACCAAGAAGCAAAAACCATCTTATGGTTTTCTCAAATTATAGGCAGAAGCTGTAGGAGCTGATACTTTTTCTAAAATCTGTTAGTAAAACAAACTTCCCAGCTAATTTACTTGAAATAGATAACTCATCCTTCCAAATATTTTTTTACTTGGTTAAAACCGTGTCATATAAAAGGATTTTCATTTTGTCTCAGAAAATCCATTTTTTTGTTGAGAATGATCATTAACATTTTGAGTACATAAAAAAACAAGTCTACAACCTACAAACAACAGTAATTTCTACTTTGGTTGAGGTCCTTGGATATTTGACAAGTGTTACTGCTGAGACTGCAGAGACAGTGATACTACAGGATAATACATAAACTGTCATGGCACATTAATCCTTGTTCAGGGTAGGCCTGTTATGAGCCATTTTTCTTGTAATCTCCAAAATTTGCTACAGGACATAAAATGAGGGAAATGGGAACCAAGTGGCCATCTTTACTGGCTTCCTTAAATAAGCAAGCTGAGGCCTGAAACTTAAATCAGTAATTCATCACTGCTTCTGTTAAAATGTAGGTGTTGAAGAATTTTAATACAACACAAAATTCTCCATCATTTAATCAAAAAATATAACATCTATTAGGTCATAGAATCATAGAATGGTTTGGAAGGGACCTAAAAGATCATCTAGTTCCAAACCCCCTGCCACAGGCAGGGACACCTCCCGGTGTCAGTTTGGTCTAAGTGTTCATTCACTATATTATTGACAAATATCTCAATGTTTATTTGTGACACATTGAGTGCTGGGTTCTTCAGTTTATCTGTCCTGAGAGGCTACCTCACATGAAAATTCTCCACCTTGGTCATTTTATAAAAAGCCCCATCTTCTCAAAAAGAAGTAAAACTCAATTTTGTTACTGAATACAGAAAGTAGAAAATCATAGGTTTGATCCTCTTCCCACTGTAAAGGATGGTAAAAACCACAGAAACAATCCAACAATACAAAACTCTTAAAATTTTACCCTTTAAAAGTTTAACTTCAAGTTTTGTATGCAAAGCAATAATTATATCACGAGACTTCAAAAAAGAATCACTACATTCTAAGCAGGTTTTTAGCACTAGACTGACTGAAAACTCCACATTTAATTGAAGCTGTCATACCTTAGGTAATACTTTTGAGAAAAAGGTTTGTTCCAAATCTGCAAGGCCAATATGGGGCAAAAACATTTCAGTCAGAATCTTCAAAACACCTACAAAGCAAAACATTTAGAAAACCTTACAGAAAACACAGGGTGTGATTATCAGAGACCTACCAGATGAAACAAAGAACTGCATCAAGCAGAAACAGATCAGATATTTGCTTTTGAGATGGGCAACATAAGGTTTGCCACATTATCTGAGAAATCAAGTCACAGCTCCAAAGCATGAACCCATCAACAGCAGCATCACACCTGACAACACTTAGTTGAAGGCTGAGCACAACTGCCTGTGGAAACAGAATTTTGCATATTCCAAGCTGCAAATAGTGCACATTTAATGTGCTTGTTGGCACTAATGCTCAACAGCGAATGTTAGCAAGACTCCTAAACAGTTACACATCAGCCTCATTTTCTTATCACTATCAAGGATTACAAGAGTTTTGCCATCCAAAAAGACAATAAAATATAAGATAAAAAGCATCTTACTTTCAAGTATCTAAAAATCAGTAGAGGGAAAGAAAAAGCAGTGCTACATGCATAGCTTCTTTATGGGCTTTTATAAAGCTTATTCAACGTGCCATTTGTGTAACATGCAGGGTCTAGCAGCATTGCTGAAGACTGAACATCACTACTTATAGAATCAGTATTTTTAAGTAGTGCAGAATTTATAATGAACTGTAGGAAAAAGAGGCACTTCTTGGTCAGTACTTACGAATATGTTCAGTCCAGTCTTCAGACTCTTGATACAGAGAGTAAAAATGTTAAAGAAATCCAAACTCATTCATCCACAGAGGTTATCTTTAAAGTACCTGCAGAAGTCACAGTGACTTCTCTCATGCTGTCCCAGGTACAATTCCTCTACCATATGAAATTGATGGGGCTGCTCCATAGTCAGTGTGGGCAGGTAATACCTCAGTACCCGCAAGATCAGCATTTCTGCAGTGTATTGTTGGAGTAAGCCTTGGGTGTTTGGTTTTTATTTTGGGAGGGGAGGCGTTATTGACAGTGCTAAACAAACCACACGCTACTTTTTTACTGTGTATCTTTTATTCCAGTGAAAGGCTGTACTCATTTCCAGGTAAACATCCAGTACTCAGCTTTTCTGCCCTGCACCAGCCCCTTACAAAGCTTGCACCCCCCTCCCTCCAACGGATTTTTTGGGCTGAAGGAGGAACACCCCCTTACACCACCACCACTCCCCCCGCCCTTTGAGGGTAGCTCCCCACAGCCCCCAGGCAGCCCAGCCTCCCTCCCGGGAAGGATATAAGAAGCCGGGGCAGGACGGCGGGCAGCTCTTGGCGGCAGAGATCCCAATCCCAGCCTCCCAGCTCTTGCAGGAGCAGCTCGGGGTCTGTCTGGGACATGGCGCTGACTCCACTCCCCTCGGAGCCAAGCAGTGGCGGGAAAAATTTACCTCCGCTATCCCAGAAGCCCCCGCGCTGGCGGAAGGGGAAGCAGCCGCCGCTCCACATGGGAAGAGGCAGAAGGCGACCGAGTCCGGTAACCGGGGTCAGTACGGCCACACCGGAGCCACCTGGGGGGTACACCGGGACCGCAGCCCGCGGCAAGGCCTGCATGCTGCAGGCGGGGGGCAGGGAAGGGAAACAGCTCCCCGAATTTCCCGGCTTGTGCTTACGTGGCAAGAGAGATGAGGTCACTCGCAACGCTGGCATTTCATAAATTATATATATAATATTAAATATAGACTCGGGTTTGTTTTGCCTGGGTTTTTAAAATGAAAATTAAGATGCTGCAATCAGGCGCTTTGTTTGTGCTAACACTGGACAGTTTAATGACGTAAAACTATTTGCTCTACTTCCAGAATTCACCTGATTTGTTGGCAAAGCTTCTGATTTTCTACTTGCAAAGTGCTCCCCCCAGCAATAAGTACATAAAAAACATTCTCTACCAAAAAAAAAAAAAATCTTATATCTTTGCATCATTATTGCTCCTAGATGAGTGTTTCCTGCTGTAATAAATTAAGCTGACTTTTTTTACTTACTGTCATTCCCCAAAATGGCTTTTCGCTTTAACTTTTTTATTGATGAAAATGAGAACAACAAACCAGACACTCACGATAAGATGGATTCACAGCTGTGCTCTCCAAAGCACAAGCAGGAATCAACAGAAGGGAGCAAGCAAACTGCTGCTGCTGTACCAGAGTCCAGCCCAAGGCTGGGTACGGATAAGCACCAAGATGAGACCCCGCCAGAGGAAAAGCTCTGCATTAAAACTGCCAGGGAGCACGAGATTCCCAAAGATCTCAACAAAGTGTTGGAAAATAAAGTCATGAGAACAGTATCAGGCCTGCACTACGTGAAGATGTCCGCAGTGGAAACGACGTGTTTGAATGGTGACGATGAGGAAGGCATCGTGGCTAAAAGCGTTTCCTCTCACTCTGATCTCATCCCGGGACTCTATGAGGGAGGACTGAAAATCTGGGAATGCACCTTTGATCTGATAGGCTACCTTTCCGAGGCCAAAGTGCAGTTTGCCAACAAAAGCGTATTGGATCTTGGCTGTGGGGCTGGGCTGCTGGGAATAGTTGCTTTACGGGGTAAAGCTGCAAATGTCCATTTTCAGGACTACAACAGCACAGTGATTGACAAAATAACCTTGCCTAATGCAGTGGCTAACTGTGTAAATGAGGGCAGTGGAGACGACAGGGAAATAAGCAAGACTCCTTCAAAGAGGCCCAAGAAAGCAGAGGGCCCACCTGATGTGCTCAGCAGATGCAGGTTTTTTTCTGGGGAGTGGTCTCAAGTCAGCCAGCTCCTGTTAAGCAGCAACAAACCCTTTTCAAAGTACGATGTAATTGTCACATCTGAGACCATCTATAATCCTGACTACTACGGTGCTTTGCACGATACTCTGGCTCAGCTCCTGGATAAAAATGGCCGTGTGTATTTGGCAAGCAAAATACATTATTTTGGGGTTGGTGGAGGGATCTACCTCTTTGAGAAATTCATTGAGGAGAGAAACATGTTTAGGACCAGCATAGTTAAAACAATTGATAAGGGACTGCAGCGATGTATTATGGAAATGGCCTTTAAAGATTCCAATTAAAACTCAACCACCGGCCTTTCAAAAATACCTTAAAGACTAAATGTTTTAATCTTCATATCTCTGCCTTTTCCTCTGTTGAGTTACTCTGATTTGACAAATTAAGGATGCTCATTATTGAAATGTTTGACAAACTACAATGATTGACTAGAAGTGAAGGACTCTTTTTGACTCTGGTTTTGCATTAAAAATGGAGTTCTGCTTAAATCACCATCAGTTTATGCCAATTAATTGTCATTTATAGGTATTTAAAAGTGAAGTGAGTTGCTATCCCCAGTATCCTACCTCTAATTCTTCAGCAGCAGCAGATTCCAGACTGGGCTGCATACACACCTCTGTGCTCTGCCAGCAGAGGGAGATGTGATCATATTTATCACTCATGTTCTATTTGCTCAAATTTATCACTTTTGTTCTATTCCACCAGCCATCTCACACATCTCTAATGCTTCCATGTGTAACACACACAACTTCTATCAAAGCCTTTGAAAAAGTACCAGAGAATATTTCCTAGTGAGGTCTGTAAATTTTCACATTCAGATTTTGGCATATCACTCTTTTCAGCAAGTAATTGGGACAAGCTGTACTGGTTTTAGAAATGAGTAAACCATTTCTGGTTTAGCAGCTGAAAGAAGATTCTACACAAGAGAAATTCCTTAAAATAACCAATAAACCTATGAATGCAACCCAGGAAACTGAAGGATGACAGAACTGAGCTTTAGGTGACAAGCAGGAAAGGAGATAAATTGTGCTATTATAGCAGACTGCTAACTAGATTGCTGTACTATTTTTTAAATGAGATTTTTCCAGAAATTAACTGCCTATACACTATGGCACATTTTCAAAGCTTGCTGGGGGTACTACTGAACACTCACATCTCTTCAGTCTTGTCAGCAGTTTGGCAGGGCAGCAAGTGTTCAGAAAAGCCCATGCATAAGTCACTCCTGTGTCCTAGGCTGAAGACAGTGATGGCTGCTGAAGAAACTGCCTTACCAAAAACTCAAACAAACCCACAGAACTACAAAATCTGGTCCTGAGTGTTTGATACCACCAGCAATCCACGCACAAAAAAAAAAAAATTGATTGCATGTTTTCTCTTGAATAAAACTGGAGAAAAAGCTCTTAACTCTTACCAGGTACATCGAAGCTACTGCTTATCATCACACAGTCTTTGCTGCAGCAGTAACTCACTGGGTGCTCCAGCGGAAAGATAAATTTAGTGAGGTTAACCACTGCAGTAAAGTGGATGCAAGGATATTTAGTGTAGGGGAGAAAGGACAATAGCCTGAGGGGATGGAAAGAAACTTGACTACAGCAGTGACCTAAATCACTTGAATTCTTGCGTAAAGTTCCCATCACTGAGGGCTGTGAAAGTCAACTGCAAGATTCCTATTTTGACCATGTTGCTATTAAGACAGTCATAGAGGATTTCCCGTACTCCATAGAAGAGCCCTAACTACCATTGGTTCAAAACCAATTGTAAGTAAACTATTTTACAGGGATGCTTTTGAAACTATCAAAGTTGCTTTTTATAGGAGGGAGAGGGGAAAAAGCATTCAGTTGTACCAGGAGTAAACAGGGTGGGTTTTTTGTCAAAACTAGCGAGTTGGAGGCAAAGTGACTGCCACTTGCCATGCTTCAAACCTCAGCTGTAAAACAAACTGTAGCTTGCACACAGGAACTAGTAGCTTGTTCTACACCTGCTAGGCCTAGTGCTGTTACAGAGAACAGCACTCGCAGCAATAAGAAATGTTGACTGCTGACAATGAATATGGTTACAAACAAGAATCTCATGGGGGTTTTTTTTATGAACAAAGAGGGCACTTAAAACCTTCTACCATAACGCTTCCCCTTGAAAATATTCCACTATCAAACTCACTGTCTTGAGTTTAATTGGACATTAGGAAGAAGTTCTTTACTGAAAGAGCGGTTAGGCACTGGAACGGGCTGCCCAGGGAGGTGTTGGAGTCACCATCCCTGGAGGGGTTCAAAGAATGAGTAGATATGGTGCTTTGACACATGGTCTAGGGGTCAGGGGGATGCTGGACAAAGGTTGGACTTGATGATCCTAGAGGTCCTTTCCAATCTAAATGATTCTATGATTAATATACTACTCCTTTGCTCAGCATCCTCCTGTTATTCTTGGATTCCTCAAACATAGCTGTTTTCATACAAATACAGAATCGGATTATTTAGAACCCTCAAATGAAGACTGCTGGAGCCACAATCACACAGTAATTACATGCTGGCAAAACAGGAAACCCCACACAGTATACCCATTTCAGAATCACAAATGAGAATTAATAAAGGATTTTGTTCCCTCAGTTGAAATCAGCAAAATTAGCATTGGGATTTTCAGAATTCCAGGTGAGTTATATTCTACTCTAAAAAATTCAGCAGATACACAGTGAGAAGAAGCAGAATTCAACACTTAGTTTTGTAGGCTGGTTGTTCTGTTGCTGTTTCAACATTAACAGTAGTTTCCCTAATCTACATTAAGGCTTTCTCTACCAGACCAATCATCACCCCCCTAGTGACCAGTCTCCTGCTTCTCTTCATTCTCTAGAATAAAAATCTTTCACTCACTTATAATACTTGTACATATTTCCTAATAGCTAGTGAAATTAGCATTTTCCCAAATGACTCTGCAAGAAAATAATGGAATTGGGAAGACCCCCAAAGTTGGTTTTTGGGTTTTTTTTTAATTACACAATAAACCCTTACACATCAGGCCAAATTTCTTGTATGAAGAAACAAAGGTAGAGGTCAGCTGACAATTCAATTTATCAGCTCATTCCTTTTCTCCCCTCACTTTTTGAAAGAGTCATCACAATAAGAAATCCAGTCTCAATTTTGTCTTTCCCGTAAGCATTGTGGAGAGAAACATTAACATCAGCCATAAAACATCTCAGGAAACAAAATTAAAAAGCGTGTTGTTTTAACTGGCACTATGCTTAAATGTTGACTTCCCTTTGAAGACTATCAGCTAGTTTGGGGAAATGAGGCTATTAAAAAAAAAAATTGGCTTTGGGTATTGGCACCAGTTAAGTGACTGAAGCTTAGAGGAAAAAGCCCATGAGGAAAACTGCCCAATTTGCAAATTATTGACTCATACACTATTCTTGGTTACTAGCTACACAGGCTTTTTATCACCTTCTGAAATCAAATCTCATTAAGAAAAACGTGCAATCAATGTTACCACGGCATCTGAAGTGGTGCAGCCAGATGACTACTGCACAAAAGCATAAAGAGAAGCACAAACAGCAGAGGCAGAAGCACACAGAGGTGCTGGAGGGGAAAGGCCAGGCTGCATATGAGGGGAAGCGGGTGCCAACCAAGAGACCTGCAGCACCAGGTTCAAGAGATCCTGCTCCCAGGTGATTCTTGGGATGCAGATACCTGGAACTCTTCTAATGAGGAACAGACTGAAAGGTCTGAGGATAAGACCTGAGGAGATGGAAAGAAACTTGACTACAGCAGTGACCTAAACCACTTGGTAAAGTCCACGTCATTGAAGGCTCTGCCCAACCAAAACAAAAACACAGAGGAGTGACATCAGATGGATAATTAGTGTAATAAGGCAGCAACAGAACAATGTTTTTTTGTGACAGAAACTGGACTAAAGCCTCTCAAATTTCACAGTTGGTACTTTAAGTCACATGCACACTGAAAAGAAAAACACACTATACACCACCGGTAGGTAAGTGCAATGGAAACAACAGCAAAGGGAAGAACCAGGATTTATATACAAACACCTCTTCAAAAGCAGAAAATCAACCAAGAACAAACAGTACAGCTTTGAAATCCACAACAGCATTCAAGAGAAGGTTGGAAGGAAACAGAAAAAGTGAACATTGTAGCAAGTAACTTTATAACAAAGGGCAACATCCTGCCACAACAGAAAGCAGCAGGTGCTGTAAGTTATTCAGACACACCTAGGTGTACTGGGTCTGGCTGGGAGGTAGCTAACTATAATTATTGCTTTAAAAAAAAGGAAAGAGCATCGTTTTACTCACAGAGAATAAAAGAAGTACAGGAGAATCAGAATGAAAGAAGTAGTATCAGAATTTGACATTGCCATCAGTCTGCTATAGGGAAGGGCCTTACAGAAACACAAAAGATCTTGATCATTACTTGTGTGGAGTAAATCAAAGATGTAGATCATTAGTGAAGAACTACCAGTCAACCCTCCCTCCACCCTACATTTTTATAAGTGAATAAGAAAGTTGAAAATCCTAAAGAGCAATAGAAAAATAAAGAAAACTGAAAACACTGTGGTCAAAAAGACCAGAGGTTAGGTTTGGTTCTGTGGTGTTTAAATTGATGACAAAGTCCTGACAGATCCTACAATATATCAGTGAGATAGGATTGGATGAAAACAAACTGGAGGTAAGATGATGTGGGAGTGTTTCATTAGATAGCATGTTAAAAGGAGAAGAAAAAAAAGGCTTAGAACTGCAGATTCTACAGAAAGGAACGATCTGAAAAGATAAGATACCTCAGGATTACCAACTGTATTGTAAATTAAAGCAGAATTCAGTTACTCCAGATTTATGGTAACAAACAGAAGATATATTCTATTTTATTTACCAAAGAACAGCTCAGAGTTACCACTTGTAAACTGTTTGTTGTGTTCGTAAGTAGCTGATTTATTTCTTGTCATCTGACCAAGTAATTTCATAATCTGTATAAACCTTTTTCAGGATCTCTACAGTCACTGCATGATCTGCTTTTCCATAGCCCTGCAAGAAAGAACAAGAGTTTATTAGACACACAGAGTAAGTCAGTCCACAGAACCATTCAGTTCTTGTTGACACAAATTATCATGATTTGATACTCCAAGTAGTTCATATACAAATCAAACACAGCTTCTAAAATAGTTATTCTTGCAATATCATGTTTTATTTTCCCTCTCCAACTACCTCCCAACCAGAGTTGTAGAAAATAAATAAGATGGGGTCAAGCAATCTCAGGTAACAGAGGATGCACTTTTCACATCATTATTTTACCAGCGTAAAGCTTATTTTAAAGTATTCCCAACCTCTCAGCCACTATATTTATTGAATGTTCTTTTTAACCACAGAGGTTGCATTGACCTGCTTCAATGTTACACATGTTACAATGTTGCATACAAACATCTGATGTGGCTCAGCTAAAGGAAATGGGAATAAGCCACCGCATGTGAATATTTGAGTACTCTTCCAGCCACTAAAGAAATCAGAGTCTTCATGATTTATTTATTTGCAATCTCGCCTTAGCTGGTAATGGCATAATTTTAAATCCCTGTGCTCTTCAGCCATCACAACTTCAAACTATGGCAAGGTCAGATGACCTATATGATTTTTAACCTTCATTTAAATCACTGATCACAGCATTACTCTTTCACTGAAATTTAAGACAGCTAGGGTAGAAGGTGCCTTTTCATTATTGTCTTACATGGCTGGAATTATCTTGATTTCTTATTTCAGAACTACAGGTCAGTTTTCCCCCTGTCAAAAAGCCTTCACTGCAGAACAGTGCACTCTACTGATAAAAACCTGTGATTTACAGGTTACTTTATTTTGCAGTAATATTTCATGTGAAACTTAACTTGGAAAAGAAAGCTCAACTGCATTATTAAACAAAACATGTATGCTTATTCATCACTGATTCTGCCCCAAAAGGAAAAGCTTAAGTAAACCAGCATTTAAACTACACAGATTATCAATGCATTACAAAACACAAACTTTTCAAAAATGGTAGACTATATACAGTTATGGCAGAAATACTGCAGGTTTATACTACCAGCTGTAAGCAGCAGACCTACAGGTCACTCTTCCCTTGGTAACCACTTTAAAGACCCCATCCAGCTTTGCAAATAATAGCATAGCATTTACTTCAAAATAAATCAATGCCTATTTCTCTAGTTTTCATAAAACACCAAGGTAGTTCTGTTCTAGAGTCCAACAACAAATCTTCAAGTAAAGAGAAATGTTAAACCAACGTACTTAATAGAACTTCAGACCTGCTACTGAGGTCTTCTGAACATGCAGGTCTCTGCCTGATAGAAGCCCTCATGGTAATAACACTCTGCTTTTACTTGGTGCTCATCTGTAAGCATCAAGGTACCAAAAGCAGAGAAACAAGGTGTTCCCCATAGATATTGCAGCAAGAGTTGGCCACTGCTTCTAACACCAACTTGGCAGCTGAGTTAATACAGGTGTCAAGCCTCATGTGAAAATGCAGTTCTGATGAGGACCTACAATCACAGTAATGTAGTAGAATAAGCATCATATACTGCCTTCCCACCTCATACCAATCCTGAAGAGTTCGTTTTTTCTTTGGATTCCAGGTGGCAAGAGTCATCTTGGAACAAAAGCAGCACTAAAAAAAAGCTTAACACATTCAAGGCCCTACCTTCACTGCTCATCTAAGGTAAGCAGATTTAAAAGAACCATCACTTTCTACTAAAAAATAACTATTTTGTTCTTGTCTACATTAGAAGCCTAGAATCTTTGCTCACAGTATTACTGGAAAAGTAGCTATGCTTCAGCATGGAGCAACACCAGAAACGGACTACAGCACATTCCCTAAATTTAAGAAGTCATTCCCACTTACTGAGTCTTTCCATAAAGAAAACAAACTTGCACAGAACAGTAACAGGTAACAAAAACACTGTAGTTTCCATGTCCTTACCTTTATTCACACAGAATGGGTTTATGTGAAAGTACATCTTCACCTACTAGAAATTCACCACACCTGAACTGGTTCTACTTCCTCTCACTCAACACATCCACAGAACCAGATTAAAAATTTAGCTGGTCACTGCCAACCAACATTTTTATTGGCAAATAAAGATCACACAACTGTTGGATCAAGACCCCATGACAACAAATGGGCTATTCCTGCTCTAGCAATAAGACTAAAAGATTCTGAGTCAAGAGATGTTACTTCTGGTTTTAGCCTTGATTATAACTTAACGTTGAGCAATATCAACATTAAGTTATCTATTATTTTTGCTTCGGTCTCCTGCCCTTAAAATTAGTGTTTTTCTAATCTATCTCCTAAATAAGCTAGGTGAGTTTTCCAGTTAATGTTTACACTGTGATTCAAACTGTCCAAAGTCATCATACTATAAAACAAAAACCCCAGAACATTAGAGATTAAAGAATCTGAAGAAATACAAGAGGTGCACTTACTGTAGAAAGACCAAATACCCTAATTTTCTTGTCTTTGCTATTATGATCAATTTTCCCTCCTCCAAGGCACTTGCACTCATACCCCAGCTTTTCCATCTCAGGATTTACTTTTTCAAATATATGATCTGCACAGAAAGAATGGTTACAGCCATTAGAATACACAGTAGGCATCAAATCCTCTAGAACTCATCTTTCTCCAGTTCCCTTCTTTCACCTGCAAGAGAAGGAGGCTTCACTTGACAAAAAAAAAAAAAAGCTGTAAATTGAGGTTCTCCAGTTTACTTAGAATCACAGAATAGTTTGGGTTAGAAGGGACTTTAAAGATCATCTAGTTCCAACCCCCCTGCCATGGCAGGGACACCTCCCACTAGACCAGGTTGCTCAAAGCTCCATCCAACCTGGCCTTGAAAGCTTCCTGGGATGGGACACCCACTGCTTCTCTGGGCAACCTGTTCCATTGCCTCACCACTTCTTCCTAATATCTAATCTTAATCTACCCACTTTCAGTTTAAAACCATTACCTCTCATCCTGTCTCTCCCCATCTTCCCTGCAGGCCCAGTTTGCTCAGTTAAACCTCCTTTAGGAGAACTAGACGTGTTATCATGTTTGGAGCTGACACAACATTGCCCCGCTTTTCCTATTCACACGAGGCACCTCTGGCAGGGGAGAAAGATGGTTCTGAACTATGCCTGCTGGCACCAGCCCCGCGGGCCAGGGGCTCCCCCGAGAACTGGCGGCCCCTTCCCGCCGCTGCGGGACGCGGCTGGGGGTGGGGGCCCCGCCATCGGCCGCTCCCCCGCGGGCTGTCACGCACTGTGGAACTCGGCCGTCCCGCTGCCGCGGACGATGTCCCGCTGCTCCCCGCCGCCCGGGCGCTGCAGGCGCACCAGGATGTACTTGAAGGTGCCCTCGGGGTCGATCTCCACGTCCCGCACGGCCGCCATACCGCTGAGGCGACCCGGCCACCGTACCCCGCGGTGGGCGGGAAGGCGCCGCTGGCGCCCGGGGCGGGGCCGCTGCTCGGCGGGAGGCGAGCGGGGACCGGGCGGGCGGAGGCCCCGGGCACAGGGGTCAGGCGAGCGGCGCTGTTGCTTCCAGCTGCGGGTGGAGGCCTCGGAGGTGCCCGGCTTCGGGCGCCCCTTCTGTCGCCGCGCTCGCAGGGCCGGACTCTGCGGTGGTACCGCCGACACAGGCCCGGGGCAGGGCCCGGGGCTGCCTACCGGGCAGAGCCTAATGCCCTGGGAGGCTGTTTGCTATTCTTTACATGTATTAAATAACAGAGAAAAAAAAAATCTAAATCTATCAATAATAGAACAAATAAAAAATATTAAAATAACATGATAAATATAATTTATAAATTTAATATATTAAATAAGATATATAAAGTTACGTCCTGTTCACCTTATGTTATGGGTTCTACTCTGTAAGTTAAGCAAGCTCCACACATTCATCACAAGACACAGATATTTAGAATAAATGAGATACACCAACTTACTGAAAATTGAGTGTACTGGAAGAAAAACAACTGTTTCCTTTATTGAAGTACGCGCATGGTCTTCTATCAAGTGCTTCCTCCAAGAAGAGGGAGCAATCACAATTTTAAGGACTACAATTTTGTGAAGAAGTTTCAGAATATCGCCACAAGTGAGTTTCAACAGAGCCACATATTTTAAGTGCGTAGCTTTGGAAAACTTTATTGACACTTTTTAGTTATGATGCATTAAAGCAACTAGCAACAAACAATGGTAACACTAATGAGCAAGGCTATAAAGGAAATACTTATGGCCTGTCTCAGATAGAAGCTAAATCTTAAAGGAATTTGTCCTCAACAAGGGCAAACAACCACATATCTGGCTTGGCCTACATGAGTTTTTGTGGATAAGTTTGTGAGTTGGTAATAGAGCAGAACTTTGTCCTGTTCTCCTTAATTCTACTGTCTTTCCCAGTATCCCATTTATCCAAAAGCAGTTTCCTATGCCATGCTGAGGTACAGGAGCTTCCTCTTGGCTTTGAGGCTGAAGACAGAAATCCCCTATTGTTTGTGACACTGCTAATGTGTCAGTTTGTGGGCCTCAGGGGTATGAAGAGGATGGCATGGGGCAACAGGGGTCTCGAACCAGAGACAGTCTGCCTCCAATGAAACTGCATGGAGGGACTTTCCTTTTGTAATGGGCTTACTCATATCTAATTGTGGCAGGGAGTTTGGTGCTATTTTCTGAAAAATTAAGGGGGTTTTAAATTTATATGGCCAAGTGACATCTTGTTTTTCATAGTGGTATACTAAAAAACATTGTTCTGAGGAAAAGTATTGTAAATATCTCAATTTGGGTAGCAGTGAAGCAATGCCATGATAATTAAGATAGGATAGTGGATATTTTTCTTGAGTAGTTGTAGCCAGGTTATAAAAGTAAGCGTTGCCAGCATTTTTTCCTCTTCTATGTTACATATGGGGCTTGTTTTCCATTATGGTTTGCAGCCTTTGGCCTGGACTCAAATGACTATAAAGTTACGCTTTTGTAAAATTCACCTGTTCTTACATTGTTTGGGTTGTGTCAATATTGCAATGTGTATTGGAGTGGATTGAACTGTTGGTGTAACAGAACGTGTGGTTAGGCTGAATCTGGGATACCTCAACCAAGTTACTGGTCAATCCAGTGCATCTGAACTTGGTCAAACTTCTCTACACATTCCAGCAATCGGACAGATTGGAAAGAAGCAACAAAAACTGTGGTTCATGTGGTGTGATAGCCAGATGTAACTATTGTAGCTTTCCATAAAGGCATGAGATGTCCTGGTGTCATACTTTTACCTTTTAAAAGTGCTTCCTGAGTGTCTTGAGAGGGATAAAGCAGATGATAGCATCCCTTCTAAGAGGATCCTCTGACTATGCTTTTTCTGTTTAGTAACTGTTGGAAGTATTAATGTCAACTCAATTTGAGATAAAATCATAGAATGTTTTAGGCTGGGAGGGACCTCTAGAGGTCACCTGGTCCAACCTCCCTACACAAGTAGGGACATGTCTACCTAGGTCAGGCTGCTCAGAGCCCTGTCAAGCCTGACCTTGAAGGACTCCAGGGATGGGGCCTCCACCACCTCTCTGGGCAGCCCATTCCACTGATCTATCACCCTCAGATTAAAGAACTTTTTTCTAATATCCTGTCTAAATCTACCCTTTCCTAGCTTAAAACCATTACTCCTGGTCCTGTCGTTGCAAACCGTTTTGAATAGACCTTCCCCCACCTTTACATAGGCCCCTTTCAGATGCTGGAAAGTCACTATAAGGTCCCCCTGGAGCCTTCTCTTCTGCAGGCTGAACAGCCCCAACTCTCTCAGCCTGTCTTCATACAAGAGATGCTCCATTCCCCTGATCATTTTGGTGGCTTTCCTCTGGACACGCTCCAATATGTCCACATCCTTCTTGTGCTGGAGGCTCCAGAACTGGAGATCATGGTAGAGGTAGCACTCTCTAGTCCTGCAGGTTCAATGGAAATAGGTGGAGAACTGAGATGCTGTGAGTGTTTCTGCTGAGGGAATGAGCTCCTGTGTATCAAGTGAAATATCTGGATGATGGAAACTGCTGGTAAGGGACAAATACTTTCTTCTGTCACACAACTGCATTTCTACTGAGTTTTGTGGTGGCGTTAAGGCTGTGATATTTGTATATTTTTATAGTAACTTCCTAGAAATGTTTTTGTTCCCTATTATGTGTGTCCACTCCCAAGAAAAATGACTCTTTTCAGGAAGTGGGTATGGATACTGTGCATTCATTTTGAATTGTTTCCCCAGAGTTTCATATTTTTGGGTTCTACTGAGGTGGACAAAGGGTCTTCAGATATCTTTGAGGAATATAGAATAGAATATCTGCAATAAAACAGAGACAATACTGTAGTTATGTCAAGTGATAGGTCCTTAGGAGTTCCTGAGGCATAGGTGCTAGCAGAGCAAGGCAGGTGTTATGTTTTATTATGGATTTCCAGAGCAGTTCTGCCCAGTTATCCCTGAGATGGCTGTTGTAGGACTCCCGTCTGCTAATTGGACTCCTCAAATGTTTGCCATAAAAGCAGAAAGGTTGAGTCTTTTACTAGCCTTTGGGTGTGCACAAAGTAGGGCAAAGCACTGGGGTGCTCAAGGTGTGGTTGGACAGGGTGCTAGATCATCTCATCTAGGCTTCCTTCCCCTCTTTGGACCGGGCGATCTTTTGAGGTCCCTTCCAACATAGGCTATTCTATGAAATTCAAGTGTTAAGCTTACTGAAAAAAGCAGTGAAAAAAACAGGGGTTTATTTTTTATCTTAGTTTGTGTGCTTATGGATGTATAAATGGACTTCTTCCTTCAATGTTTTCATGCATGCGAAGATTAGATCTTCATAAAAGAGAATTCCTGTGGATAAAAAGTTCATAGCTTCTCCTCTCATTTCTCCAGATCAATTCTGTGTAGTCAGCAACAGTATTTTGTATCCAGGCTTGAGTCAAGAGCCTACTTTTAAAATTCAGGCAGAGCACTGCACACAGCATTTCAACCCCTCTCCTGGGCTGAATGTCAGGAGTTCAGCCCTGAGACTAAATTACATTTTGACTCACATTGCAGTAGATAGGTTGAGTAAGTGAGATGACTCCTTTGCGTTACCTTCTGTGTTTTGCCACCGTCAGCTAAAGCCACCGAGTAGAAAAGTCTAGTACACAGTAAGTGAGAGTTGAAAGAAAACGTGCTGGCTTCCCTTTCTGAGTAAAGGTCTCAGACCTGCATTTCTAGCTTGCTTTTAGCGCCCAGACTACACTGGTAAACTTGCATGACATCTTAAAAGGAAGAAACTGGATTGCAGTTCAAGATCAAATGTAACATTTCATTTGAAAATAGGCAAGAAACCTGTGAGCCAGGAGCATCTCAATGTCAAAACATCCTCATATTTATTTTGCTATTTAGCCTCTGAACAGCAAGTGACTAGAAAAGGAGTGTTGATATTATGCAAGTGTGTTAAATCTATGTTGTGCTACAGTGAAGCTCTTTGTGGGATTCTCTCAAGCCATTAGGCCATTCCAGGTTACCAGAGTCAGGAAAAGGGAAACAATCAGTTTCAACTCCAGCTTTATAAATTTTTCCTTTTATCGAGCCCTTTGACAGCGGAGCACAAGATGTAAGGATATGTTTGGCCCATTGTTGTATTACAGGAAAATATTAATAAAAGAATTTTGAAGTAGGTCGTTTCCATTGCATGTAACTCTCACACAAGAGAGAAAATGAAATGAGAGTTAACTTTCAACTGTATCTACTTTTTTTTTTTAATCCCAAAGTTGAGAGTACACTCTTGAGTTGAGCAGAAGAATGCCCAATACACGGTTGTAAGTTACGACTGTCGTGGACATCAGAGATTACAGGTCTGCTTTGCTGCTTGGCCCACTCATTCTAATAGGCTTTGAACAAAGATTTTTCTTCAACAGTTGATTAGTAGCTCCTCTGGCAAAGAGCCCAGAACAAATGCAGGATAATAACATTATCTCTCTGGTATTAACATCTGTTGGATCTGTGTAGGTATAGGTCGTTCAGAAGCCAGGGGCTCAGTTTGTATACTGAAGGTGAAGAGTCCAAGCCAACCTCCAGTGTAAAGAGCCTCTGCTGGGTCCTTAATACTTTGCTTTTGTTACGAATGCTTTCATATGATCCTTTCAGAAGTTGAACAAGATCTGCATGTAAACCAAGTTTTTTGTTCTCCTACTCATAGAAGGCAGCTTTACAACCTCACCACATTGCTCTGCTGGCTAGGAACTCGTTCTCAGTTTCCATTCTACACTTACAGAGGGTTTGTATCCATTTGAGTTTAGTATCAACTTTTTCCCTTTATATACAGAAAACTTCTGATCACCTTCTTTACTTTCTTGATACTTACAAAGAACCTGTCACATCCTTTCTGAGCATTCCTAGCTGCTTCCTCTTCCCCAGACTTAAACACAAATTTCTAATAGGCACCTGGAAAGATATTTCTTTAGAGAGGACTTCATGGAGTATTTCTACTCCTTGAGCAGTATAGCGTTTCCTACCAGGAGGTATCATTCTCCTAGCTCTTCTTCAGAACCACCATAAGTAGCACCTACCTGTCACAGGACTGCTGGTCTTTCAGGTACTGAACACATACTTGCCACCTAGAATCCCCTTGATCAGTGAAACCATTGTGCTAGGTTTGTTTTCAGGGCTCTGCTGTCCTTCAGTTATCCTTCAGTTGTCCTTCCTTGTCCTTAGTGTCCATGCCTTACAGCGTATGTTAGGGGCATAGCTAAAGCATGGCGTGCAGGTGATGATTCCAGAGCCCCACCTGTTACTTTGTGGTCTATAGAGACAAACAGTGTGAATGAGTTAACTGATCAGAGTTCATTTATGTGAGATATATGACAACCTGAACATAAGGGCCTTTCAGCTGCAGCTGCTTTTCTTTAGGATAAACTCATGTATTTGAATTCATGGAACAAAGACAGGAGGGTAGTTTGAACGATGGTTTTAGGGATGAAGGTACCTAGCAGGGAAACTGTGACCTTCCTTAGTCATGGTGTTGGGATTGCAGTTCTCTAGCAAGAAATCAGAATGAGGAAGAAAGAATGGATGGGGTATGTAGTTGTGTAAAGTCTTGCAGAATTTTGCATATAAATTAAAGGGAAAAGGTAGATTATGTTTATTTATTGTGGTGATCTACTAATATTCATGTCCGTGGGCTGGTTTAGCTATAGCAATAATTCTGCTCTGAGAGAAAGGACATTGTATGCAGAGCAAAAGAATGAAGAGCTGCTTTCTCAAATGCCGGCGTTTGGTGAGTGCCAAGGTCAGGGTGTAGTTTGGTATACATAGGAATGTACTCTTGTTGCTCCATGTTACTAAATCACATATCCTTCTAAGTGAGGGCAGTGCCTTTAAAAGGGCATGTACACTGTTTATTTCAGGGGAAGAAAATTGAATTTTGTCTTAGAGGATAGAAGCAAACCCATAGAACTGGGAGTTTAACTTTTCTTTTGTATTTTCAGTAGCTGATGGCACAACCTGAACAAGAGATGGAAAAATTACAATTCTTTTCCCATTGCTTTATGCATCTAAGCAAACGTAAGCTCTAAACTTCTAAGTTCTTGTTTTTATTAACAGAGAGAATGGATCCCACTTGACTTAACCTTTAGATAAACCTTTGTCTTTAGCTCTAGAATGTATAGAGCAACTGCACTCCTAATTTACTTCAGGTAGACATAAATCTGGATCTTTCATTCTGGTTTGTCAGTAGGGTCACTTCTCCTTTGCAGTTTATGTATCGTACCCAGTCTAACATCATGGGGATGTGGTTGCTTAGAAGTACAAGTAAACCAAACTCTTAACTGCTTCAAGTAAGACTGTTGCATGCAGGCCCAGTATTTTGTAGATGATAAATGTCAATCCCTTCACTTTCTGCTGATCCAATACCTGTTACAAAAGTAATCTCAACTGATTAATACTTTTTGCAGTCTAAATAACCAGACTCAGCTACTGATTGCAATCGTGTGACTACAAAAGATGAGTAAATGCATATTGATAAATGACAGGAAAAAAAACAACTAATATGCACCAGGAAGGATAAATATAGAATCATAGAATCAATCATTTAGGTTAAAAAAGACCCTTAAGGTCATAGAGTCCAACCTTAAACCTAACAATGCCAAATTCACCACTAAACCATGTCCCTAAATGCCTAAATAACCCCATGATGGTGACTCCACCACTTCTCTGGGCAGCCTGTTCCAGTGCTTGACAATCCTTTTGGTGAAGGGTTATCAATGGCCTGTATAGAGTGAGGTACAGGCTTTGCATTTGAGAAAAACTACTTTGTGGATCACTTTTTAGACTCAAATATGAAAGTGCAGCAGTTTCAGACTCACCCTTCCTGATGAGTCAAGAAATCTAGAAGTGGCAGAAGAGTAAAATCTTCACTGGAAAGATTGAGTATTGTTTTCAGGCCCAGAAAATAAGGAGAGTCCTGATGATCTTCACACCAGTTAACTAGAATTTTAAAAAGCCTTGTGATGCTGTTTTTGTCTGGACAATGATAAAATTGAGCCATTGCTTTCAATGTTAGTGATTAATTTCTTTGTTCTTGAAACAGCTACTATATGCATCAATTGAAATACCCTCCACTAATGATCTTATGTTAAACATGCCTGCCTTAAAAAAGCAATTACTTATCTGGCTGATAGAAGTAAACTTCTTTCCTAGAACAATTCGTTGATGGTATGGTTGTGGCAAACTTTGTGGTGGAGTGGCTAGAATGCTCCTGAAAGAGTCCTTAATTCAAGAACAACTGTTCTCTCATGGTCTACAGCCTGAGAAAAGTCATGACTGGTATAAATGATGTGCATGCCTTTTTCTGTTCATGGGTTAGGTTTTACTTCTCAGTACTGTGCAGTTGTTCCTTGTACTTTGGTCTTCTGCTTCGAAGATTTGAGATACCAAGTGATAAGATCTCATACCACAGAATGCCAGTAGCTTTGGTGATGGACCTTTCTGCTGCTTTGTTTTATAAATGGTATCAGGCAATGATGACGGTCACTGGGGCTTGTCTTTAAATACAAAAGTCAGTATCACCCAAAGCACCTTTTAGATACATGATCCAAAACTTTTAGATCCTTCAAAAATGCAGCTCTCTAGTTTATGATCTGCTGCAGGTAACACTTGAAGAGTTTGCTTACTGCTTGTTTTCCAGTAAAGAAATTGAGGACTAAAATACTTGTACTGGCCTTCTCTGAAGCTTGCTTAGCAGACGTTTCTTTCTGGAGCAGTACAGCTCCTCAGGTGGGCAATTTAGGCTGAAAACTTATGGAAAAACCTGAGAAATTACAATATTGAAGTTATAAGGTGCTGTATTTAATGATTAAAAAATTGTTGTTGAACATTGCTTTAGTTATAGACTCTAATACATTAAATACTGTGTCCATTGATGTATAAAAATTATTTACCCAAACTGACTTCAGCACTGAAAAGGCAGACTTGAAGCTTGGAGTTCATGAACTAATGGGGAGATGTATTAGTAAGGAAGTGAGGCTGCTGCCCACTTTATCCTTTTTTGAGTCTCTCCCTCATAATACTGCACATGGGGAAAGGAAGGTCACATCAGCACCTCAGTGCTACTGGTAGGTCACATGCTCTCTGGTAAGTCAAAACAGCATTTTCTGGGAACAGAGCTAGGCAGAAGCTATGCAAAGAATTCGCAAAACAAAAAATATTTCTGACGATGGCCACTTAGCAACCAAACACTGTCTTAATCTCCTAATCCTGAAACTTTCTCTCACTCCTCTCATTTGCCAAAAGCTATAACTGTTCTCTTGCTTAGATCCAGTGTCCTCATCCATGTGACATCTGGGACATCTCACCTGTTGAGTATGGGACAGACTTGAGCAGTAAATTCAGTAGTGCTGGATCTTTGCATGGGTTCTAGAGTTGTTCTTTCTTGCATATGCATGAAGGGTGGGAAGGCTTCAAGAGCTCCTCTGCCATCATTTCCAACCGTAGAATCAGAAATAATCAAGTTCTGCATGGGACCAGTTCCACCTGCAACTGCAGGTTGCAGTTAAGATGTGAAGACCAGCCCTGCTTTTACCTTGACTGAAGGTGTGATGTTAAGAACAGCCCTGCTTTTGTCTTGACTCGGTGTGTGAGTTGTGTTCTCTGCTCCTTTGTTCTGTTTCATGTTTCAATGCACTGAATCACACTTTGCCAGTGCAAGTGATCACTGGCCTCAGGTGATGTCTATTTTAGCCTTTTTGGAGGAAATTGAGCTGTATGAGTCACATCACAGAGTTTCCCAAACGAGAAGTGGAGATAAGATTTTTCTGGCTTCTGGGTTTTCTCTCCAGACAGAGTGGAGACTGTCTTAAGCAGCCCAAGAAATTCCGGCTGCTTGGCAGCAGTTGTATTGCCTACCTTATTCATGCTTAATGAGACACAGAGGCTGAAGGATGAGTAAGAAAATTATCTTTTCTTCCCATCTAGACCTTGGGGAAAACTTGTGCCTTAGACCTTTTGTCTCTGAATTTTTAATGGATTAGTGTTTCAAGCTCCTCTCCAAACAGGAAACACCTTCACTTCTGGCACCAGAATTTCTTTTCCCCTCCAGGCTGGCTAGAGTTCTTACTCTTTTACTGAGTATTACTGTGGCTGAAGCTGGAGTTTTTCCACTACTTCAGAATTTTGAGTAGTTTTACAGATCTGTGCCATGGTATAAATGTCTGTTGTACAAACTACTTTGATATAAATACTTACAAAATGTTTTAATTTCTAGGAGCTATATTTGTCATTCCTAAGAGAGAAGGAACTGAATTACTCGGAAGTACTTAATTCTCTATTTTTTCTGTTGACGTAAAAGTATCATTAAAACGTTTTAAAAGGAAGACTAGAAATATGCAAATGCAGGTGTACCCTTATAATGTAAGTAAAGAACCATGCTTTAAAAAAGACATTGGAAATAAATATCTGTCTCTTTCTATAAGTACATATGTACATGTATATTCTGGTTACCTGAGATCCCACCATATCCTGCATTTGTCTTATTTCTGTAATTTCAGCAAGTTCAACAGAGAATTTTAGATAAACTTAAATAATTTCCCACTGCATCCCATTTTTGTAAGCTACTGATAAAGATACTGACAAATGTTTCTCAAACCAAGACCTAAACATTTCCAACAGAAAGCTAGACTCTACAAAACTCCTGTTCTAGTATTTAATGGCCTCCTTATTTAGAAAAATTTCCTTTAAGCCTACAATCCAACCATTACTTATGAACATAAAGAATTGTTGATCACATGCTTCCTAAGTACTTTACAATACCTTTTGGGTTTTAGAAAATTGTATAGATTTCTTTCTCTACGTCCTTTCTGTCATCCTTTTCTAGAGTGGGGTGGGAATAAAACTGTTGAATGCCTTGAGTGCTTGAACACAAGCCATATTTTCTGAGCATGTGTTACTTGAACTGTGGAGAGCTGATAGTTCAGAAGATTAGATCACTTGCAATCTCCTTACAAGTCAGAGGAGCATTCATATATGTTTCCAGAGAAGCAAACAACATGAGGGTATTGATAAGAAATAAAACTAGTGAGTCTTAGCATTTTTTTGTTATGAAAATAGTGCTGGATGTTAATATTGTGTAAGGTGGTCCTAATTGCTTTTCCAAAAGAGAATAAAGCTTTGCTATTGCTCTAAGTAATGCATTGACTGTGTTGCTCAGGATTTGGTAGTATTTTGTCTGCCTGTAGCTTTCTAAAATTATGTTACTTGAGTGCAGAACACCAGCTGAGATTTGGCAGTGGCAGATTGGATGGAATAATTGCAGATTTTGTCTTAAATAAAACATTTCTATTAATACATATAGAACAGTGTTTCCTATTTTTAAAAACTACAACAAATCCTCAACCCATATTGAAATAGTGATCTACTTTAACTCCTTGTTCATTTTCTACTCCTGCCTAATTAGCAGTTTCCTATTTGTTTCTTCTTTTTTTCTTAAATTTTTTAGATTAAGACCATTGTGCTCATTTCTGTTGATTTGTCCTCATTTCTTTTGGATCATGTCTCGAATTTATCTTTGAATCCTACATTGATCCTTTGGAACTCTTGAAATTCCTCAAAGCTTGATGTCATCAGCAAATTTTCTAAGTACTTTAGATGATAACTTGCAATCCATCTTAAATCAGGTCAACTTAGTTCAGGGTAAGCCTTTGTAGGGTTCATCTCTATAGTCCTCTCAGACTGGCAGTGGTCTTTGGAAAACCGCCCTTTGAGTAGTGGTTACATCTCTTGTGAGCTCATTTTATGTTTTCAGCTAAGCGGTAGTTCACTTGTTTGCTTATAAGAATGTCTCATGGGACAGTATTAAAAGTCTTAACAATAGCTCTCTATGGTTTGCTCTAATTATTCACTCAGCCTTGAAGTACGAACTCGATTGTTCTGCCAAGAATAAATCAATCTATGTCAGCCATTCTTGACAGCTTAGTAGCCTTCTGGTGATTTTTCAATTATTTTCTTTAAAATTTTTTCAGTGTGATTCTAGTATCATGTCTAGGTGCTCACGTGGAAGGCCCGGCTTCAAGTTACTTTAATCTTCCTTTCCTAGGTGCAGAGAGGCAGTATTTGCTCTTCGTCAGCCCTCTGACACCTTTCTCCATATTCTCAAAGATCATTACTGAGGCTTTGGATCCTTCAACAATAACTTGATTGGACGTAAGTAACCTAAAGAGTCTTCACTCCGGTCTCTCTGTACTCTGACCTGTTCTTTTTTCCCTATGCATAACCCTGCAGTGTCTATCTGTTTACTCTTCTCTGTATAGGAAGAGGTGACATTTGACATGTCATCTGTCAATTGCTGTCCTTCTTTAAATAGCAGACTGGGCTGGTTTTTTGTTTTTGTTATTCTTACTCCTAATGTGTTTATATAGCCTTTTCTTAACTTTAATGTCTTATAGTGGCCTATAAAGTAAACCTTCCAACCAGAAAATAAGTTGCTGCTAGATAATCCTTGTCAGGTACCTCTGGTTGTAAGGGAAAAGAGGTGATCTGGAGTATTCCATTCAGAAAAGCTGGAGTTTTACTTGTGGAGGTCAAGGTCTGGAATATCTAAGAACAAGAAATGTTAAGCATTTCTAAAAATCTGACTTGATTTAGGTTTAGAGTCTCCTGTTATTCTGGCAGAGAGGAATTAGATTAATTTTAAGGAACTATGTTTGTATTCATGTAGCACAAGAGGAAAGTGGACAATTGCACCCAGCTCAGTACAGCACAAGAACTAGGCTCTTATGTTCTCAGATAAATTGGCAAAATTAAAAAATGAGCACAGATGTGAAATAATGATAAGAGAATAAATTAGTAACGTGGAAAACAGCTAAAAGGCAGGCTGGATGGCCTGTCTAGCTTGAATATCTGCCTTCAACCTAAGTAACTGTATTGGAAGTATTTTTTCCTGGAATACCTATGTAACTTAGGATACAGTATGAGCTTTAGCTCATAGGAATCCTAGTCTTCCTTAACAAGAAGGTCAAAGTTGTTGGGTGCACAAATACAGGCTGGGCAATGAGTGGATTGAGAGCAGCCCTGTGGAGAAAGACTTGGGAGTGCTGGTTGACAAAAAACTCAACATGAGCCAGCAATGTGCAAGTGCAGCCTAGAAAGCCCCAACCATGTCCTGGGCTGCATCAGAAGAAGCATAGCCAGTAGGTCAAGAGAGGTGATTCTGCCCCTCTACGCTGGTCTTGTGTGACCCCGCCTGGAGTATTGCATCCAGCTCTGGAGCCCCCAGCACAAGAGGGACATGGACCTGTTAGAGAGAGTCCAGAGGAGGCCTACAAAGATGATTAGAGGACTGGAACACCTCTCCTACAAAGACAGGCTGAGAGAATAGGGCTTGTTCAGCCTGCAGAAGAGAAAGCTCAGGGGAGACCTTCTTGCAGCCTTCCAGTATCTGAAGGGAGCCTAGAAGTAGGCTGGAGAGGGACTTTTCACAAAGGCCTGCAGTGATAGGATGAGGGGTAATGGGTTCAAACTGGAAGAGGGTAGGTTTAGATTAGAAATTAGAAGGAAATTCTTTACTCGGAGGGTGGTGAGACACTGGAACAGGCTGCCCAGGGAGGTTGTGTATCTTCCATCCCTGGAGATGTTCAAGACCAGGTTGGATGAGGTCCCGGTCTAGTGGGAGGTATCCCTGACGTGGTGTGGGGGTTGGAACTAGGTGATCTTGAAAGGTCCCTTCCAACCTAAACCATTCTATGATTCTGTGACCTTCAATAAAGGGATTTTAACTGCTCAGTTGTGTGCTTTTGAAAATTCTTTTCAGGCTTTCTTTTTTTCTGAAAAATTTGCATTTATATTCATCTTCTGTTATATTAAAAAGAGATAAAAATACAATTGGTGGATGGCAGAACTTCCTGGGAAAAAACAAAAAGAGCCCCATGTCAGTGTCTAATGGAATACTGTCAACAAAAAGTCTTTTTTTAGACTGGAGTTTTTACCAGCTTATTGCTTTTAGGTGTTGGTGTGTTGCTTTTCTGTGAGGTTTTTTTACCTGCTGCAGACAAGAGGTCTCAGACAGCCCCTGTGAAGGAACAGTATCGTAAACCCTGTAATACTCTCTTCCTTCCTCCGGAGATTCCACTCACAAAGCAATTCTGATAGCTTATTCCACTCAATTTCTGAGCTTCTGCCATGACAAAAAGGAGAACTTACCAGTAGGAAGCTCATAAAATGACTTGAAAAAAAGTGAATCTCCAGGAAAAGGTGTAGGATTTTTCTGCCTCCGGACTCCAAAGAGGATATAAACTCTCCTGGAGTTGTTTTACCATTTTTCTCTGTGTACAGTTATAACAGCTGATCAATGTTTCAGGAAAAAAAA
Source organism: Brachypteracias leptosomus (assembly GCA_013401335.1). Lineage (NCBI taxonomy): Eukaryota > Metazoa > Chordata > Aves > Coraciiformes > Brachypteraciidae > Brachypteracias > Brachypteracias leptosomus. Next base: position 106,532 of record VYZX01028133.1, on the reverse strand, counting down.
AAAGGCTGCCCTGTCAAAACTCATTATCATTAGTTTGTATTAGGATAATGTTTACAGACCCCCTGTGAAATTAGGTCCTGCTGCATGATGCACTGTACAGGTGCATTAAAAGCACCAGCCTCTGTTAAGAGGATTTTACGATCTGAAGCACATGACAGAGAAGGGTTGGTAGACAGGAAATGTTTTCACCCCAATTTACAGATGAGCAACTGAGGCTGAAGAAATAACAGTCTTGACATGATAGAACAACCAGACTTCCAGGTAGTCATCAAGGCTGGCCCAGGCCCGGACTTGCAGAATGAGTCTTAGACATAGCCACGAGTTAACTTCAACTTTCCAGAGTTTCTTGATGGTTTGTTTGTATTTCTGGCTTTGCTAGTTCACCTTTGCTGGAAAGCTTCCTCTCCTTACAAATATTCAGTATGTTGTTTTTAATCCTTGCTCTATTCAGTAACTGGCCTTGATATGCTTTCCAGGACCTTGTTGCAATTTCTAGTAAACTCTCATATTTTTATAGTAACTGAGTCTGTTTTAGACTATACTCTTTATTCTATCCTCTTTTCTGTGATGGATTCCTTTGATGGGCAGAGATCTATTAAGGTGTGGCTCCTTGACTAATTTTCTATGGAATAAATTGGGAATTGATACCAACCAGGATCTTAGCTTGGTATCCAGGAGCCACTGATTTTCATTCTGTAAGAACAGACTGAGGCTCAAAAATAAGAGCTCCAACATGCACTGTACAAACTGTAACTGTTTTACAGATACAAAGTGGGCACTATCCTGTGTCTTTCTATCGCTGACAACCCTTGTTAAGTCCTTTACGTGTCTAGCCTTGTTAAGCCTCACCTGTAATGGTGACCTCTATGCCTGGAATACCAGTTTGACAACTGGACTGTCTGGTGGAGCCTCCATAGTAAGAGCCTGAGTGGACATGGAACAAGGGGTGGGGTGACATGGCTGATCAGGGCACAAAGGAATGATACCACTTTGTGTCAACCAGGATTGGGAATGCTAGGCAATGTGGACTCTGTGACAAGTTTCTAGTGTTGCGTCTTTGCACAAGGCTGAGACCCAAACTAATCTATTATTCATGTTGCCTGTTCCCTAATTATAGTCCTCAACTTTACTTGTTAAGGGACACTTAAGTGAGACTATCCAAAACTCCTTCTGTACATAGCAAGTCATTCGCCTTGTCGCTGCTGTGAAGGTGTGCATGAGGAGCCAGGAGCCGAGTGTGGTGGTGCAGCCAGAGGACTTGTGGAAGGAATCAGTGATCCTCATGCTTGCTGCCTTCTTGTGTATGCAAGTGCTTGTGTCCGCTTACCAACCCCCTGTAGCAGTGTCCATGATTACTCGGGCGTGTGTCTTTGTACCATGGACACACCGTGACTGCCCTGTGCAGGAGCATAATCAATCACTGTGTACACAGTAAAAGTGCATGAATTCAGTATGAGACTAGTGTATTGTCTTGTCTACCTGAAATATTATATGCACCTGTTCAGGAATTGTAACTCTGTTGAGTTAAGTATATTGGTCCAAGGGACTCTTCAAAGCTCAGTTCACATTCCAAGCGTGACTGCTACAAATGACTGATGAATTTGTATTGTGAGCAAGATCCTAGAAGAGCCCTAGCAGTATGGGGGCTGGCAAACCTTGCCACAAATGAGATCTCTGCACCCTGTGTTGTGATACACGAGAAAGGGCTTGTCTGGTGATGCACTTCCCATCTTGTAATCAAACTTAGTTAACAACCTTTGAGTGTCAGTGCTTTTCTTACTGATATCCCAAAAGAATTGGAACATCCTTGCTGCAAAACATTATGCTAGGTAAAAAATTGGCGTCGCTTACTCATGCCTCTCACTTAAATGAACTGTCTTGCTCCTTCCTGATATCCTGGAATTGTGTGTTTCTGTCAGTAAAACCATGTAATGCAGCACTTGGCAGTTTGCCAGCACAGTGGGAGGGTTGATTGGCAAGGGGAAGCATCAGGCTTAATGAGTGGGGAGGGCCAGATCCTGGGATTTTCCAAGAAATTTTTTTCCAGATGGAATTTCCCGTCTTGTGGAGGACGGGCCAGTTGAGAGAATAAAAGGCTGTAGAAGAGGCAGAGAGTTACACAGTCCAGACACTCGGAGTTGAACTGAATGTTCAAGTCCTTATCCAGCAACTGAGCAACAGTCACTGAGAAATATCGCAGAGGACTTTTGCCACCCGGCCACCACAACTACAACCTGTGAGTATAAATGGAACACGTTATTCTGTTTCATTGCTCAGCTGAAGGAAAACTGGGCAGATAGAATTCTGTGTTGGTGTTCTTTAAAAGCTGTTTACATTTAAAAGCTATCTTGATATTAAGAACCATTTTAAAATTAATTATTTCCAAGTTATTTAAGTCTTTAGAATAATTATGATGTAGCTAATATTGCACAGACAGTGTTTTGTATTGAATTGTAAAGTGTCAGTATTTGTTCTTTACAAATGTGTTCCATTGATCTCTCGTAGCCACCTGCTTAAAAGATAAAGAGAAGAGAAAGCTCTCAGAAACATGATTTGCTTGTGGTTCATGCCTCTTCTTGCTTATGGTAAGTGCATACTTCTCTGTGTAGAAAACTAGTTGGATGGTAATATTAGTGTGACCTCTGTTTGAGGTCAGAATTAAACAGAATTTTTGAACCTGATGTAATTAACTTGAGACTAGGTTCACATAGAAAAACCTCCACCTACAATGGCATGTTTCCCCGCTTGCCTGTGAAATACATAATTGGCTCCTGTAGTTTGCTGTGAAGTTTGCAAAGCTTTGTGTGAACATAGTTTCACAGACTAAAGTCCCCATATTTGATGCTGATGAGCCTGTTTTGAAAATTGCCAGCTGATTATAAAATAATTATAAATAATTTATAAAGTAATTATAAAATAATTGCTACTACTTTTAATGCCATTTCAGATATTGATATGTTTGCAATATTTATAGAGCTTTATGTATCTTCTAGAAATAGGGGGAAAAAGTCAGACACCAACTTTTTGACTTCTTTTCATTCTAGGACTTACAATACTGCAGGGGGTGAATTGTTGGACATACAATTATTCAGACACAAACATGACCTACAGGGAAGCAGAGCTGTGGTGCAAAAATAATTATACTAACATGGTTGCCATTCAGAATAAGGAAGAAATAAACCATCTCAATAAATTCTTACCCTTCAATCCATCATACTACTGGATTGGAATCAGAAAAATTAATGAGGTATGGACCTGGATTGGAACTAACAAAGAATTGACAGAAGAAGCCAAAAACTGGGCTTCTGGTGAGCCAAATGGTAAAGGGAACAATGAGGACTGCGTTGAAATCTACATCAAAAGAGGGAAGGATGATGGCAAATGGAACGATGAACAGTGTGAGAAAAAGAAGGTCGCCTTGTGCTACACAGGTACGGTGTGATAAAGGCCATTCTAGTGCCCCTGGGGAGATGAGATGCTGGGTGGGATGAGTTGTTTAACCTAGCCTTACATGTTAACTACCTGACTCTGCTAACACTTGTACACTTATCCTTATTTACAGGGCTATGGTTCTTCTGAGGGCTAGATTGATCACTTTTACCAGTTAGCTCCCAAAATATTATACATCTTTTATGAACAAATCACCAGACCTTCCCTGTAATCAGTGGAGAGAAGCAGGCTCTTCCAAATGGTGACTTTCATCCCACTCTCAAGTGGGTCTCTCAGATAGATAAGAATTGCCCTTTTGAGTTAATGAAGAATGTACCTATTGAGGATTTCTGCCTACCCCATAGTGTATTGTTCCTTTTGCATTTTAAATATTGCTAATATCTACCTGAGAACAAGTGATCGTGAAGTTTCCAGTGAGTAGAATCCTTTCACTGTGAACTAGTCTGTCAGACATGTCAATTTCTGAACCCTTCTGTGAAATGACAGGGTAATCTTGTGTACCAAACCCCTGGCTTTCAATTTGCTATACAAATTGCTTGTTTAGTGCCAGAAAGATAAGCAAAGTGCTTAACAGGTCTCATTAGTGGCCATTGCTGATTCTTTTATAATTTTTTGTATTTTTTTTCCAGCTTCTTGCAACCCATCTCTCTGCAGTGGCCGTGGAGAGTGCATAGAGACTATTAACAATCACACCTGCCATTGTAACCCTGGATTCCATGGACCTGAATGCGAGTTTGGTAAGATTATTCCATCCTGCTTTTCAACCAAGGCAGTTTTCATGCTAGCTAGTGTTCAGTTTGTCTGGCTTATTGATTTACCTGGTCTGCCAGTGAGGCTGACTATGTATCTTCTTGTGTTTCTGTAAAGTTGAGAGTTGTGATGCGCTAAAGGAACCTGATCATGGGAGCCTCGAGTGCAACCATCCATTGGAGAACTTCAGCTACAACTCATCCTGCACAGTTCAGTGTGAGGAAGGCTATGAACCGACTGCACTGGAATCTGTATATTGTACCTCTTCTGGGGTCTGGTCTGCCCGCCTTGCAGCATGCAAAGGTGAGCTTCTCAAGCGGTGATAGATGAGCCTTCTAATTATATATTGCTCTGTTAGGTACAAGTTGAAATTCTGGCCTGTTCCTTTGTAATTAATTACATGGTGAAGGTGCTATTTTATTGCAGCACACAGATCTCTGTTCCTGAAGAGATGAAATTAGGAGGATTAATGTTCTGACGCTGGTCTAGACTTCCTTGTAGGAAAAGACACTTCCACCTCTTAGAGGGGAACAGGAAATGGAGATGATCTAGCTGTGAGACTGCCTACAACAGGCTGGTTATTCTTGATTGTAGGAATTCTTTTTTGAGGTGTTCTGCTTAGAATAAGCTACTGTTTGAAGAAAATAAAAGCATTAAACATCACCAAGCAGGAGTCAAAAAGGGAAAATTTTGTATTGTAACTAGTTGCTGTCATGAGCTGCAGATGAATTTATAGCCTTGCTGTAAAAGTCAGCCTTCCATTCTGAGATCCATTAAAAAGGGCTTCTTCCAAGCTAAGCTCTGTGCTGTCTCTTATGCTTTTCAGCTGTGACCTGTCCTGCCTTAGAAGTGCCTGCTAATAGTGTTGGGAACTGCACCCATCCTTCTGTGGGGCTCACCTCGGGCACCACCTGTGAGTTCACCTGTGAGGAAGGATTTACCCTGACAGGACCAGCCACATTGCAGTGTGGGTCTTCTGGGACCTGGGACAGGCAGCAGCCTTCCTGTGCAGGTACCTTTCCTTATCCCTGTTCACTTGAGCATTTGGGGTTGTCAGCATTGGTGTGTTGAGTTCCTGAGGCATCTGTGCTGATTCCTGTTGTGATCTGTGCATTGCAGCTGTGAGATGTGAGGCTGTAACCTGGCCAGAAGGTGGCGTCGTGACCTGTGACCGTGCTCCTGCAGATCTCACCTATGGCTCGCGTTGTGATTTCCGCTGTAGTGAGGGCTATGTTCTGGATGGCCCGTCCAGCATTGAGTGCTCAGCACAGGGACAGTGGTCGGAGCCAGTGCCACAATGCAAAGGTGAGACTTACTGGGTTGGCAAATCATCATTGAAGGCTTAGAGTATCTCAAATGGTCTGAAGGCTTCTTCATTCAGTTGTATTAAAGGAGTGAGAGTCATCTCCAGTGCATTTATAGCACTTCTTATAAGCAGATCTCAAAACAGGCATCATTTAGCCTGTTGTATTAAAGAAGAAACAGCAGCTCAGGGTGACATGTGGCACTCAGGAACCGTGTCCCTAGCACATGCTAACAGGCTTTTGAAATGGAGTTTTCTGACAGGAACTCTTTGTTCCCTAGACTCCAAACAGGAGCCAGCGTCTGTTTATGCAGTCCACTTGTGGATTACGATCTGGAGCATGTCTCAGGGTAGCTGGCATGATTTAGGTGCATGTTTAAGGGTTCTGGCTACCCTGTGCAACGTGCTGGAGTCCGTTTTCTGAGACGCTGCTAGGTCTGAAGGGAGATACTATGGCTCTGTAGGGGACAGCTCCAGACAGGGCATGTCCGCTTGTCAGATAAAAGAGTGTTTATCTTGCCCTACTCCAAGCTAAGCTCTGTGCTGTCTCTTACGTTTTTCAGCTGTGACCTGTCCCACCTTGAAAGTGCCTGCTAATAGTGTTGGGAACTGCTCCCATCCTGTGGAGCTCACCTGGGGCACCACCTGTGAGTTCACCTGTGAGGAAGGATTTACCCTGACAGGACCAGCCACATTGCAGTGTGGGTCTTCTGGGACCTGGGACAGGCAGCAGCCTTCCTGTGCAGGTACCTTTCCTTATCCCTGTTCACTTGAGCATTTGGGGTTGTCAGCATTGGTGTGTTGAGTTCCTGAGGCATCTGTGCTGATTCCTGTTGTGATCTGTGCATTGCAGCTGTGAGATGTGAGGCTGTAACCTGGCCAGAAGGTGGCGTCGTGACCTGTGACCGTGCTCCTGCAGATCTCACCTATGGCTCGCGTTGTGATTTCCGCTGTAGTGAGGGCTATGTTCTGGATGGCCCGTCCAGCATTGAGTGCTCAGCACAGGGACAGTGGTCGGAGCCAGTGCCACAATGCAAAGGTGAGACTTACTGGGTTGGCAAATACAGTTTTTTGTCACTGGGCAACACACTGAAATCCACATTCCTATGGAGTTCTGGCTCCAAACTAAACTGTGCTGTCTCTCTTGTCAGTTGTGGCTTACCCTTCGTTCTAAGAAAATGCCTGCTCATGGCTCTGAACTGCTCCCATCCCAAAGCCAAATAAATTTGAAAGTACAGTGTACATCTACTAGTGTAAAAAACAGGGCCAAAGACAGGAAAGACCTTAATGATTCTTAACCATTTCTTTCTATTTCAGTTGCACAGTGTGAACCACTGAGCACTCCTGAGAAAGGCTCTAAGGATTGCTCACATGGTGCTGGGAACTTCACGTACAACACAACCTGCCACTTCAGCTGTCTAGAAGGATGGAACCTCAATGGCTCTCGTGTTCTCTCGTGCAGTCATTCAGGAAACTGGAGTGCCAGTGTGCCGACATGTGAAGGTATTTTACCTGTGACTAGCCACAGAGAGGTGGCACTGGGTTTCTAGGCAAATGAGATACGGAAGGGTAGAGGAGGTAGTACCAACCAGTGAGCTAGAACTTCTAGTGAAGCCCATGAATTAAAAAGCCCAACAAAATCTCTCAGTATGTTTTTTGAAGAGAAGAGGGGAAAATTCCTCAAAGGTCTTGGTGAAAAATGTTTACTTTTTATCCAAAACCAAAAGCTGATTTTGGGTTGGTTTGGTTGGGTTTTAATTAAAATATTTCTCATGTTGAGCTTTTTCCACATGAATAAAGAAAAAAGCTGTTCCAGAGAAACATGACCTTGTGGTGAAACCTGCATTCATAAGTCTGTTTCTCAGTGGAAAAGTTTCTAGATCTGTTAATTTGATGTGATAGTTTCTTGGGTGAACTCCTTAGCCAAAAGACCTCACAGAGCTTTCTGTCAAAGGCTGTAACTTTACAGGACAGAAGTCTCAGCCTTGCCTTCCCATCCAAAGCAGTAAGAGCTCTATTCCTGTCCTCAGGTCCTAAAAGCTCAACTCCACTTTATTTGCGTGAGCAGAATTTAGAACTTTGAATAATTCCATTGGTCTCAACAGGATTGCTCAAAGAGGAAGACAGCACAGTGGGAATGAAAATATTAACTGAAATATGAAAAATTAAAGATGAGCATAAATTGTCATGTGAGGCTGGAGATTAGCCAGACCCTGGTGTAGCTTGTTGCCTTGCCATTGCTTTGGCAATAGATGGGATAATTTTTAGTATGCAGCTTTTTACCTTGTGTACAGGGGGTGTCCTGTCTCAGCAAGAGAAAACTTAAGGGTTCTAAGCTGCAATTCTGGTTGCTCTTGAAGAGCACAAAGAAAAGGAACAAGTAGGGAGGGCTTCAAAGACCATACATGTCACTTGATCTCACTGAAACTTTTTCATCCTTTCAGCTTCTGAACAAGCCAGCTATGTTTTTGTGGGCATAGCAGCCACAAGTGCCTCTCTGTTGTCCACAGCATCGTTCCTCCTTTGGCTTGCAAGACATTTCCGGAGAAAAGGTGAGCAGTTGGACTGAAAAAAATTCAGTGGAGAGAGAAAAAAAAACCTCCAAAACCCAGTACCTTGTTTCTTGAAAATGTGAAAATTCCCATACTTAAATTCCAAAATTATTTTCAAGAAGCCTGCGTATGTGCCATGTTTGGCTTTTGGATGAACATTTAAAAATCAAAAATAATAAAGAACAAATGTTTAGAAAACAAGAGTTAGAAGAGGAAAAGCAACATTTTATTTATCGGTAATTACTGCCAGGGAAAGTGAATGGGAATTTGAGGTGGGGCTAATGACAATACAGTAATAACTGCCTATGAGATTGTTGTTAGCTGATGGCTTTTTGTCAGATATTCAGAAATGAGACGTTTTTCTAGTAGAATAAAAAGTTTTGAGGGGGCTTTCATCTTGAAATGCTAATACCTTTTCCTATTCTTTTTGCAGTAAAGAAATTTACTCCTTCAAGGTAAGTTATTTCTCTAAAAGCAGCATGAAAAACACTTCCATCTCTTGGCTAAAATCCATTTGATATAAACCAGTTGTCATTAAAATACTTTTTCTGTTTTTTTATTTTAATAGTAGCTGCCAGTGCCTTACCACTGAACGTAGTCTCCAAAGTGCCATCCAGAATGTCTAACTCCAGATGTTTCAGGTAAGCACATGAGATAGCTGCCCTCACAAATTCTCTTCCTTTTAACCACACAAGCAATCAGAGCTGTTAATTGCTATACAACTGCTGAAACAGCAGTATGTGCTTTGGGGTACCTAATATGCATCTTGGCATTGCATGAAAGTTCCTAACAAGACTGATTTATTGCTTTAGAAATGGTTCTTCAGCTCCTTAAGGATGATTGCACTTAGCATTCTGTCCAGCTGCATGTAGTATTAGGAACACTTTTGTGTGTTTTTGCTCCCTGCTGCATACAAAACTCCTCTGAAATGAGAGCAAATACAAATCTATGCCAATTTTCCCATTTATAGAGGAATTTTGTTCTCTCTGCAGGACTTGAAGCCATCTTTACTTATGTCTCAGAGGTTTCCGGAGAATGAAACTGCAGGCAAATTAGCAGCTGTCCAGATGTTTTTACCTCTTGCTGACAAGATCATTGACCTTGTGTATTGTTCAGAAATTTTGAACTCAAGCTGTCTGGGCTTTCCATTGAAGTATTCTGATGAATACTGTCTACATTCAGTCATGTAGTTATCATAACTGGGAGCTTGCCATGTCTTGTCCAGATGGTGAGCAAGGAGTAAGCTGTTGCCTAAAGAGGAGACTGGTTTATCCTCTGGTCTACTCAAAGGTACCTAGGTGAGGTGAAGACATGCATTATTTCACATCACTTACTGCACTGCCGGAGGTGTCTTCTCTGAAGTCATATGGGTTCTACTTGTAGAATCTGAATAATCAGGATGAAAAAATATTCACTGAATAGCTTTGCAACCGTCAGTCTGGTTTGTTGTTGAAGTCAGTTTATTTTAAGAAGATGTCCCAGTCAATAAGTATGCCTGTAGTGATATGGGCAATTATCTGGGTGTCCTAGAAAGCCTAGAGACTTTAAACTCTCTTTTTTTTTTTTTCTTGTGATAGCACTTGCTACATTGGTTTCTGAGTGTAGCAAGTAGATCTGAAAAGATCTCATCCCTATGGGATTGTGCACTGTAATATAGGCATATAAATAAATACTGAATGTGGGTATTTCTATGCTGTTAACTGTACATGTGAAATACTTGTTCCTGTGTCGGTCTGTGGCCATTGATCTCAGACCAGGTAAATTTAAAATAATTCCGAAGTGTTTGTAAGAATTTCATGTCTGCTTATTATTTAAAAATAAAAAGGAAGCCTGGGATTTGTATGTATATATTGAAAGTATGATTTATTTAGCTGTTAAAGGACTTCAAATGAGAAAGTCTTTCTTAAGTTATGTTTAAGTCATAACCATAAATTAAAAATCTCTCTTAGAATCTGATATGTATTGTCCTATTGGTATCAGTATTTAATAAAATATTTATAATGTAATGCTCTTTTTTTTGGCAACATACATCATTTAAATGATTTAGATCAGCCCTGTGGATATGGCTTCAGCAGCAGAATGTGGGGGACTGGGGAAGAGTGGCTAAATAACAAGGCTGTCCCTTATTTAGCTTTCCATGTTTTTCATAGCAGCCAAGGACAGAGTAGCCAGCAGATGGCACTGACTGCCTGGGAGCTAGCACAACCAGAGCAGGACCACAAACCAGCATCCCCAGTCCTGAAAGGAAGGAGGAAGGCTCAGTAGTGGTGTGTTCTGTAAAGCAGGTGCCTGGACCAGCAGTGAGCTTTGTGAGAGGTGTGCTCAGGAGGGAGAGGAGAGCAGGAAGAGAAGCAAGTAGGTGATCTTGGTGCATAGTTACAAGCAGAAGCCACTCAGCCCATGCAGGTCTTTGGAAGCACTTTCTGCTGTGAATTTACCTGAGTGTGGGAGACCACAGGCTAAGACATGAAAGCACAGGTCTGGGGAATAGTGGTGACTACTGTCCAGGGAGCTCCACTTCCACCCTGGTTGGGCTGTAGCCAAAGACTCTGCCATGGGCTAGTGCTGCCTAGGTACCAGTGATGACTGATCGTGCCTGTGGCTACCCTTCCCCAACCCCTGACACAGCTAAGGAAGCTGCAGTGTGGCTCTCTGTAGCTGCTGCCAGGAGCCAGCCCTTGGTGCTGAACCATGAGCTAGAATTATCGTAGAATCATAGTATGGTTTGGGTTGGAAGGGATTTTTAAAGATCATCTAGTTCCAACCCCCTTGACAAGGGCAGGGACACCTCCCACTAGGCCAGGTTACTCAAAGCCCCATCCAGCCTAGTCTTGAACACATCCAGTGTTGGGGCATCTACAACCTCCTTGGGCAATCAGTTGCAGTGACTCACCACCCTCATAGTTAAACTTCTTTCTAATTTCTAATCTAAATCTACTGTCTTCAAATGCATTCCTGCCCTATGCAATGCTCTAGAGAAGACATTGGGCCTGTGGGCAAGGGAGTCAATTGAGAGGTCCTGTGCCACAGTGGTCAGGGCCCATTGCTGTTTTTCCCAAACTGATTAAGGAACAGAGAGCGGCTGTCAGCGTTTCCCCAGCCTTGACAAGGTGGGGCCCAATCATGTGAGCAGATGTAGAGCAGTAATCCTTCAGGTTCCCTGAAGGGACGTAGGGATTAGCCCGAAATGCCCTGCTCTGAATCCTTGCAGGAGCTGTTTTGAGAGCTAAACCACCACATGGGTCCCCAAGCCTGTCCTTGTTGTTGTCCTCTACATGCATGGTGCTGTAGCATCCTCTGGAGAGAGCTGCTCAGGCCAGCACGGCTCCCACCCTGCTGCATTCAGGGCATCCCAGCTTCTCCTTTCCTGACCAGAGCTGGTGCACTTCTAACAGCCTGCCCTGGGGTCTTACAGGAGCTTTATTGCCAGAAAAGAGACTATAAAGTTATCCCCTCTCTTTCTCCAAGCCTTCATCCCTTGTGATTTCTAGAGGCAGCAGCAGGAGTGAGACCACATTTGGGTGGGATTAGTCCTCTCTCTCTCTCTCCCCCGTATTCCCTAGGCCAGACAAAGGCTCCCTGGAGGGGATCTCCTTCCTTGCAGTGGCTTACAGGTTACATCTGTCCTCCTAATTAATGTTAGTTCAGCGCACAGGCAAAACACTAGCCTGTGCTTGTCCAGGTTGCTTGATTCTTGGTTGTCTCCTGGCACTGGTTTTTCCTGCTTTAGGATATGAATTACCAGCTACAACAATATGGTGTGTCCAGGCCTTTAGGATCTTCAGGAATTCATGCTGTTTGCAGTGTACACATGTCTCTGTCACAGTACCTGTGAACACAACTCTTCCGTGTACTGGCAGGACTAGCCATGGGACCACTTGCTGCCAGGCAATCCTTTAGTAACTCTTTTGTGTCTCTCCTACATGGTACAGTGCTGGGTGACCACCAAAAGACCACAAGGCCTTCGCTGGAGGGATTTTCCATGTTTCCTGTTGTTCCAATTTCACTTGAATTCCTCAGCTCTTCCCAGGCCTGTGGCATTGTTCAGAGGGGATCCGTGTTTTGCCTGGCATCTTATTTCGGAGTGGATGTCTGCTTGTGCTGTGACCTATGGAAGCTGTGAAGGTGACATTAACTGGGAGGCACACATGTCCTTTCACAGCTCTGTGTGTTTACCACTTGGCAGGGGGATGGTTTTTGTGGCATAACTTAACACATTCCTGATGAGCCGAGCTACCTGGGTGGTGTTAGCTTTTTACATCTGCAGTCTGACAGAAGGGGACTTAGAAACAAGTTTCACTTAAGTCTCAGACAGGTGGTGTTTGATTCCGGGTGGGTGTTTCTGTGGCCCTTGGTGATATGGACAGTATAAGATGTGCCCAGATTGGGTTTGTGCCTGATGTTTTTATAAGCAATTAGCCATCAAACAAGCAGTCGTTTACCAGGGCCTGGCTGAAGTTGCCTTCTAGAGCTCCAGTTTTCAAGGTTTGGACTGGACCCAGCACTTGGCCAGCAGTTCCTCACTCACGAAGGTAAGTCACTGCTACAGGCTCTGGAGACTGTACATCTTTGAAGCTCCTTGTGTGCTTTGCTGAGGACTGGCGGCAGGGACTTGGAAGCAGCAGCTCTCACAGGAGCTGGTGTCGTGATCAAATCACTAATGTGCTGAGCTCCTGCTCTGGGAGCTGTCAGAGGATAGATACTAGGGCCAGGAGGCCAGACTGCAACATAGGATGTCTGTGCAATGCAACATACTGAAGCCTCTGTGGGTCTGTTTTCTGTCCTGAATATTGCTTGTGTTTGGATTCCTCTGGTTCTTACAGGGGGCTGGCTCCCTCATCTTGACTTGAACATGCTGCTGATCTGTGGCTGGTGGTGGATATTTGGTGAGGGATCTTCAGGTCCTAGACCTAGAGGAGCAAGTTGCCATGGTGAGCTCTTGGTCAGGAACAGAAAGGTCCAAAAGCAGCCACTCCCTGGGAGCTGTAACTCACATCAGATGAAAAATACAGCATGGGCTTGCCCGTGGACAGGCAGGTCATCTTCCTGTGGATAGTGGGCAGCAGAAGCTAGGTGGAAGGTGGAAAAGCAGGCAACAGAGCCTAGCCTACCACAGCATTTGCACAGTTGTTCTATGGAGCTCCCTAGCATGGTTTACGGCCTCTCTCATGCACACCTTTAGGGAGAAACAAGTGACATTCCAGGTTAGATTTGACCAGTGGAATCAAAACCTGCTGGGTGGTTATTGTTGCTCACCTGGCACTGTTGAATCGCACCTAGAAGGGAGGCAGACTTGGCCAACAAGTTCAGTTGTGGCTCCAGTGGTGAGAAAGAAAAATCCACAGCCCAGAAAGTTTCCACAGCTGATGCAGTGGTGCTTTTTCCAGCTTAGGAAAACCTCTACCAAGAACAGGACAGCATACAAAAAGCACAAATGCCTCCTTGGCAAGGCAGCAGATGCCCCCAGGCAGCTGCCAGCAGGTTTTCTACCTGCCTTCCTACTTCAGGGAAGGACATTCCTTGAAAAGCCCAACAGTTGCTTTGACTTTCAGCCTGGGCCAAATGGGACCTTCATCAAGTTCTCACCTTGCCAGCTGCCATGAAAGCAGTGATGGCAGGTGTGAAATTGCAGGTGACTTGCTTGCTTCTGGAACACCAAGGCTGTCATTTTGGGCTTTTGACAGCCTCTGAGCGGGCAAGAAGAGGGAATCGCACTGAATCCATGACATCTAGAGCAGGTCTTGGGCCACAGAGTGCTGCAGTGGAAGGAAAAGGGTTAAAGGGGAGACAGGAAACACTTTATTCAGGGCTTATTCCACAGGATAATTTCTGGGAAAGGAGGGGCTGCAATCAGGCAGGATGTATTCACTTTGGGATTTGGGGAAATGAAGCCCAGCCTGGCCTAAACCAAGAGGAAGTGCAGCTCACACCACACAAAACAGCGACGTCCCTGCTTTACCTTATCTTGTGTCAGCGCAAACAATCCAAATAACATAAAAATCAGACATGGTGAGATGCTGGCTTCACATGAACAACCAAGATACGCCATGAGAAAATGATACGGATTGAGCAGAAAGATACTGAGGAGTTAGTCCTAGAAAGCCCTATCCTGGGAGAAAGGGCCCTTTCCAGTCCTCACTGTATTTTTCTCTTCCTCCCTTTCTTTAGTTGACACCAGGGCCCCTAGGTTGGTCCCTGGGTGGAGAGCAGGATATGCTGTCTGTGTCACAGGGCTGTTCCCAGCCTGGAGTCTTATCTGGATGGCTCTTGAAGGCAGCAGAGGAGAGCTCTGCAGATGAGTTAGGAACTGCTGGGATATTGTCAGAGAATGGAGAAGATCTTTGCTACTTCACAGCAAATCACTTTTGACCATTAACCAACAAAACCCCTCTAACCAACCTGATGTAGCAAAGGTTCTTCTACTCTGTCCAAGGCACTTATGGGGAAAAGCTTACTTGTGTCAGTAACCTCTTACAACTAAAGGCAGAGGATTTGGCAGAAGCACTTGACAGTGATGAAGTAGTCATCATGGAGTCATACAGGGGGAAGCAGGGAGACAGCCCATGTTCTCCACTGCTCTTCCTCCTTTCCTTAAGGGAAGAACAGCCCTGTCTGTTTTGCAAGACCCTTCTTACCTGTCACTTGTGTTCTTCTCCTTAGTTTTTTTGGTGGGTACAGGGCCTAGGGCAGAGGCAAGGGACCCTCACCACATGCCCTTGGAGGGAAGAATGGCAGTTTGCATTGTGTGCGCAATTGGTAAAGCCACATTGAATTTTGCATGCGCTACTCAAACATGCAGAGTTTGCTCAGGCTGGTGGTTTATTTGCACTAAAGACAGGCCAGCCATTCACCTGGATGCATTTGTCTCTCTAGAGGGGTTTCACCCCTGATATAAAATCCCAGCTGATGTGCCAGGAGGAGAGTACTCAGGACATTAAAAATCCACGCCTTTCCTAAGATTGAGTTTAAAATTCAGATTTAAAAACACACCAGACATAAAAAGTTTCTTGTAAAGGAACTAGTTACTTCCAAACAAGCATCTGACTCATTGAAGTCATGTATATGCTGAAAAGAATTCAGACACAGATCACCCTTTTCTCCAGACGGCAATTCATTCAGTTTGGCTGCATGACATTCAGAAGCAATTCCTTTAGGTGCTGAAAAAACTGCTTCAGATGTTGCTAGATGAAGCTAATAATGAGCACATGTGCCTGTGCACAAACACTGTGGGTTAGTCAATGCTTTGATTTTATCCCTTTTGCCTCCTGTTTCCTTGCACACACACACAGCAGATTTTGGTTCTCAGCCCATTAAATGGTGAATGACCATTTGCAACATCCTTCCCTGTCTACTAAGTGGGAGCAAGTCTTGCAGGTCAGCCTTTGGTGGCAGAAATTGGTGATGGAGTCTCCATGGACTTCTAAAGCACTTTATTCATGTTCCTGCATGAGCAAGGGAAGTGGAGATGGTTACAAATAGCAGACAGATACTCCTTGCTCTCACATCAGCATTGAAATGGAGCTCCAGAAGGTGATTCTGCCTCAGAAAAGTGCATTGTACAAGGATGAACCATGTATTTTGGAGGAGTGTGGACTGCCCCAGACTTTACAATGAGCAAAGCTAACTCTGAAGAGCAGTTTTCTCCCTGAGCTTGCACCTATGGGAGGAAAGAACTTGTCAGACCATTCTAGGAAATAGGATTTGAGGAACTGAGAAGTATTCTACTCCAAACCCCTGTCCCAGGTTGTGAGTGATACTGCAGGTGGAAGTTGGTGCTCTGCACCTTGTGCAAAAAGCAGGGGTTTGCTCCCAGTTCAGCAGCCCATGTGCAGGTTGCTCCAAGCAACCCCAGGGATTTGGGTGCACAGGTCCTGGACAGTGGGATTGATTTGGTGTCTGAATCTCTGGCTATTTCAGAAATTCCAAGCTGGGGCTATTAGCTCTTCTAACACTGAGGCTGTGGCCTGGTGAAATGAGCACTTGGATTGATTTCCCAGCACTGTTGATGGCTAAGTCTGGGAAATGCGTGCCTCTAGCTTGTGTCTAAAAGAGAATCACAGAATCACTTAGGTTGGAAAAGACCTATAAGATCATTGAGTCCAACTGTTAACCCAGCACTGCCAAGTCCACCACTAAACCATGTCAATAAGCGCCACATCTACACATCTTTTAGATTACCTCCAGGGTATTGAGCAGAGTGATACTGAACTCCTTAAAGAAGAGCTTTGGGACCTTCTCAGGAAAAGCAGAGCACCTGTGCCAGGGAAGTGACAAAATGTCCTGTTCTTATCCTCCTGCCCTCTCTATCTGCTGCCGGATATGAGGCCAAACAGGCCTTTGCTCTGATCCAGGACAACAGTCCTTCTGTCCCTGTGTCTGGAGCATGAAAATCTAAGCCTTTGGGGTGTTTGGCTGCTGTTGGAACAGGTGTAATAAGGGACCTAAACCCAACAGATCAGAAAACATATGGGACTGCCCCAGCTCTTAATTAACCTAATTGCTGTAGCTTCCACGAAGGTCTGCATGTTTGCCTAGCATGTTGCTTCCGGTGCAGGCAAGCACCAGTCCCTGTGATAGACTGCAGACATGGTAATGCTATCAGCAGCCCCTTCCTACCCAGAAGGGGACCAGCAGGTCAGACCACCTCCATAAAATCCAGCTGGTGGGCCCAGGGGGCAGGTCGTTGTGCCTAGATGTACAGCCCACTCCTGCAAAGAGGTGCTGTGAGGAATGGGTTTTGAAAGCTAACAAGGGTTATTACAGCCCAGCGGTTTGACTTGTCTGCCTGTCCTCCATCAGAGGATGTTGCTTGCTGCTGCAGGGGCAATGAGTCATTCAGGCTGCAGGTGGTCTGCTGATAAATGTATCAAGCCAGCTCACCTGCATGTTCAATGGCACAGTGAAACCACTAGGTATTTATAGAAAGAAATTGTGTTCCGACTGTTGAAAAGAGAATGCTCTAAATGCTCTATGGTTAAAGAGTGTAACTGGGGTGTAGTCCTTTCTTCAAGACTTCAGACCAAGAGAAAGGGTAGTTAAGAATCTTCACTAACCTCTTTTGATGCTCAGAAAACAGCAAGTTTTTTTTCACTTCAGAGTCAGTCTTCCTCACTGAAAGTATTTGGAGAACAAAGTCACTCCCAGTTTAGTTAAACATTTATCTTTTCATGGCACTGAATTGTAAATAAAGCTGTTGTCCTCAAAATACTACAAATACCTCAAGTTTCCCGAGGTTCAAAGATGTCCTTTAACAACAGTCCTTGTGTTGTGCTGCAAACTGGAATTTGAAGTTGGTTGTCCAGATGTCTGGTGTACAGCAGCCCAGCTGGCCAGCCTGCTCTTTGTTGGGGAGCAGCTATTCCAACTTAGGTGTTTCCCTCCAGCAGAGCCTGGATCCTCTTGGAAGCTCTGGGGCCGGAGACTTGAAGCACAGCAGGCCTTGAGAGGTGCAGAGATGCTAGAGAGTGAGGAGGGAGAGTGCAGTGTCTGATATGGGCACATCTTGTCTGACCAGCCAAGCCAAATGTTTATCACCTTTGGATTCACCATGCTGCCCAAAAGCAAACCAGATGTGTAGTAGTGTTGGCAATCTCTGTAGGAACCTCCTGTCTGTCAGATTCTCTCTCCCTGCCCTCCCAGCAGGTGCCAGCTGGGTTTTTGCTTTCTTTCATCCTATAATCGTGTTTCATCAAAGCAAACACAGCCAGGGGATGCAAGAGCTTGAAGGCTTACTAAAATTAGGCCTGATCTTTGTTCCTGTTTGTAAGTTGTTTCTAGGCATGGTCATGTCTGACATACAAACGGGCTAAAATCAGGGTTTGCAAGTCCTATGTGCAGCTATGTTTGTATTATTGTTTGCAGAGTCCTTTGGAGCAGCTGTGTGCCTGTTAGAACAAAAGAACAGCCCACAGGCTCAGATCAAAGAGCCTCCGTGAAACAGATTTCAACATAGACAAGCAGCTTACGCTATCAAACTAGCTGGCAAAGGAGGATCACAGGGGAAGCACCATGGCTGCAAGTTTGCCACAATCAAACCACATTCATTTAGTCCCCATGACTCAGTACTGAAGTTGTGCAGGTTCACCAAGGAGATCTCTGGGTCTTCTGCAAAAACAATGAATGAACAAGATGTTAAGTCCCAATTAAGTTAATGAGGCTTAGATAGATCTTTCAAGTTGAATGTACTGGTTTGTGTTTTAGTGGATCTGGATCTTGCTAAAGCTTCCCATCTCCCTACTTCCCATCAGTGCTACTTAAATAAGAGTGGTTAATTGCGGGATTGGACTAGATGATCTTTCGAGGTCCCCTCCAATCCCTAACATTCTGTAATAATGAGGAATTTTGAACAGCAGTTCAAACCCCAAAGCATGACCAGAATAGGCGTTTGGAATGGCAGTACAAAATATCTTCCAAGAGGTGATGAATAAGCAGCAGAGGCAAGGAGGGAGAGTGAAAAGTGTGGTTTGTGCCTGCTTTTACACTTAGCTCATGTGGGTTTTTGAATGAAGAGGAAGTATTGATGTCACGTCTCTGGTTTGGCTGATTGCCTAACATGCCATGGAAATCAATGCCCATTGGTAGTGCTGTTCTCATACCTGGGCTAGAAGAGTATTTGTTCGACACTGGATCTGAAATAACAAATCATCCCAACTCTGGTCTGCTCTTTGGGCAACAAATTTGGTCTAGTTCAGATCTTCATGAAGTGCTCAACCTTCCTGCTGCAAAATAGGCTTCTAACTGGTATGAACCAAGGTGAAGCTGATTTCATTTTGCAGCAGCCTGGGTACACCCATGATACTCCTCTGGTACAGAGCTCTCTGTTTTCCTTTTCCCTGCTATGTGGTGTCCCCATATGCTGCAGCTTGTTAAGAAAGAGAGAGGTGTTTCGAGTGTGTCATGCCCCAGGACTGGAATGAAGCTCTGGTATAGGACATCTTTGTGGGAGCTGAAGAACTACAGGTTCAAAATAAATAAAAGGAGGTGATTCCCCACTCTTCATTCACCTCTCCTGGCAATTGCCCTCCAAGCAGCTCCCTCTCTGCCCCAGGGAGACACAGGGGAAATTCTGGTGGAAGCTCTGGCTTGGGTTAAGGGGCCGCTTCTGAAATAGGCTTCTCCTAGACTGTTGGGAGCTTTCTAGGCCAAATCCAACATCTTAAATTTCACCTGAAAACAAATTGTCAATCAGAACTAATGAATGCACTCCCAGGAAGCTTTGCAAAGCATGCTTTTGTTGTGACTCTGACTATAAAGGTCTGCAGCCTCTCATTTGATGAACAGACAACAGCATTTTTTTTTCCTCCTAACAAGGTTTCCTTAGAAATGGATCTACTGCTGAATCCCGAGTCTGCCTGGCATATTCCAGGGGACATCTGGCGTAAATTCTTCATTATTAGATTACATTAGTTGCAGCAATAATCATTCACATGGGATTATTACATCCAAGCTTGTCTCATTGCCTTTATCCTTTCACACATTGTCTTTCCTGGTTCCCCTTCAAAGGGCTGTTGTGAGTCTGTGTTGGAGCAAGAAATTAACTCGTTAGTAATTTATGCATCATTTCCTCCAGCCACATATATTTAGGGCAAGATCAATAAAATATAATAAGGAAGCGGGTAGGTATTGTCGCTGTGGGGCTGAAATAATTCCTGTGGTATCACTGTAAATCCTTCTCTCACATATGAAAACCCACTGTCCTGTCCATCATTAGCTTATTTTGCAAGGCTGTATCAACAGGACATTGATTTGGCTCCTTTGTGTGCTTGCAGAGTTCATGTCCTGCTACTTCTGCTCACAGCCGCACAAAGTACTTTGAGTGGAGGTTTAAGATTTTGAAAGAGCAGTGTTTCAGAGCCTTTCTTCTGGCTCCAAGGTGTGCCACCTAACACCACATTTGTTTCTGGAGTGGCTCCATGCTCTGGCATCTGCTGTGATATGTTAGGTCTGAGAAAGGGAAAGGGACAGCAAGAGGGATCCACGTACTGCAGCTCAGGGCACAGAAATCTTGCTGTCTGTGGGAGCTGGGGAGGCAAACTTGAGTGGATCTGAAAGGCCAGTGGCAGGTTTTAAAGGATCTGGGGTCCCTGACTTGTGATCTGACTGCTGGGCAGCCCTTCCTGGGTAAAAAAACAAAACAAAACAAAACAAAAAAAAAGGAGTTTGGATCCATCTTACCAGGGCAGTGTAAGGATGTAACAGGGGCAATGCTTCTGGGGATAAAAGGCAGCAGACAGCACACTGGATTTCTATGGCTCCTAAGGAGGCTCAAAGCTGATGCCACAGGGTATCTAATCTTTCCATGTCTCTTTTCTCACCTTCTGGCTCCAATCCAGATTACCTTGTAGCGTGTCAGCTCCATGAGAACTTGAATTTGGGGAGTTTGTTGTTGTTTCGGATTAAGAATTTCCTGAAAGTGCAAGCAAAGTCAGCCTTGCAGCATTTAGTGCCCTTGCAAGCTCTGCCTACCTGGACTCCCTGTGGCTGTTTCTCCTACAGGAGATGTCCCAGTAGTTGGCATTGATGTAGAAGGGGCTGTGTGGCCCACTTTGGCTTTAGCAATGTTCTGTCTGCTGCTCTGAGGGGATTACAGCAATGTAGAGGCTCCAGTTTCTCAAAGTCTCCAGAAGGAGAAGTCCTGAGATCACTCTGTACTCTAGGACTTGCATGTTTTGTTGCTGTAAATGTGGAGAAATCTTGGAGATGGAGGTGACTAAAACCCCCCAGCAGGTCTGACTCATGTCCCAGAGGAGTATTCTTTGTGCGGCTGTGCTGGGCCAGGCAGCACACAGTGTATGGGATGCGGCAGCAAAGTCAGAGCAGACCTGCCCTACACAACCTCGGTGATGTTGACACAGCCTGAAGGGGAGCACAGAGGAGATGAGTTCCCAAGATTATCAGTGCAGGCAGGAGAGAGGAATGCTGTTTGCTTCTAGCTCTTCTCCATTAGGACTGGCAAAATCCAAACACAGAGGGGAGATGCCAGCAGACACCCATGTACGGTTTGAGAGTGTAACAGAGATAAGCAAGCTCAGGGACAAAGCCAGGGGCTCTAACTTCAGCACAAGAAAAACTGGTCACAGCACAGACTGCTTGTCTTCTGAAAGCCTTCTAGAGACAAGAGTCTGTCCAGGTCACCTGCAAGCAGCTAGTGACACTGCCTAGGAATGTGCACAGGACATTGCTCCCTTGTCACCTGTCCAGCGGTCCTCAGACAGTTTTGGTGGCAAAAAAGAGCTATGCCTGGTCTCCACTGAAGCCCAGTGGTGATGTGGCTAACACTACCACCTTCTCAATGGTGACGTTTTTTATCAGACAGAGTAGGTAGGCTTGCAGATGAGAGAAAAAAGACCAACTGGCAGAGTGAAAGAGGAAAGCAGACCTGAGACCGATGTTCAGACAGGATGGCAGTTGTTTGCTTGGTTTCATTCCTTTAGGAGCTAGGGTTAGAAAAGAAATCACTTCCAGGAGACACTTTCTCAGTAGAGCTACTTTGGACCAACTCCTTTGCGTTGCAGGGCCTTCCTCAGGCAGCCTATGCAGCCAGCCCTCCCCCTGGCGTTGCAACACCTCCTGCTTTCCAAAGAGACAAGAGCCCAAAGAGCAAACACAGGAAACCCCAGTCTGGGTCAAGGTCTGAGAGGTAAATTTGTAACTTAGGACAGATCGTGAGGATGCTGCTCTGTGATATGTAAACACTCCTTTCTTTCTCAAACAGCACAGCACAACTGAGAGACCTGATCCCAAACCTCCCTTCATGGTTGAGTCCGCTGAAGAGACAGGACGCAGGTTGGAAATGCAGCCAGGCACACAGACTCCTTATTCCCTGGAGACGGGCTCCTTCCCTCACTTCTGTAAGTCCTTGTCCTGACCCCATGAGAATGGGCTGTGCTGAGCAGCAGCATGGGTTCCACTGTGGGTTGGGCAGCTGCATGGAGGGGTGGTGGGACACCACTGTGGCCACTGCCAAGAGCTGTGGGGTTTGCCCAGCCTCCTGGGCAAGTTACTCCTACAGCAATAGGTGCCTACTGAACAGAGCCTTTATGAGAGTTTAATTTTGGTTCAGGTTTTGGAAAGAAACCCTCTTAACACTGTGCTGGACTCTCTATTGCAGGAGGGAGGGCTGGGTTTAGACACTGAGAAAAGCTATTTAACAGGAGTGGTAGAGATGTGATGGAATGAATGGTCCAAGGAAGGAGCTGGCAGATCTGTCCCTGAAGGTCTCTCATCCAATTTGAGGAAGGAAGATGGGTGAGATGAGCTTGTCAGGTCTCTTCCAGATCTGTTTTCTCTAAGTCTGTGCTTTCCTCCTGCAACGGAGCAAAAGAAAAGTGTTCAGGGTGTGGAAGGGGATACTGTACTTATGGGTGAGGGCTGTAATGGCTTATATGAAAGGAGTTCTGGGGATCAGCTCATAAAGGTTAATAAAGGACAGGTGAATCAAGTTCCATGTAAAGCTAGTCAAGAATTTTACATGAGAATAACACTTTTAACAAAATAATGTTTCTCAAAAAACTGACACTCTCCCTGGATGAATATTGATTTTGTCAAATACATTAAATACTCGTGTGTGTGTACAGAGAAAGAGAGAGAATTCCACTGGGAAAATGCCATAATGGTCTAATTAATCTCAGATCCCTGTGAACCTGTTTTGTGTTTTAACCTGATCAAATGTGTTTCACTACCTCTGCTGCATATGAACTCTTTGCAATATATGTATAACAGTATTCTGACTAAAAGGAATATATTTGCTTGCCTTCATCTATTTCCAATTCACATAAAATTTAAACAAGAAACTTCTCTCACTGCTTTCTTAGTAAATATGTCACATATCCATATTGATATTGAATTTAATTAGGATCAGCAGGTACTCTATTTGTTTGATTCCTGTATATATGGTAAACTAGTGGCACAACACTGGAATTGATCCAGTTGGATGCAAAGTAACCTTTGCACCAGGGGACAAACCCAGGGAATCAAAATCCACCCGTCTTGGGCAGATCATTGGGCTGGAGGGACTGCAGAGAGGGTAGAGATTGGTCCTAAAAGGCCAGGAGATGTTAACTGGGTGCAAGCAGACAGGCAGCGTGCTGAGATGACAAGGCAGCAGGCGGTGGGTAGGCATTTGCTGGTTCTGGCTTGGGCATGCAGTGAAGTTGTTTTCCCCTTCCCTCTGCCTCCCTTCCTGCAACTGCACAGGCCATGGCTGTCCTCAGAATGTGTTGACAGCCTGTGGGGCACAGCAGGGCCCCTGATCACCTAATGCCTGCCCCAAAGGCATACTCGCTGGTGTCTGGGACTCTCTGAGCTGGTACCAGCTCTGAGTGTGGCAAGGGGCTGGCCAAATCCCTTCTGCGATCTAGACTTGGACCATTGAGGCACACAAAGAACCTGTGAGTTTAAATCTTTCCCCTGAGCCAGGCTAAGAGGAAGGAGGTTTGGGCAAAAGGCAGGACTGAGAGCTAAGCAGGAAGTTTAAAGCAGTTTGGAAAAGCCACTGAGGCTTGTGCCTGCTGATAACACTGACATACAACATGAACCCGGTCTGATTTCAGTGAGGTGTCTGTAGTGCCACACAAATGGGGAGGCGATGCAGGGCCATAAGGCATCCCCAGTAGATTTCTGTGTGAGCAGAACCCCTGTTAAAGCTACCTGGGGCATCGATGAATCATTGTAATGTTGTAAAATTCTATTTATTTATTTTTCACAAGTACTCCAAAACCATGACACGTCTGGACTCTAAAGTGTTCTCTGGGTGAAGGAAGTTAGGGTCAAATTCCATCGGTTTTGGAATATCCCTTGGCTTTTTACTGGGGTGATTCACTTGATGCATGAGAAACTGCCAAAAAATGTCTGGATGCTGACAGCTCCATTTCCTACAGAAACCTGGACAAACAGGTGTGCATGTAAGTGAAAGACAGAGAGAAAATGATATTCTAGTCTCAGGGATCTAAAAAGCTGTTCTGGGTCATGAGAGCCAGAAAGATACCCATCCCACCAGCCTGCTTTCATCCCTCAGGATGAAGGAGGGCTGCACAATAGCTCTGCCTGGTGTTTAGCCCCAGTTGCAGTCTGAGGCTTGCTCCCCAGACTCTGTTGTCTGGAAGTGATCCACACAGGGTTTGTCACCAGCTGCAGCCAACACAGCCCAGAGTTGAAGTCTAACGTGTGCTGCCAAAACCAGCTTGCTGATACTTACAGGTTAGCCCCTTCCACTCTGCATCTGTCAATAAAGTGAGCATCCTTCCCATCCTGACTTTTCCCAGATGACCTTTTTAAGCATAGTTGCAGGTTCTGCCCGATCTTCCCTTTGACAGCTCTTAAGATTCATTCCAAACTTTGCAGAGGCAATTGGTTTAGGAGAGGTATCAGAAACTTTTCATGGGTGCAGGGCTGGCCTGCCTTTTTCTTCCTCAAAGACAAGCTCACACATGCCTGAAAACACTGGCAGGGAGCTGGGAGATGCTGCCTTTCCAATGGATGAGATGGTCCCCTTCAGACAGTGAGCTTGGAGCTGGCTTTCGCATGAGAAGGAGATCTCTGTATTGAAGTCAGGGAGCTGGGAAATCACAGATGACAGAAACCACAGGAACAAATCCTACTGCAACTTTCATGTAACTCCAGTGACCTTCTAGGGAGAAGAGTTTTATTGTTAGGCCTACACCTTGCAGCAGAGACAGGACAGTAAAAACCCTTTAATTAGCTGCTGGAAAGAAGGCTTTTCCTAGGCTAGACCTAGACTATTGTAGCAGGTGTTACTGGAGTGAGAGCAGTTGGGAAAAGAGTGGGCGGATGGGTGTTTCTTGCAGGTGTTTTGAGTCTCCTCTTGACCTACCTCAGCTGAAAACCCAATGTGGGCTGCCCAAGGGCTTTTTTACCCAGAGGATGAGGTTAGAGGGTGGTTTGAAGTTAGATTTCTCCTCTTTTGCTGTAATCCTGTTTGGTTTCTCTTCTTGCTCCTGTTGAAGTAGCCTGTGAGGGTGATTCAGAAGGAGACCCGGAAGTTATCACCATGTGCCTTGTGTGATGCCTGGCTCTGCTCTTCCTGTAAGTTCCTTGCTTGTGCTGAGCAATATCTTGCTCCCAAGCAGATGCTGTGTCTCTGGAGAGGGGTGCTGGGCTGCCTTTGGGAAAGGGAGAGGAGGGGGCTGCAGGGTGCTATCTCAAGGCTCATCCATATGTATGACAATGAAGGCAGAGCAGAAGGAAGTCTGTGGGAAACTGCATGAATGTAATAAATAAGAGCAAAACTGAATGTGCCAGGATGGGGAGGCACAGTGTGGCTGTGCCCTGCAAGCAACATGTAAGGTCTTCTCTGTCTGGGTCACATGAGGTATCCGGAGTAGGTTCTCTGTGCCCTTTCCTGTGGAGGAGTATCACATAGGTGTGGGCCTGAGAAAGCCAAGCAGCAGCATCGTGCCTCTGGCATGCCGGGATGCTAATGCCTGCTCTGTCCTTGATGTTGTTGTCTGCTGGGAAGAGTTCTCCCCTCAGATGGGTCCTGCTGCCTTGTGGCTTTTCTGTTTTCTTGTCACAGCTTTTTAACAGGAAGCCTTTGACATGATTCTGTCAGAAATCACTTTTACCTTGGCCTGCCTTTTCTGAGCTTTCTCCAGAAACATTGTTGGATCCTGATGAGACATTCTGGGGCCAGGTCTTGGATGGTCCATTACCGTGAGGGGTGTCAGAGGTGGTGGCTGGCAGTGGGGGGGTGGGGCAGGTTGCCTCCACACCCAGCTGGCAGCAGTCCTGTGTCATCTGGAGTTTTACACAGGCTTTATCTGTACTTTTTGGCATAGCTTATATTACTGTGGTTAAATACATGTATTTATTACTAGAGTAAAGCCTCTGTTTTCAGTGCTTTGAGGAAGAGAAGCATTATACACAAATCTAGTAGGAGAAGCTGCATTCAGAGACTTGGGACAGACTTAGGGGTGGATTCTCCTCTCATTGGCACCAACCCTGCTGGGCTTGAGGGCACAAAGTTGAAGTGCACAAGAAATCTGGATCTCCTTCTGAAAACAAATAAGCTCTGCATTTGCAGTCCCTCAGCACCCTGGGGAGTACATGGTGCGTCTGCTGCAAACCCAGAGCAGAGGAAATTGGCCAGGGAGTTTGGCCATTCTGAAGCTCGCTCCTTCCCCTTGGGTCTGTCCCTTTGGGATCCCAAGCTGGAAGGAAGGCATCAGAGCAAAGATGCCTCGGGCTGGGCGCTTGCTGATCCTTGACATAGGAGCCAGCAAGGTTACAGGAGACTACAGCAGTGTTTTGGGAGGAAGGCTGCCTTGGTGTCTGGCTGGCCCTGGGGGCAGCGAACGGGTTAAAGCCCAGCCGTTCTGCTCAATCAGTCTGGCTTGCCTGTAATAACCAATTAATGGAGTGTAATTGTGCAAATCCATATGTGGCAGTAATTACCAGGGAGATTAATGGATTCCTTCCTTTCTAAGCGGACCCACTGCAGCTTGCCAGCATCCCCTTGCCACCTGAAAAGACTCGGTGAGAGGGGGGAGAGCAGGAGCAGCTCTTCCCTTGACACTCTGTGATGAAGCCCAGTAGACAAGGAGGCCCTGTGGGGACTGCCCAGTGCTTGTTTAAATAACCCTTTTCATCTCCTTGCGTTTCCTTACATACAGCTCGCTGCTCCCTGGCTTGGACCCGGCTTCCTGAGGACAGTTTGTGCCCAGCTTGTCTGGGCCTGGGCTGCCATGTCCCTGCCCTCCTCATTGTCCATTGATTCCCCGCTCCCCTTTCCCCTGTTTAGCCCTAATTGCTGCAGAATATCACATTTGTTTACCCTCTTCTTTTGTAGCTTTGTTATTTTAGTTGCAATGGGTAATCCAGCAAACTGTTAAAGGCATACATGAGGTGAGGAGGGGACAGCAGGGTGCTTGGGGTAGGTTTTCAAGCCAGGCAGTAGGGTTGCATTTGGGGGATGGCAGCATGCAAGCAGGCTGGGCCTACCACATCCTTTAGGATGGGTTTTCTTAGGGATATATGGCCACAGAAACAATGAGTGTTTTCACCTGGAGAAGGTGAATACTTCCTCCTCCAAATCCTCTGGGCAGAGAAACAGGGCATTGAGTCCTGTTGAGGAAGAAGAGGATGCATTTGTGGACCTGTCCCCTGGCAGGTCACCACCTGGGCATGGACTCCTCTACAGTTGTACCAGCAGCACTCAAGATACAAAACTGCCTGTCCCACCTAGCAGCCCTGGACAGCCTTACCTCCGCATCACATACATGGGTCTGAGTCCTGCTGACCCACAGCGTGGAGAGCGATGGGAAGAGCTCAGCCCTGTTTCTGCGCTGGGCAATGGTCTCTGCCCCTGACAGATAGCTCGTGCAGAGAGTCAGCCCGTGGGCAGGGCTGACGTACTGGCCGGGGAGCCATCGTCTCTGGCTGCACGCACAGGGCTGCTGGTGCCCCAGGGATGGCTGTGCCTGCTCAGCTGGGGATGGGGCAGGTGGCTGAGGAGCCGAGTGCCCTTTAGAGCCTGAGATGGCAAGGAGTGATCACATCACATCTCGCATCAAACGTCCTCTCTGCCTTCCTTATCAGGCCAAAAAAGTGATGCTGGGGGTTGAACATAGGTCTGTGATTTTTAAAATATTTCTTTTCCCCAGTGTATAGGCTGGGACTTGAGTTTGAGGTAGGACAGAGCTATGTGGGCTGGGTGAGAGCATCATGTGGGTGTAAAAAACAGCCAAACAGAGCCAGGCTAAAGCTCCATCTTGCAAATGGTGGATGCTTACAGGGGAGGCAGGAGCAGACTGTGCTTGAGTGTCCTTTCTCCAGCAGGTACCTCCCAGCAGCCTCTGCCATAAGCTGTTCAGCATCTTCCATCAGTAATAGCTGTGCAGGTCCAGGACTGGCTGCCCTCAAAATCTGTAGTGATATCTGCACAGACATCCTTGCAGCGCACTGGCTGGCCCTTGCCTGGATGTTCTCTGGCAGCCTTGGCCCCATTCACCGCAACATACACAATGATGGAC
The DNA here is from genome assembly GCA_013401335.1 of Brachypteracias leptosomus. Lineage (NCBI taxonomy): Eukaryota > Metazoa > Chordata > Aves > Coraciiformes > Brachypteraciidae > Brachypteracias > Brachypteracias leptosomus. Next base: position 78,489 of record VYZX01028133.1, on the reverse strand, counting down.
ATTAATGACCTTCTTATTGCTGACTTGTTACAAAGGCCAGGAACGTGGCTGCTTTGAGGGAATGGCTGTGTAGGGTGCTCAGCAGAGACATGAGCAAGGCTCTTTTCCAAGGAGGGTTACAGATGATGAGGGAGGTTTTGGGAGTTTCTTGCCTGGGGATGATGGGAATGCACAGAAAGATGCATCTTGCTGGAGGACCAAGAGAAGTGGAGAGCCCTGACAAAGGTGCTGCTTTTGGGTCTGCTTGCTCAGAGTCCTGGAAGCCAGCCTGCACAGATAGCTCTGTTTCCAGCCAGAAAGAGGCACTGGGGCAGCTCTTGGGTGTTGCAAATGGGGTGGTTTTGTTTGTCAGAGAGCTGTGTCCATTGGTGTCAGCTGAGGCCCTTGACCGTTTTGTTCTTCTGTTTCACCTGACGAAGGGTTCATCAGTACTCATATTCCCTTGCTGCCATGTCATCCTAGGTTAGAGGTTAGATGTACCAAAGCATGGCATGTAAATATGTCTCCTGCATCTGCTCTGCTTGCAGGAGCTTGAAGTAGCCCATGTCCTGGGGGACCAGCCTTTCTGGAAAGCTTCCCATCAGGCACAGGTGCCCAGGGGGATTCAGAGAAGTACTTGGGGCAGAGGAATGTGTCCTGCACAATTTCTGGGATGCTTGAACTGTTGGGGTCTTTGCTGCCCTAGATTATAGGCTCTAGGGCTGCAGGATTTAGTGGATAGGTATGATTTTAAAACCTCATTAATTAAATGAGCTGGGAAGACTGATGTGTGTGAATATGGCTTGGCTCTTAAATGTCCAAAATTCCCTGTGGGCCTTTGCAGACTCTAGTGCTTGGGAACTGTCTGATGGAAAGTGCCAGGAACTGTGTTTACAAACAGCAGGACAGACACTGGGGCTGTGTCCTAGGGCTAGTGAATTTACTGGTATAGATTAGCATTTGGGGCTGTGCTGCTGGTCTGGAAAGCTTAGCACCTGAAAAGGGACTGGGCTCCAGATTTTGCAACTGGGATGTGTCTGGCTAGCAGAGGAGACAGTTCTTTGTTGGAAAAGCTGCTCTGGGATCTTCAGGGCTTGCTTTAATAAGCTGACTTAAGTCAGTGCACATCGGCACAGTGCTAGTACTTGAGCACATTGCTTTGCCTGCATCATCTCAGGTCCTTTTTCTGCTTCTGCTGTGTAGAGGCTGCTCCCTCCTGCTCAGAGGCTTGAAATGACAGGGCTGACACATGTGGCTGTGGGCAGGTGCTCACTTCTTTCTCTCTCTTTCTACTGGGAAAAGGTTAGAGGGGGGCAGAAAGCAGATATTTGACAGTGCCAGCAAATGTCATTCCACATCCCTGCAAATTCTTCATGTGCTTGCTCCATGCTGCTGTGCTGTCTTGGCTCTGTGTGGTGTGGTCTGGTGCTTGTCTTGGTCCAGGGCTGTTGCTTTCTTTGGGGTACAGGGAATTTTGTCATGCTCCCCTGGCTTTAAATACCAGTGGATTTCCCATTTGGTACAGGGGAGCATGTGGCTTTTGAGAGGAGAACGTGTTTGAAAGGCCCTGGAGGGCATTGATGAGGAAAGGGATGCTCACTGTAGTTGGCTCTTTACCTGCCCCTCAGCTGCACAGCAAGATGAAGGGTTTTAAACAGTTTTGGCAGGGAAGCGCTGGGAGGAACTGATCTCATGGGAGAATGTTTTGGCTGAGTTTCATGTTGTGTTTGTCTCCCTTCGGCTGCTACAGGAAGGTGAGTCTCAGGGGAAGGACTGCTACTAAAACAGATGAGAGAGTTGTGTATCTGTCTGGGCAAGGCAAAGAGATGGCTCAGTCTCCTGAATGTCAAACAGACCAGCCTGGCAGAGTCTTGAACTGGTGTTGGTTGGATTTGTAAAGAGATGGTCACCAAATGAGTCTGTTGGTTTTCTGTGAAGTGGAAGTCTGCGTGGCTTAGGGGACAGGCCCAGACTATCAAGAGTGTATCTGTCTTAGGCACTGATAGAGGCAGAGGCAGTGAGGGCTAGGGTGAAATATTTGTATCCCCCTTCTCCTTTTTCTACTTTTTCTCCTTTTTCTCCTTTTTCTTTTTCTACTGCTGCTTAATAATGAATATCTTTGGGCTTCAGCTCATTTTAAGTGTATTTTGTGCCCCACGTGCTTGGCAGCAAGATTTGATTGGGCTTCATTTCTTCCAACTGCCATGCCCAGTCTGTGTCTCTGGATCCAGTCTTTGTAGAGAGGCTGCATAGGCATGTCTCTGCAGCATAGCATCGAATGGGGTGTGTCTTTGGGCAAAGATGTCCTCTGGCTTATTGTTGAGGGGCTGTTGTGTGGATTGGTTGGTTGGTTTTTTTCCCTAATCATTTGGAGGCATTATGGGTGTGAGCTGGGGGCTTGCAGTGTGCAGGGTTGAGGTGCTAATAGTGCTAGGCCAGGGATGCTGGATCAGAGTATTTGGAGCAATAGAAAATGGCAGACTTGCTTGAAACTTAGTGGAGCTCAGGAGAGCCATCCCCGGGAAGATCATATCATTACAGACACAGATGAGATCCTTGTGCACTAAGAGAAGAGAGGAAAGCATTGAGAAACCTGCCTCTCCCTCTTTCATTCAGACACACTTGGTTTTTAGTGGTATTTGATTTCCTTCCCTGTTCTCAGGGTACCTGATGGACAGGCTGGAATCTACTGAAAAAGGGGTTAGTGAGGCAGTGGCATCTGCAGAAGTGGAGGTGGGATCCAGGTGAGCTGCCTGGCTCCTGAGGAGCTGGAAGCATCCTCTGAGACAGGCAGCAGTCCCACCATCCCACCATGACTTATAGAAAATACCTCATTGACTTGAGCGAAGACTAAGCTACAAAGACAGCAGGCTGAGAAGTGCTGACTTAAGCTGCACCTTGGCAATATGGCTGATGTGGCTTTTGGGCCCTTGGTCCACATCAAAAGCTCTGTGGCCATGTGACGCAAAGTGATAATCTGGTGTAAATGCCTTCTTCTTCAGATCTTTTAAAATTATTGTGATAAGCCAACTTGATAAGGTAGGCTTTATCCTGGGTCAGGTACACTGGCTGCCAGAGAGCAGATCGTACTGTAGACGTAATAGCACGGAAGGGATTCAGTGAAAGCCGAAGCCCTTGCGATGGCATTAATGTGACAGTGTGCAGTCAGATGCTTGCACCTGATCCAGGCAGTGCTTGATGGAAAAACCCAGTGTGAGAAAGTTGAAGGTGTGGCCTTGCTGCTTTGGAGAGGGCATGGATTAGAAATCCAAAGGTACGTGCGGATCTCCTCTCTCCCATGGCAGGATACAGAGCAGCCTAGGATGAAGTGTCTTAAGACAGACCTCCAGGGCTTTTGAGTACTGGCTGCTGTGGCTGAGACCTTGGAGACTGGGGCTGTGGCTGGTGATGGCTACTGTACCCTCAGCCATGAAGGTATTGGTGCTGGCCCCTGATGTGAAACTGTTTCTCTTGAATGCCTTCAAGTCTTCCTCCCCTGAGAAAGGAGCTACTCAGAGCAGAAATAACCCCTGTTACCTTGAACTCTAACATATCCACATTTTGCCTGTCTGGTATAAATAAACCATGTGAGGCAGCCAGATGTGATGGAGATTGACAGGTTGTCTCTGGAGTTTTGCACTTGCTGAAGCGGGAGGAACTGTAAAAGCATGAGTGGGGATGCAGAGTGAGAGTAGCAAGCAGAGCCCCCAGCTGCAGACTAGGCTGTGGCATCTGCGGTGGGGGATGCAGGTGGGAGCCCTTTGCAGACTGGTGCAGGGCAGTGCTGTGACAAGACCTTCCCCATCCTGTGCTGAGCTCCAGCAGCCATCAATGCCTACAAGGTCCAGCAGATACCTTGTGTGGCTGGGTTGTCCCATGTCAACTGTGTGCCCCTAAGCTCAGGCCCTTGCCAAGGAGGGGAACATAGTTTGCTCACAGAAATCCAGGTTTTCCAGCAGAAGAGAATGAAGAATGGAGCAGGATCTAGGATCAAAAAAAGGCTTTTTGAAAGCTTTCCAGGAGTTCTGCAAAGATAGGTGAGGGGACAGAATTTCTCTTAGGTAGTTTGTTTCTGGGTAGTCAGAGAAACCTGGAAATCTGTAGAGATTTTGTTAGTGAGGGGTGTTTTATTTTTTTTGGAGTCCCTGTCCCTACTAGCAATAATGCAGAACCAACCTGAACAAGGAAACAGCTCATCTTTTGTTGAATTATTTCCTCTGAGAAATGCTTGTTGTGAAAAAACAGCAAAACTGCAGGCAGTTGCATGGGGCGTGTCTCCCAAGGTTTCTTTGAGAACTTTTTTTTAGGAGATGAGGAAATCTTGGTCTTCAGGGTGTATTTTTGTTTGAAGGAAGGTCATCTATATGGTTTTGAGCATTTTGCAGAAATGCTGGCTTCACATTGTGTGTACAGCAGGGTTAAATAGGGGCTTGCATTTAAATGACAACTCTAATTGGAGAGTTTGCTTGCAGGGTGGTATCAAGAAAGTACCAAGTGAAACTTTTCTCCACCCTTGAAAACCCCTTACTGAACACCAAATGACACATCAAAGTGGACTTCAAGAGCTGAGTGCTCATTTCCCATCAAAATCTTCACTGGACACGAGGGCCTTTTGGTCAGAGACCTACATTTGAATCTGAGTGACTTTAGCACTTGCCTGTACAAACCCTGGCTTTGTTCAGTCCTCATCCAACCTAGAATCCTGGTTTTAGAGCCCAGTTTGCTGCCTTGCACCACTGACAAGAGAAGCCAGGTGCTTACCTTGAAGTGCAGAAGGATGTGTGACTCTCCCGGTTGTGGTATTGCAGTTTCTTTTTTGTCTCTATCATCTTTATTCCAGCAAAACTAAAAAGGTGGAGTGGCTTTTGTCTGAAGACAGGAATGGAGCCACAAGCCTCCAAACCCTGAGCTGGCAATGCATTGACCCCACCATTGCTTCTTGATACAATGCATGCCCAAACCTCTACGTGGAATTGTGCAAATCTCCTGTATTATGAACTTAGAATCTCAGAATCATTTAGGTTCAAAAAGACCTCTAGGATCATCAAGTCTAACCTTCATCCCAACATCTACCTGACCACTAGACCATGTCCTGAAGTGCCACATCTACTTGTTTTTTGAACACCTCCAGGGATGGTGACTCCATCACTTCCCTGGGCAGCCTGTTCCAGTGCTTGACCACTCTTTCAGTAAAGAACTTCCTCCTAAACTTGCTTATTCCACTGCAAACCCAACCCAAAGCAATGGATTCATTTGACAAAAAGATATTTTCCAGAGGGTCCAAATGGCTATCTTTTTGGATCCACCTTCCCAGGAATACTTTGCTGCATGCTTTTCCATGACGCTACTGCTGCTGACCTTTCTGCTCTGGCAAGGGGGAGTCGTGGGGAAGCACATAGGCAGCGATTCTTCAGTGTTACAAAGGCTGGGATTGTTGGCAACTTGACGCCCCAGAAAGTGTCTAATTGACTTGACTCTCTCTAGCTGGGCTCCAAATGGATTTTCTGCCTCAGGATATCTCAGTGTTATAGTGGACCTGTTGTTTTTGCTCCTCCCATGATATTAAAAAGTGCATTATTGGAGCAGAAAGTGTGAGTCAGAACGGATGTGCAGAGGGAGCTGCCTGTCGCCTGGTGAACAAGTGCCAGTGCAGAGGAGCGGAGCGAGATGGGGTCACCTGCCATCCACGGTTAGGGGCTGAAATGTTGGTTGGAGCATCCCAGAGAAAGAGCTTGACTTGATGGTATAGATGACACTTCATTATCCATAAATGGACAGATGTAAACCTGTCCTTTTGCATCTCAAATAGGGAGCATTAGCATTAAAATATCTCCTCTAGCACTTGTACAATGTTTGTCCACTCCAGCACATCTCCAGTATGAGTTTGGTCCCAGGTGCTATCTGGGCTGGGCAGAGGCTTTGCTCAGGTATCTCTGTCACCCTGTCATCTGTCACTGGTGCCTGGGGATGTCTCACCTGCATCTGTGTTAAAATGTGCTTGTGCCACCACTGGTGTCTGCCTGGGAAGGTAATTCCCTGGAGGAGTGGGCAGCTGGGCCCTGCAACCAGCAAAGCTGCTAGAGGTGCTTAGGCAGGTGTAAGAGGATTCGGTGACACCACTGATTAGTGTTGAGGGCCTCATTACGGTGCTGGTAATTGAAGGTCTCCCAGGGTTTAAAGAGGCTGGGAATTATCTGCCCTCAGAGGCTGCTCTTGGCTGCATGGGACGGTGCTTTCTGCAAGGTAGGCAGGGCCATTCCTGGAGCAGCCTGGGGATGGTGACCCAGACCCTGGGGAGGGGACCCACATTGGGTGGCAGCCATGGGGCTCAGGGAGAGATGGGGAAGGCCTGGGGAGAAGGACAAGACAGGCTGTGTGACTGCAAGTGTGTTTGTGGTGCTGCTGTTTGAATGTGCTGCTGCTGGTAATTGCATTAACCCAGTGGGGCTCTGGGGCTAATTTCATTAGCTTGGTGTCTGTGGTTATTGCTTTACAAGAGACAGTGGTGAGAAAGGGCAGGGCTGGGTGGGGAAGGCCTGATGCTGTAGCTTCCTTCATCTCCAAGGAATCATAGGGAACACCTTGCTTTAGATGACTTTTGCCTGTCCCAGGCCAGTGCCAGCTAGTGCAACAGATAGATGAGGTCAATCCATCAGCCTGAAGAAACCCAGTTTCAAGTCCCTGCTCTGTCGCTGAGTTCCTGCTTGTTCCTGAGCATGTCACCTGGTGTCAATGTGTCCTCCTTCGGAGGCAATCGGGGAGAGAAATGGATATTCTAGCTCCTGGGGCACTCATTCTTGTAGCCTCTATTGCACCTCAGTAGCCATGAGAAGGGAGCCCCAGCTCTAATGCCAGCACCTGATGGGCAGTTGGTTTTGTCTGGGACTCCATAGCTCCAAAGCAGTGTGTCAGGAAGATGTGTGTGCATCTGTAGGGTTTTTATTTGCATATGCCATTGCCACATACAACCATAGAATGCCTCTGCCTTTAAACAGATATGGGATGAGGGACAGATGGGATTCTCAGTCATGTTTGGGATTTTCCTGGTTCAATCCAATGTGGAAGGAAAAAGAACCATATTTAATCACTACTTTTCCTGGTTCTGGGACAGAGTGGGTTATTCCACGTTAGGCCCTCACATATTTAGGATCTGGCTCCAGAGACCAGAATCTCAAAAGGCTTGGTGGATTAGTACTGGGAGGCCTTTGAGATACTATTCCAACACGCTGCTGAGATATTGGCTGCAGTACAGTGGCCTTGGAAAGCTAATTGGGAGGTAAACAAGTCAGGGACCCTGATACAACGTTAGCATCTTAGATGGCTTGATTCTGCACTGCTTTGTCAGGCATCCTGCTCTGACTGGTGTGCCCCAAGGTGTAGCTGCTTGGTGGTGAATCCCATCTGGATGCAACATGGCAATGGTTTTCCTTACTAAAATAACAGTGGCCATCATAATGTCTTCTCCTTTTACATAACAAGATGGAGGTGAGGGGGAATAAGAAGCATTCAATAGTTTGAAGCAATGACTTGTGCTATTTCTAGTAGAAATTGAGGGGCTGCCTCTCTATGGCCCTGCAATACTTCTTAAGAGAGATTGGGCTGGTTCCTAGACTCTGTCACAGACTGATTTAGATACAGGGGCTGGAGCTTCTCCATTCCCCAAATCCCATGGTGGTCCCCTAAATGAATTGCCTGATGCTTGCTTTGCCTGAGGAAAGGGCTTGGAGGGGTTTCGTTGGTGCTGCTTGGTGTGTGCATGTGTTCTGCAGCACTAAGCACTCACTAACCCAGATCTGCTAAAAATCAATAAAGTAATCCACTTACTGCTTGGGACTGCCAACCTTTCTAAGGAGCTCAGAGCTGGTTTGTCTTCTTTCCTCTCCCCTTCTAAGCTGAAGGAAAGAAAAGAGGGATGGGGAAGGGGGTAGTGGCAGACCTGGACTGAAATCAGGCTATTTGCTCTGGGCAGATCAATAAAAATAATTCCCCACTAAAACTTCATTAGCATGGAATTAAAGCTACTGAGATCCTGTGTGATCGGTAAGAATTAATGGTACTACTAATTCTGAGCATGGTAGGTGCTTAAAACACAAAGCTACTTCATGGGTTACACCTTCCCGTCCCAGTGCTGCTGGGGCTGAACTGGCCATGCAGCCGGCTCTGCTCCTGCTCTGCCCCATGGTGCCTTGGCCAGGGCACAACTATCCCATCCAGCCCAAGAACGAGTGACAAGCCAGGCTGGGATGGTAGTGGTGTGGCTCAATCAGGTGGAAGGAAAACTGTTGTTTAAGGCTGGATTTGTCTCAGAACAGTGTCTCAAATCTCAGCATTGGTGGGCACTTGGGGACTGGGAGTAGACGGCCCTAGTGCATTTCTGTGGGGTGATGGACAAAGGATGGGAAAGGTCTCTGGGTGGGTGCTGGATAGGCAGGCTTCTCGTGCTGGAGCTTTCGTCTGACACAGGATCAGGGAAACGTGCCTCTGGCAGGCTATGTGCAGGGCTGCACAAAGTCCCTCTCTTCTGCAGAAGTCTTGAATCTTATTGAGGGGGGGTGTGTGAAAATCATTTCTTTTAGAAGCAGATTGTTTTTTGTGGGTTTTGATAGAAAAATGTTTATTTCAGTCTTGTCACAGAGGAAAAAAAACTTGCCCTGTTGAGAAATCCAATTTTCTATCCAAAGATTGAAACAAATCACCTTGCAGCCAGTTTCTCCACAGCACCCTGGATGTCTGCCTGTGGGGCTTTGGGGTATCCCTGCCCTGAGCCTGGCTCTTACCTCCTGCCCCTAACAAGGATCCATGGTGTGACTGTTAAAGCACAGCACCAGAGGTAAAGCCAACATTATTCTGAAATAGCAAACCTTGCCTACAAGCTAGAAATCCTTGTGGTTGCCAGTGATCTGATGCCACTTGAATTAGTTGGGTTTGGAGGGACCCATGGGTGCATGAGAGTGTGGCCAGGTGAGTGTGGGGCAGCACCCACTGAAATAGGAGCTGTGTCTATGGCTCCTGCACCTGGAGTTAGCTGTGAACACTTGGAGAAAGACTGGCCCTTGTTAAGGACACTCACTGGGATGTCCTCATTGTATAGTGGGGTGGTGACAGGGGAGAACACAAGCTCAGCTAAACAAGGAGAGGAATGGGATGTAGCATCAGACAGTCAGATAATGCTCTTGTTCTGGTTATCAAACTCTGCTCTCCCTTCCCTGGAGCTCAAAACCTGTGGCCTGCGAGCAGGGTGCGTAAGGATGCTGCTCATCTGCTTCTCCTCCTCTGAAACTGTTCTGCAGTGCCATTTATGTTTGTGTAATAAAACAAATGAGATGTGAAAGGTGGCCAGATAGAAAATACAAGAGCAATCTTCTGTTTGTTCCCCCCACGAGACTGCAGTTACTTTGTTTTTTGCCTCAGTAGAACCAACTCTGAATACTGATTTTTTTTTTTTTTTTTTTAAATTAAACTATGAGGAAAAACCAGTGCATATATACCTGGACTACAGCTAATGGGCTATGAAGAATGCTGATACTATTGTCTGCAAACCTCCTTGCTCCTGACAGCAGTTTGGTTACCTATTCGTTCTGCTACCTGCAGATGCGCTCCCAAATATTAGGTTCCCATTTCCAGGTAAACTCCAAGTCCTGGAGCTGATCTATTGTACCTGCTACCCATAAAATGCTCCTCATCCATGTCATGGTATCCTCCTGATATTGCCCATTATCAGATCCTCACATACAGATGCAGAGCACAAACGGGAGGAAGCCAAATCACCTTTTAAAAAGAATGTAAAAGTTATTAATTTGAAGGAGAAGAAAAACCCCTTCCTTTGCTTAAACTCTCTGGCTAGAGAGAAATGGGTATGGCTGTGGCTGAGGGGGAAGGAAGAAACAGAGCTAACAAGTAACCTTTCATTCTCCTGCACACATGATACCTTGGGGCTGACAGCACCTCAGTCAGCATCCTCCTGAGCTGCGACTGGGTGCCAGGCACAGCTCTGAGCTGCACACCTTCCCCTTGTAAGCATGGGAGTGTGAAGGGACAGCATGGGCCCTTGGATGACCTGGAGGGGGCCAAGAACTGGCAGGCCCTTGAAGGATGTCAAACATCATAATCTGCTGTTCTTCCCTCTTTTTGTCTTACTGCTTGCATGATGTGCTCCCCACCCTGTATGTGGGGTGGTTTGTGGTCTCCCTGGGAAGGCAGAGCCTCTTGCTAGCCTCATGCCCCCTTTCTCTGCCACATGGCTTGTGCCAACAGCAGGGCTGCAACCCACCTCCTCCTCCAATGCACACATAAATCAGTGCAGACCTTGGTCTCTGCTTGTGGCAAAATTCCTCCCTCCTCCATTCCTTCGAGGTGACTTCATCTGAGGTCAACAGGATCAGAAACCAGGAGAAGTGGGCAGTGCTGCATCCCTGCCTCTCCCCAGAACTGCAGCAGCTGGGCAGGAGGCTTGCTGGGCAGGGAACAGGGACTGCTTCACCTTCAGACTGCCAGTCACTGGAGGAGGCACTGCTGGAGACTTTGCCCTAATCTGGCAACTGACTGCTTGTTTCTACCTGTTTTCTGTAGTATTTCACAGGGTGAACGGGCATTAAATGGAAGTCGTGGATGTATGCGTGGGACTGTCTGTGAAGTCTACTGCATTCTGCTGCCATCACTGTGAATGCTTTACTGACTATAGGTGACATGAATTGAGCCCCCTGGGCTCTCTCCCATGTCCCCACCTCTTCTCATCCCATACAGCTTTAGCAACTGGCTAGTGATGCTTTATGGGGTTGTTTTGAGTCCTTTTTCACCTCCTTTGGATGGGGTTAGGGAGGAGAGTTGAGCTTCCAGCTTCACTAGCCACAGGAAGGTCCTGGTCTTCCTTAGCCCTGACTATATTTCCTAGGGATGATTGCAGTCCAGCACCACAGGAGCTGTTACTTGATGCCAGGAGGCATCAGGGGCACCTCAGGGGCCATATATGATGCCACTGAGGCGAGGCTTGGTGTGGGATGGGAGTGTGGAGCTCCTCAGCCCCAAAGTGCTGGGCTGGTTGCATGTGTGTTCCTGCCCTATCTGTCAGCCAGCCCATTGTCAGGGCACCAGCCCCTCTGGGTGAGGGTTGGCCCTTCACATGTCAGGAAAACACCTCCACATGGCTGGGGCTAGTATAACTAATAGATTGCATCGAGTCTTCACTGGTGGAAAAGCAAAGCAACCCCCTCCTTCCCTGTGATGCTCCTCCCCTAAACAACTTAACCTCCCCCCTTCCTTCTAATTTCTGATCTGTACCGGAGGTGTCATGCATTGATTGGTGTCTTATCCGAGCGATTATGCTACCGGGATGGTCGGCTGTGAATTTACAGGGATCTGAGGCAGCTGAGTGCAGGAGCAAGCCCTGAGCGGTGGAGAACAAGAGCATGTCTCATCCTGGCGAGCAGCTGCTGCCGGCATGAAGCGAGGATGAGGCCACAGGAGGAGGCAGCTGCCCCGGCACCCTCAGAGAGCCTCTGCTCCTGCAGAGCCATGTCCCGACCCCGACGGGCTATGCTGCACTCCAAGCAGCTTTGAAGTTAGAGGAGGCAGTTGTGTTTAGAAAGGCAAGAGATGAACTGAAGATTAAACATGTATGGAAATTATTCTCACTTCATTAAGTTTCCTGCAGGCTTTGGCAGTAAGTATTTTACTTGCATTTGTAATCTGTGTCTTCTGGGTTAGGTGGAGGAACTGATCCCACAGTAAGAGTAGGAAGGAGGGTAAAGGGAATTTAAAAACATGTTTAACCTAGCTTGTGTGTGACTGTAACCTACAGTGCCTGTGTGCTTATGATTGAAGCTGTCCTGTGATTATATGTGCTGTGAACATCAGCACAGCCAAACCAAGCTGCTTGAAATTATGCAGGCTTGAGTCAAACCATAACTCCTTGCTCTGAAGTTCGGTATATGGCATTTGAGAGATGCATGCGTGTGTTTGTGTGTGATGGACTGAATTTATTCATTGAAAGCATAGAATCAAAGCAAAAAGTTTTCCAACTGAATTTGTGTTAAGTTGTTGGAGGGGAAGAAAATTACTTTTAAAACCTAGAATGGCTCCCAAGAAAATCTAAAGGTCTCTTTCCTTGCCCAGTGGCTGTCTCCTGCCCTTATGACACAGACACCACCATAATCGTGTGAAGCTGTGTCAGATTAGCCAGATGAGGCTGCCTGGCAAGACAGGGGCTGTGAAGGGCTGTGAGCTCCGATAGACCCATGTGCACCAGCCAGCCCTGGCCATGGAAATCAGAACCACTCCTGGGAAACAGGCTCTGCAGCCACTGAGGCTCCCCATTATTTTTATCTGAAGTTATTCCTCTTGTCCAAATGCGGGGGATGTGTAAGGGGAATGGGTTGACAAGCTGCAGGGTGCTCCCCAACTGTGGCGGGGTGCGGGCAGGTTGGAGTGCTTGGCTGCAAGGGGCTGGGAGCGCCTGCATGTTGGCTGCTGACAAAATATCGATGTCGCTCCAGGAAAGTTAAAGTGCATTGTTGTTTATGAATGTGCAAAGTCTTAGTATCTCTAGAAAACTCCTCAGGTTGTTTCCAGCTCTCCAGGGTGGGTAAATGCCTCCAGGACTCACTCTGGAGGCTCCTAGGCTATATACATCAAACTGTTATTTCTCTGATAGAGAAGAGGTTCGTGCAGGCATTGAATTGTGCATGGGATATTCCTGCTATGTGTGTGTATATACTTCCCCCCCCGCCCTCCTTCTTGCACCAGATGCTCACCTCTGGTAATTCTCCAACTCCAGAAAATTCATTGTTTTTGCATCAAGTCATCCCCAAGTTTCACAAGTGCTTGACTTTCCAAAATACCTTTTTAGGCAGTTTCTGCAGGAAAGAGACGATTTGTTGAAAGAATCTTTTGCTCACTGGTATTTTTAAGGAACAAGCAAGGACAAACAAAACTCTCTCCCGAGTGAAACAATGAAAGTATTATTTGTGTTTGAGTATTACAAATTTACAAGGAAGTGAAAGAAAAATGACATTCAACCTGATCTTCATAGGAACTAGGCACAGATTCCTGTAGAGACAGGTCACACACAGCACTCAGCAGAGTCTTTGGGAGACTTCTAGGAAAGGAAATCAGTAGTAGGAGCAGAGATGCTTCTGCTTCACCAATGAAGCTGACGGGACTATTCGCCAGCCTACTAACAGTTCAGTATATTTGGACTTTTAACTTTCATTTGAAAGTATATTTAACTGGTGTTTTGACCTTCTTCTAACTTGGTTTAGAAAAACAAATGTTTTCTGCAGGTGAACTGATGACAGATGCAAAAGCATTGGCCAAGTTTTGTTTGGGCTGCTTTAAAGCAGTCGCTCTGTCCTGTTCGGTGCTTCCCTGATGCTGTAGACCAGCAGGTTACCACTTGCATCTACACTCCCCTCCAAGCTGGAGGGTTTCCATGCCCCTGAGGCAGCTTGGTGGGGCTGGGGGGGTCTGCAGGTAGTGTTTGGGGCTGCCTCTCCTCAGGTTGTTGGGTCTGCAGAGAGGGATTTCTAGCTGGTTGAGAAGGCAATTGCTGCTTTAGGACTTACAAGCTGTGTGAGAAGACAGGCTTTCAGAAGGATGAAGCAGGATAGATTGTGGTGACCATCGAGGGAGGGTGGGATGTGGCAGCCTTGGAGTCCTCACCACAAAGCTCATGCAGGCAACCTGCGTCTCTGTCAGGCCCACAATATGTTCGTGGTCTTTCCTGCTGCCCACTCCTTTAAAATAGCTGCTAAACTGTTCCTGATCCTGTGCTGGCACCATGAAGGGGGACATCAGGGTTGTGAAAAAGGACAGTGTCCACACTAGGCTGTCGGCTTGTTGCATTCATTGTTCTTGCACCATGTTGCTGGAGTACAAAGTTCAGGTGATGTGGCTGCCGCTGTTTGGCATGTCTAGATCTTACTGTGTTCAGATTTCCTTTAGCTCTGAAATGCTGGGCTTCATTTTGAGCATAACAGCAAAAAAAACCCAACCCCACATGTATTTGCTTTGTTCCTGTTTGTATTCAAGTCACTGTTACATGTGCCTTAATTTTATCTGCATTCAGGTTAGAAATAAGGTATGTGTTTGATGGTGTGTATGACTGTCACTTTGATCAAAAATGTCTGAATAACACCATCAAATTTGTCTGAGAATGTACTTACACAAATTGGTAATAAGCATATGATTTATGATGAGGAAAGGACAGTCAGACTATAAAGTGTTACTTTGTGGAGTAGCAGGGTAAGTGTTCAGATGAGTCACCCTTAGACATCTAAAACAGGAGATGTGCACTAAGGGAGATGGATTTGCCTTCACAGCCTGGGCTACAGGAGCAAGGAAAGGGCTTCAAAATGGTTTTTTATTCTCCAGAAGGATTCATTTCATCCAGAGCCCAGCTCCCAGGGCAAGGAAAGATGCTGTGCTGGCTGTCCTCTCTCTCTGAGCACTCTCTGGCACAGTTGGTTGGGGACAAGAACTAACTTGGCTCCTCCACAAAGTCTCTTTTATTAGTACTCATGTAACTTGGCCTGTGGCCACACCACCTCCGGCTGCAATCTTGTCAGCTCTCCCAAATAAAGCGGGGTTAGGCCAGGTCATTTGGGGGATAGGGAGAGGAAAATTCAGGTTGCTGCCTGGCTTGTTGGTACCATCTTTGCCAGTGACGGTCCCAGGTTTTGTGACCTGCAGGATGCTTTTCCCCTGCGTGTCACATCTTACCACATCTGTACCTGTAACTATGTACGTGAAGATGGAAGAGGGCTTTTTGACCTGGGAAAGGTGTGAGAAAATCCAGTGACTGGGCAACTCCTGCTAGAGAAATGCAGATTAAAAAATTTAATTTAAAGCAGGAGATACTTGCCTTCAGTTGCCTTGTGCAGCCACAGACCCTGCAGCCAGTGGGATCCTTTCTGATGGGGACCTTTAAATGCCTCTCCAGGAGTTTAAAGATCACTGTAGGAATTTGTGCATGGGTTTTTGGGGTTTTTTTCTTTTGCTGGTGGATACTGTGCTGGAGATCCTGCTGGCCAGGTGGGAAATCTGATCAGACAATGATGAAAAACCTTTCAGGCCTCAAATTCAACAACTTTTATTTCTTTGGAGATGAGAAATTTTGTCCAACTGTAGGGACTGTGGTCACCAGGAGGATGTGATACCTTGTTAGAGTGAGTAAATTTGGCTTGCAGTCCTTATTTTAATTACCTGACAAGCAGTCTTTTCTTGGAATCTTTGGTTGTCAAGATAGCCATAGCTACCCTGTGATAAATAGTTCCTATCAAAGTCATGGTAAAGCCTGCGTAGCTTCTGTGGATTTTGCTCCTCCTTTCCCTCTTTCTTAGCTTGACGTGCTGGAGAGGAGAATATTTGGTTATACTGAAAGTGTCCTGTCCCAGTGTCCTTGCATGTATTAAGCTATTGACCCACTATCCAATTTCAATCAAGTCAAAATAACATCTGATGCTGAGCTTCAACAGGGCAGGTGAATGTCTTGCGTGCTTCCAGCCCACAGCTTCTCGTGGCCCAGGTTTTGGGTAGCGCCTGTTGCAAGGGCAGAACAGGAACATTACCCAAAAGGAGATGGAGCAGCTCTTCCCACCACCCAGAGAGCTGAGGGAAACTTTCTCCTGCCCTGTGCAGATCCCTGTCGCAGAAGCCCCTGCTCACATATGTGCCAGCACATCTCCAAAATTTTTTGCTCCTCTGATGTCAGCTGTCAGGGAAAGGCTGCATTATCTATTGGCTTGGAGTTGAGAGGGAAGATGGAAGCGCAAAGGTTACTGGACCTTAAAGGCAAGGCAAAACCACTAACCTTTCTGTAGGACATTAGAACGGCAATCTGTACTGCCTGTGGAAATCTGCTTGGACAGGTAAAAATATCACCAAAAAGGGAATAGTTTTTTGGTTTAGCTTCCATGTATTAAATAAAAACTACTTCTGCAGTCATAGCAACAGAACTTTGATTCTAGTTAACATGGGTTCCCTGCTCCATAACTGTATCCAGTTTCAGGAGTGTTTCTCACAGGTATCTCCCCTTGAAGGTCATCCCCAAGGACGAGCTGCCTGCCAAGCTGTGCCTCCCACTCACGCCTGTGCTCCTCTGCTGAAATCAGCCCTTCTTTGCTTGTCTCTGCCCACTTCTCAATGCTTTCTGATCTGCGGAGGATGAAGTATCTGCAAAGTTTTGATAGTCATGTCAGGCAGGGCGACTTGCACCTTTAAGTGTTCATGCTGATGGAATAAACTCTTTCTGTGTATATCTGAGGCCTCAGAAGCACAAGCATGTTTTTCATTATTTGAAGCGTTTGAGTTTTTGATTCTCTCTGACATTTAAAAACAAAACTCTGAAGGTTGAAAGTATCATCTCTAGGCTTGCCAGAGGTCTGTAGGTCTCAGGAGATAGGATTGCTTTAGGCCTTGCTTGAAGAAAGACTCCAGTATTTAACACAGATGCCTTTCCTCTCAGGGCTTTGCTAGGTGTTAGAACTGAAGGGGCATTAACCAAACCATGCTTCCAACCCATGCTGGCTAAATGGACAGTGTACATAGGGCTTGGATGTTTCTGGTCTCTGTGCATTCTCAAATGAACTTTCTGCACATGTAATTGCTGAGACTGGTGTTTCCTGCCATTGTTTGGCTGAAAATTAAGACAGCTTTATTGGTTGCAGCCTGGACACTTCTCTCCCCACTGCCTTTGTCAAGGTATTTGGGGTCACTCATGCACTCTTGCAGGTAGTCTTTGCTTCCACACCTTCCTCAGCTTTACCTGTGGGGTGCTCAAAGCACAGAGGTATTCAAGCTGGCTGTATCAAGCTAGCATTAAGCCTGGACCAGTTTAGCTGTGTTAGCCCAGACCTGGCTGTTTAGCACTGGTGTGGTGGACCTGAAGTTTTGTGCTCTGCAGGTACATCTGTTGGACACCTACGCATCTGCTGTGATGTAGACAGTTCTTTTCTACTCTTGATTTTATGAGGATGTTCATGCAAGTTTCCCATCCCCAGACTAGGATTTTGCCAAGGTGGAGGTGAAGTATCAAAGGAAGTGGAAGTGGAGTATCAAAGCTTTGTGTCCCTGCTCAGCTTCAGTGATTGGTGGGTGGATGTAATGCTGTTGCTCAAGGACACTGTTTTCAAAATGCAGAGAACCAAGTGGGTCTTAAGGTTATTTTTTCTAATGTCAGGAGAGTTGTCTGTGCTGGCATTAGATGTGATCCTTATTCTGAATGCTAAAGCAACAGGATGGACATTGTGTCTGTGTGCACCCTTCCAGCCCTTGGCTGCTTTCTGCAGCAAGTGATGTTGTACAATTGTAGAGGCAGTTTGAAACAGCAAAGCCCCCAGAAGCAAGTTTAAAAAGAGAAAACTTTGCTTCCTACAAAGAGGAGGCTGGAGTGTGTCCATTTCTGTACAAGAGAGCTTGTGGAGGGTTGATGGAGGCACTGGGTTCTCTGGACAGTGCATGTTTGCCTTGGAGACATCAGAGAATCCACACAAGGCAGTTAGTTCCCTCCTGTCCTCTCTTCCCCTGCTCCTCCTAGAAAGAAATAAATACACTATCAGGCTTACCTGAACTTCTCTTCAGGAAGCTACCTGTCCAAGCATTGACGTGGAGGAGTGGAGAGGAGAAAGACATAAACAGCCCTATCTGTGGATCAGAAATAAGCTGATCTTGAATCTGGAGTAGGTGGTTAAAAGCAGTAGCAAGCCCTGATGCTCGATGCAGGGTCTCAGCTGGCCTTCCCCAGCAGACGTGGGGGACCCAGCCAGTCTGGGAGCCGCATTTGGTGCTCGTGGGCAGGGCTGTGCCAGCCATAGAGCCCTGGCCTCCCAATGCAGGGCTGCCCTCTGCTCCACAGGCAGCTGGCTGAATCCCCAGCATTGCCTGTCACCTCGCATTACTTGATGGACAGGCTGCGGGTACGCTTTGTCCTGCATAAATGTCACCCGTGCCCAATGCTGCTGGAGAGGCAGAGGTGGCTGGTTGTAACTGGCATGCAGGACTGAGACCCATCTCCCTAGTCCCCCCAGCTCTGTCCCAGAGCTGCTTCCCTGCTGCAGAGCAGCTCCTCACTGGTCCCGCTCCACTGCCAGGCTGACACTTCTGTTTGTACCCCAAATGATGGGAGAAAATACCTCAAGGAAAGTCATGCCATCCTTGTGAGCCCAAAGTCTTTCTCATTGCTTTCTTTTGGGAGATATGGGACAGGGACCATCAGTACTTTCCTGCAGATCACTTCATGTAATCATTTTCAACCAAAATGAATTGGACTTGCAATTTCTGCTGTTTGCATTGTCCAAGCCACCCTGGCTTGTTTGGACTAAAACAACTTTGAGGGTACTCAGCTCAGGGAATAAGTAGCCTTGGTGTCAAGAATACTTTGACGTGACTCTTCCTGCACACCTTCTGCCAGCTGTGCAAATTGTTCCTCATACAAGCTGATAACCTGGTAGCAGTCACATCTTGCATCCTTCTAGGAGCACTCCATCCTGAAAATGGGAAGCCTGGAGGAATATTTTCTCAGGTGTGGGAGCATGTGTTTATTCTCCCTTGGGGACTGACTCAGCAAACTTATCCCAGGGAGGGACTGGAAGTCAAAGTTTGGACCATCTTGCAGGATTGCTTTGCTCTGATTTTTGTTGTTGTTGGTTGGTTTGTTTTCTTTCTGCTTTTCTAAATGGAGTTTGTGTTACAGTTTATAATAGATGGATAAAATTGTTCATCAGTAAATGAAAAATTAACACTGATGTTTTTGACCAAGAGGTTTGTCACAGCCTTGGCAGGACAGTATGTCCAGGCACTGTGGAAACAAGCATGTTAACTTTGGTTTGTCATCAGGCCCTGTCAGAGCCTGGCTTTAGCCCTGTATGCTCTCCAGTAGATATTTGCATTTATCCATCCATGCTCACCAGCAAACATTCCTTTATGAGTTCATGCTTCCTTTTTGATGTCTCATTGCTGGAGTAAGAGAGTTAGACACAAGCCTTTCTGGGGCTTTGATCCCATCTTGGGGGCTAGATGATTCCCTGGCTCAGAGTCTTGAATAGTCACTTCTTGGCATGAACACAAGCATGCCATGGGGCTTGCCCTGGCCAGCAGTCTCCTTGTGTGAAAGCCTTGTTCTGGGTCCTTATGAAACTTGGAGCCTTTCTAATAGAGAAAGTTAGTGATGACAGTGTTTCTGCAAGATCTTGTGTAAATACAAACAGTTAAATAACTCTCCTGGGAGTCTTTTCTTATTGGTTTAAATCTTCTATATGATACTCTCAAAATATGCCCTTTTCTGTGTTAATGGAAAAGGATGAGGAATCATTCTTCTCCTTAGCTGTACTGGTGCAATAGATTTCTGCCCAATCTCCCCTTCAGTGCTTTATTTTCCAAGCTGAGAAATCCTCAAAGGCAATGTTGTTTATCTAGTTGTTTAAAGAGGCATAAAAACAATTTCTCTCCAAGTCTGTGCTACAGATGCTGGGAAGGATGGCATGCTATGGTACCAGACTGCTCACAAGTGATGAAAAATGCATTTGCTTTTCTCTGAAGCTGATAATGGCACAAGTCAGGATGGTTCTTTTAAGTCCCAAGGAACAACCGAGGTGCCTCTGTGAGCTGAGCACTTGGGTAAGGTGGGGGCCAGGCAAACAGCACATCCTCTGCCCACTGCTAAAGGGACTCTCCTGGCAGCTGTCTCTGGGGTGAAAGGCTTTGGTGCTTGGAAGCCATTACAAGGTAGGGATTTTGCTGTCCACTAACAGAAAACAGGCTGTGTGCCTCCATGATGGTGACAGGGGGATGTGGGGTGACTCTCTCCAGAAGCAGGCAGGAGCCCTGGTTCTGCCTCCAGACCGCCTCGCTGCCTCCAAGGCTTCTGCTGTTGTCATTGAGCCGGCTTTCTCTTGCTGCACATCGCTTTCCCACTGGGAGAATTGATCCAGAAAGCCAAAGCAAGAATTGACAAAGACCTTTTCTCCCCCTCCCTCTGCAGAATTAAGTCTGAAGTGGGTTGATAACGGCGGATCGAGTCATCCTTGACTCTGACAAATGTCTTTAATGTTATTCAGCAAGCTGACCTTTTCCCGTCTTTATTGTTCAGCTTCCCTTTGAATCAGATTTGATTGTTACTTCAGGTAAAATAACAAACACTGTCACGTAAATAACTTTGCAATAATGTTAAAAAGAGGAAAAAACCAACCAAACAAAACACCAAAGTGCTGCCTTACTTGCAAATGCAATGGGAACAAGCATCCTCTACGCCAGCCATGGAAAATCAACAGTGTGACCTTCCCACACAACATCTTTGCCTTGCTGCTCCAGGGAATGATCTCCTGTGTTGAAAAACCACCAGAGAAACAATGGTTCATTGAAATGTTAATGACAGCTAATGCTAACTGGTGTTGGTAAATTCTAGGGGAGGGAGAAAAGGTCATATAAATCCTTAAAATACAGGTAGATACATAACCCATCAGGACTAACAGGTATTTGTTGCTCAGATATCCTCTGAATATTTGAGACTGGTCTTATGAAAGACAGTGTTTAGGCCTTGGTTGAGGTGTTTAGTGTCAGAAAACCCTGAAGTGGCAATGATCAAGGTTATATTGCTTTTCTATACCACCTCTTCCCCAATAGGGTTCCGGGGCAGGTTGATCTCTTGGGGTTACTGTGAGGCTCAATTTGGCAATGTGCACTGGAGCTCTTTAGCATAGAAGCAGGAAACCCTCTTTCCTTCTGGCTGTAGGACTGTCTGCCCAGGCACATCTATTTGGCCACAGTCTCTGCTCTGTCTCGTAATAAGTAAGGAAAAGTAATGGACAAAATATCTCGTGGGTACTTTGTCCCACGCTGCGTTGGTAGCATGTCATGGGCAGTTTCTGTCCAGCGTTGCTCCAGCTCCTCCTGAAGGTGCTGGTATCAAGTTTTGAGAGCTGAAGGAACTTGTGATATAGCATGGTAGAGAGTTAAATGTGTGGGGAGGGGAAGAGCTGAACCATAGGCAGAGCTGAGCACAATGCCTGAGTTATCACAGGGAGCAAGGGTGCTGCATAAGACATGGGGAGCACTTAGGGTTTTCAGCCTGATCAGTGGGGATTTCATGGTTTCAGGTGTGTGCTGTCTCCAGAGCTGGTTTGGACAAAAGAAATGGGACCTCAGGGAATAGTACAGAGAAAAACAGCAGTGGTGCCTTCTTCCAAGCCAGCTCAGGCACTGAAGCAGTGAAAGATTTGATTATTAAGTACTACCTTCATAATGTGTGTTGTTGTTGTACATAACTCTATTTGCTGTACCATAACCAGCATTTTGCTCTTTCCCTTTATAGCATAAGGTGTGTCTGCTGATTGGCTTTGAGTCTTTGCCAGCATCTAAGCTGACAAAACCAAGGCTGGGCAGCTGATTCCTGTATGGCCAGCCTCACTCATAGTCTATTTAATCTTTCTACTTTTCCCTGTAGATTCCCCTGTTCACGCCAGCTCCACGTCTGTGAGCCCGTCGTCAAGCCTTTCCACGGGAAATTCAGTGGACGGGCACCACAACTACCTCGAGGCTTCTGTGAACACCTCCCGGGCACTGCCGTCCCCCATGAATGCCATCGGGTCTCCGGTGAATGCACTGGGCTCTCCCTACAGAGTCATCGCGTCCTCCATCGGCTCACACCCTGTCGCTCTGTCCTCAGCCCCAGGCATGAATTTTGTGACACATGCCAGTCCGCAGGTAGGCAGATGGGCACGCTTGCTCTGCTACAATTCACGATGTTCAGGCTGGGTAAAGTCCCAAAACTTGAGGGAGTGGGTTGGCTGCTGGGGACCCTGGTGTGTTTTGACCGCCTAGAGAGATCAGCTGTAAGGAACAATTCCCAGCATGTGACTCTTTTTGTGTAAATCCCCCTGGCACAGATGCAAAGGAGATACCTGTATATATTTCAAAATACCCTACACAATTAGGGGAGAGAGCTAATTCCCACGTCTGTTCTAACCATGCGTGCAGTTCAGTTCCCCTCCACTGCATCTATTGCAGTGTGTATAATTACCGTATGTGGAAATAATTGGGATAGCCAGGGGCTGCAGCATGTGAAGCATTCTCCTTCTTCTTGCAAAAGGGTATCTACTTTGTTTCACTATTTGGAAAGGAGATAGACTTTCTAGAGACAATCAAAAATTAGTGCTAAGTGCCAGCCACATACTCTGTGTTGCATATAAACTTTGCCTGAATTAAAATGAAGTGCTTCTGGCTTTACTGCCTGAGTTCACTCCGGTGCTGAGGTTTTCCCCCCAGATATAGGGTCAGTACGTCCCCAGAGCCATGGATGGGCTGGGAGCCTCCCAGGGTGGCTCTGTGGGACAGGGACATGCTTCCCCAAGAGCCTAGCACTGCCTCCAGCATGGCTGGGACCAAGGTGGCTGTGTGGAATTTTGATAAAGTGCTGAAATATTCTGGGCATCCTGATCTAAGTGGAAATTCTGACTTACTTTAACAAAACTTTGTTTTATTAGTGGGACCTGAAGGTAGGGAGTGCTCAAGAGTCTCACAGCTCCTGCTGAAGAAGCAGCGAGGAAATGGTTCCTGAGCCCTCTCTGCCCCATGTCCTGTTGCTGCTCCATGGTCTGTCTGAAGCTCTTCCTAGCGCCTGCCACCAAGGGAGAGGATGGCATGGAAAAGTCCTTGAGGAGCTCAGAGAGAGTATAAGAGTGATTTGGCAGGTTTGACTTACCTTTCCCCAGCCTTCTCAGCTCCTGCATGGGTCTGGGCTGTCTGCAGTGGGCGTGCTGGGCATCCTTCCTCCCCTTGCACCAGCCAGCTGTTCCCTGTTGATCTGATAATATTTGTGTCCAGGGCAGGTACTTTGTGGTGGTGGAGCTGGTGGCAATATTGACGGTGTGGAAGCCTTCCCTTTGGGGTTGGGGATGCTCCAGGAAGTGGTTTCCCCAATCCAGGCACCATGCCAAGTTCCCAGCTCCAAGGAGCAGTTTTCGTTTGTGTTGCCTCTAATTCAAGGAGACAGCTGGGCCCTGGGGATTCAGCAGGGAGGCAGCTAATGGATTTGGGTTCAAGCAGTTGTCCCAGATATCATACGTGATTGTACGTAACCTGCAAGAGTCAAGCTCCGAGGACACTGATGGCTAAAACTGCCCTGTTTCCTACCCCCACCCCATACACTCTCTCTCATGGTTATTGTCTCAAAGTGCAGCCAGAGAAAGAAAAAGTGGTACCTGAGCTCTGAGTAACATTTTAAACAACAAAGTTCCTCCTGCCTCAGCATCTTGCCAAGAAGAATCTTTCAGGGTAAAAAAGGTAGCTGGACACTTGTGAAGAAGGGATTGATTTCTCCTTTCCTTGGGCCAAGTTCAGATTTTGAAACACTAGGATTTACAGTGCCAGTGCCTGGGCTGGGTCTCTGCTGGGGAGAGCAAATCTCTGTTCCTCTGGACAATTTTTCCCTATACACTTTTATTTTCTAGTGGGATAAAACAACCTGGTTCCTAATGTGGTGATTTTTGCTAGATAATTTTTATTTTCAATGTTCTTAGACATTTGAAGGTTTGAAAATGAAGAGAAAATGGTGAGGGAAGATGAAAATTGGCTTCACCTCTTTACTTTTCTAATGACAGGTCCAAAAATCCCAATGGGATGAACTCTTCTCGTTCTTTGCTGAAATTCCCTGTGGAAATGATTATACTTTTTTCCATGGGAAATGGGTAATTTCTTGAAGCAAATAAAGAACTTGCAACAGCATGCATGAAATCTAGTGGTTTAGATGTTATGGAGACTGGAATGAAGGCTGTAGCTGGATTTTTCCACCCAAAGCCTTGTCTTCTGTCCCTGTTTCTGCCCTCTTTCTGTGAAGAACTTTGAAGGATAAATTGGGCTGTGTTAAAAACAAGCTCAGTGATGAAGAAATGATCTCCAGCTCTCAAAGCATCGCAATGGGAAGGATGATTTGATAGTAGTTTTGGAGAGATGTTGCTCTGCCCAGACAGCTTTTTAGAAGACATGCTCAAAGGCCCCTAATCCTCACCGCACTGCCAGCAGCAGCTTGAAAGCAAACAGCAATAAAATGAAGCCCTGGGCGACGTCAGGCTTTGGTCTCTAATCAATGTCAGTTTGTAACCTTTAACTTGCAGCAGCCATGAGCAGCTCCTGGGGATCTCAGCTGGGGGATCTGGGCCGTTTGCCTGCATCTCACTGCAGCTGACTTTTTAGATACTCAGCCTGCTCCCTCTTTTTTTTTTTTTTTTTTTTTTNTTTTTTTTTTTTTTTTTTTTAATTTAACAACCCCAAATCTGCTCCATTCTACAGCCTGTGATAGTGTTTGGGAACCTAAGTCCCAGGGAGTGACATAGATGGCCACATTTTCATGCGGTTTTGCAGATTTGTGTATCATAAGACAGGGAAACTAACGCACTTCTTTTTTAAAAAAACAAACAAACAGCAGCCCATCACTACAGCTTCCCTTGCCATGCAACAGAGCAGGCTTAACTGCAAGAAATCATATGGCTGCAAAGCTCTTACTAAGCAGTTAGTGCTCAAGGCTGGAAGCAGCCAGTGAGCAGCATCCTCTAATGAAGCAGGCAGGATCCCACCAGCCTTGTCACTTGGAGGCTGTAACTGAGCAGCTGAGGGTTGTCTCCTGCCCTTTTCCAGCTCTACTTAGTCCTGGCTTTGGTTACAGCATCAGGGCAGGGTTAGAGACAGTATCTACTGCTGGGCATCTGCTTAAACCCCTCCAGCTGGATTCACCAGAGGATGTCTGTCTGCCCATGGCAGCCCCACAGAGTTGCTGGGAATAAGCTTGTGGTACAACCCAGCAGGAGCAGCAAGGGAGGGGTCAGCTCAATTTGGGGATCTTTTCATTGATGTTTGAGTCCTGACCCTCTAACCTGTTCTGTGGCTTCTGCAGCTCAACATCCTGAACAATGTCAGCAGCTTGGAGGATGTCAAGCCCTTGCCAGGTCTCCCAGGGATTGGGAACATGAGTTATCCATCTACAAGCCCAGGATCCTTAGCCAAACACATCTGTGCCATCTGTGGGGACAGGTCCTCAGGTAAGAGGGGTTTTTGTCTTGGGGAAGTCTTTGTGCAATAAAAACTCCCCTGATGCTCTGAAGCAAGGCTTGTGGAGGAGTGAACACTGCAGAGGCTTGCTGGGGCCATACTGGCATTGCAGGATTTGTAGCTGGATCTGGCTTACCCAAGGGCAGCCTGTCAGTTTTGCAGATTAGTTCTGCTGTGCTCAAAAGAGAGCAAATCTAAAAGCCATGCTCTTCTCCCTTATGTGTATAAGCTCATTTTACATTTTGTCCCTGTTTATCTAGGGGAAATATATCAAAATTACTGTGTTCTTTTTTTACCTGTGCTTTGTGTTAGCTGGGCTTTGGCTGTGCCTGGGTTTTCTGTGCTACCCTGGAGACCTGCAGCCTAGCCATGCCTTGCAGGCCCCCTCCATATCAGTGCACCCCAATGGCATCCTATGGCTTTTCTACACTTGCACTGCAGCTGAGACATGGCTCCACATCCTTCCCTTGGGATGCAATTCCTCTTTATCACAAGAAAGCAGTGGTCCTGTAGTTTGACTGCCACTGGTCACTATTCCTACAATGAGTCACGAAAGCCAACTCAACCCTGCTGAGGTGATATAGTGTAGCCATTTTTTTCACCTTTGGGGTTGGTTTGATCTCCTTTGTGCTGGAGGGAAGAACAGGTGCCTGCTGCCCACTGATGGACTCCCCTTGACTCCCCAGGGAAGCACTATGGGGTGTACAGCTGTGAGGGCTGCAAAGGCTTCTTCAAGAGGACAATCCGGAAGGACCTGATCTACACCTGCCGTGACAACAAGGACTGCCTCATAGACAAGCGCCAACGCAACCGCTGCCAATACTGCCGCTATCAGAAGTGCCTCGCAATGGGGATGAAGAGGGAAGGTATGTGCGGGCTGGTGGAAGGAATGGGCTTATAGAAATTTTCCTTGCATTCATTCCAGTAAATCTGGCTCTTGGTGGCCCTCCAAAGCTGAAGCATTCCAAAACCACACATTTTTGAGCTTGTTTCATACAGGAAATGAGGCTGATGAGGAAGCTATTACACTGTATTTTAATTCCCATCCCACCTAAACACATGTACTGGTGACTGTTGAATATGTTAACTGATTTTGACCCAAGCTTGCCCTTAGTTAGCAGCCCTTAATGACCTGGACCTCTTGGACCCCTGTAAACCTCTGCTGTGGACAGCACCCAGCACCGAGGAGTTCTGAAGCCTACTTGTCTCCTGTGCGAAGAGCAACCTCTTTTTTCAGCTTGCTGGTTTCGTTTGTCACCACCTAGTTGCACTAGAAGATAAGAGTGAATGATTTATTTCTACTCTTTATTTTATAGTTCTTGATCATTTCCACTTTTAACTTTGCCTTTGGAGATGAGCTCTGGTACAGTTCACATCCTGGGTTGGTTTTGTGCTGTGGGAGAGAGCTGTACGGAAGCAGTTCAAGCAACCTCTTCCATATTCCACATGCACTCACTGCAAACCCCAAAAGGACTGGTTTTCTGACCCAAACCACATAAGATGTTGATCTGGAGCAAAGATCCAACCTAAGGCAATTGAACTTATAGGGACTTTGCACTGACTTGAAGGAAACCTCCAAGAGCTGCTGAGGGTAATGTGTCTGCAGTGGGTCCTGCAGCCCTGCCTCTCTCCCACACAACTCTGGAGAGCACAAAGGACTTAGGAAAAGCCACCACCAAGTGAGTCTCTGCTGCAGGGAAAGGCAAGCCCAATGGCATGAGTGTTTATCTGTCCACCTCTGCCTCCTGCAGCTAGCTCCCTCCTTGGTGGAGCAAGGACCACTGAGCTAGATTGTCTCCCAAATTACACTGGCAGATGCAAGGTCAGTTAGTGACAACTAACACAGCATTTAAGATGCTTTTCTTCCAAGATAAAATAACTGTGCGGCCTCCAGAGTTGAATGCTAGCAGGCAGTGTCGCTGTTCCTTCTTGGAGGCCACACTGTCTCTCTGCAGAGCACACGGGCCTCTCTGGAAGCCTAGGGAAGGAGTAGCTTTAACCATGGGCACAGACTGAGCCTTGTCCTGTTCCCTGTAGCACCATCAATGCTGCACTGCCTTGACAGCTTAAGGCAGCGGGGGACTGCAAAATGCAACACTTGAATCAAAAACCTAATCCCAGGCACAGCTCTCCTTTCCAGCTGTGGGTGCAAAGTGGTTCAGAAGACCAAGGTGTTGACACAACTTCCCTTAACAGAGTGTGAAAATTTAAACCCCAGGATCTTGGTGGATTCTGCAAGGGTTTGGCTGCAATAATTACAGGGTCTTTCCAGGAGCTGCAGGAACCAGGGAGAGATTGCAGCTTGAACAAGGAGTCCTGGATGAGTTTGAGGGCTGAGTGATGGAACTGATATTTCCTTGGCATGCTCTTTCTTCCACTAAGATTTTGATGACTTCAGAAACACTTTCTTGTTGTCTTCTTGTCCATTACCCTGAAGAGTACAAATGCTTTCCCCAGCTGGCTGGCACGTGTGTGTGTCCCATGTTGCCCTCCTTCACCATCACCAAACTGGATGCTCCGCTTAGTCATCTCCTTGGGTGCTGCCAGTTCCCAAGCAGCTGGGCAGTGCCGGAAAGCACATCCTCCCAGCTGAGAGAAACAAGGGAAAGTGCTGAGCAATGTGGTCATGAGTCTCAGTACTGAGGAACCTCCTGTGGTTTGGCCTTTCCCCTGAAAGCATCATAAGCCAAGGCAAGGCAAGACTGATGCAAGGGCTTATTTCCTGACACCACTGCAAACAGCAGAACTATAATGACAAATGGGAAAGAAATCTCCTGATCAGAGTATCTGACTTAAAAGCTTGTCACCCACTTGTTCCAGTAGCACTTACCTAATTGAGACAATGGAGATCAAATTCTCCTGCAGGCTTGCAGTGAGCTGTGGGCTTGCTGAGCTGGTCCCTTCCTTGGTGTCCTGATCCCTTCTCCTCTTAAAGGATTTTTTTTTTTTTTTTTTTAATCCCTTGGCCTTGGTGGTTTTCCCACTCCCAGCCACCTGGTGCTTAGCTGATGGGTGGAGAAGCCCTTAAGCTGTTGAATAGCGAAGCACCAATGTCCATGTGGCTGGGGCCAGCTTTGCAGCCAGCTTCTCCCCCACTGAACCTTTCATTTCAGGTGTGTAGCTGCCTACAGCTCAGCACAGGCCATTCTGTCCCTTAAGGGCTACAGGGCACTTTTGGCCCCTGTAGCCCTGGGAGTTAATAGCTGAGATCTGGAGAGAATTTCAGTGATTCTGTTCCTCCAGTCAGTAGATATTTTGAAAACTGTCTGGAGATAGAAGAAGAGAGTGAAAGTGTCAGGGCATTCAGAGATGCTAGGAACTGTTTTCTAGTGATGAGGGTTGGGAAGAGAGCGGGTGGAGGAAGAGGTGACACCAGGGCTAGGCCAGACTGGATAAGCTTTTGCTCAGGAATCAGATAGGCATAGTGTGTGGATCCAGCTGGGGGTGAGGGACCGTCTAGCCCTGCTGCTGGATGCTCTGGCCACGGTGGGACTGTTTGAAACGCACTGGGAGCACAGCAAACCTCAGTGTCTGAGTGCTGGGTCCCTCATGCCTCCTTCAGCACCTAGTGACAGCCGAGTCCAGGCTGCCACCTGGAGGTAGGAACTCCTCTTTCCTCTATTTTGGACCTCCATACCTTGTAAATCATAACCTTTTGTCAAATTTGGAGGCCACTGTCTACAGCAACCCCAAAGTTATTGGAGAGTGGTGGGGGCAGCCATTTTGATGGATGTGCATATGAAATACCCGTTTATTTTCTGTTCTACCCCTCCTGAGGGGGTTTCTCATTCCTTCTGCCAGAGGAAAGGGGACCCGCTGCAAGCAGGTAAATGTTGCTGTTGATGTAAAGAGCCATATTTCTGTCCTGCAGCCGTTCAGGAGGAGAGGCAGAGGAGCAGGGAGCGGAGTGAGAATGAGGCTGAGTCCACAAGCAATGGCAGTGAGGACATGCCGGTGGAGAGGATCCTGGAAGCCGAGCTGGCAGTCGAACCCAAGACGGAGGCATACAGCGACACGAACACAGAGAGCTCAGTAAGGGCCACTAAAATCACTTGCAGCTTTGTCTTTAAAAAGACAAACCCTGTGTGAACATCTAGCACTTTGTGAAGAGTTTCTGCTTTGCACCACCTAAATACTTGAAGCTACCCTGAAAGACAACTAGAAAACAGCCTATGTATTATTATCCTAGCATTATTTTCCAGTTGCCTTTGGTTTCAATGAGTAGACAGGGCAAGAGCTGGATGCCAGGGAGTCCGAGCCCTGTGCTGGTTTCCACAGTTGCACAGCCCTGGATCATACTTGTCTACACGGATGATCAAGACTGGAGTGGAGCTGGACGTAGCAGGTTTACTGCTGTGGTTTTACTGGTTTGGACAAAACTGCTGTTCATGCCCATTCAGAGGCTGCTGATGGCTTTGAGATGTGCCCTGAGGAGCAGGACTGAAGCCTGCCATGCAGGGCTTGTTTTGTAAAGAGCAGCAAGCAAGCAGAGAAGTCTAGCAACCAGCTGATTAGGCTGGTTGTAGAGGGAATGGTAGTAATAAATGTCTTCTCTTCCCAACAATGCACAGCTGAGATTGACAATTTGATCACTTCACTTGTGGCTCTGAGTATCATTAACTTGATCTGATACTGTGTGCACTGCAGGCAGTGATTATGAAGGACTTTACACTGACAAATTCTCTTTCCCTCTGTTTTTTTCCTTTTGATATCACTCTTAATTAGACAAATGACCCTGTCACCAACATATGCCATGCAGCTGATAAGCAGCTCTTTACACTTGTCGAGTGGGCCAAGCGAATCCCCCACTTCTCTGACCTGACACTGGAAGATCAAGTCATTCTCCTCCGGGCAGGTAATGTCCCCAGCATGTGGCCTCTGACACTACTGCTGGTATCCCTGTCCCTGCTCTGGGCCGTGTGCTGTGCCAGTTAGGCTGGATGGTAAGTGGGAGATCCAGAGCTGATCCATCCTGGCTGTCAGAGGCCAAGCAACCCATCCTGAGCCATGAGGAGCAGTTGGCAGAGGCTGTGGATAGGGCAGGAGAATCTGCTGTTTGTTGCCCTCTTCATGCAAACATGGTTGGGCTGGGGGAGGATGAATCAGAATCATAGAATGGTTTGGGTTTGAATGGACCTTAAAGACCATTTAGTTCCAATCCCCCTACCATGAATAAATGTTTTATTAATCAATTCCTGTAACTACAGAACTTAAACTTAGTACGTGTGGGGCACATTAGTTACATTAGTGTGTAACATGCAAAATGATACAAAGGGGTTGCTGATACAAGGAACATGATTTTATTAGAAAGACACAAAGGGGAAGGAAAAAAAGGGAGGCATCTTCCCCCCTCCCTTTTTTTTCCATCCCCTTTGAGTCTTTTTCTGCACCTTCTTTGCTGTTGGTCAGGGTTTGCTGCCCCTTGCAATGTTGGTACCTGGGATCCTATCTCTCCTGTGAGCTGAGTCTGAAGCCAGCAGGGAGAAACCAGCTCTCCTGCTCCATATGGGACTGATTTTTTTGCTGAATTACCTCTTCTGTTCCACACACCTCCTTTTGCAGGCTGGAATGAGCTGCTCATTGCCTCTTTCTCCCATCGCTCCGTGTCAGTGCAAGATGGCATCCTTCTGGCTACAGGCTTGCACGTGCACCGCAGCAGTGCCCACAGTGCTGGTGTGGGCTCCATCTTCGACAGGTACGTGGCCTGTTTCTGTCATCCCCTAGCAGTGGTAGCTAGGCTGGCTGTCTGAATGGGAAATGTGTCCTTAGTGAGAACTAGAGCAAACCCATGGTGACTGGGGACAGAACTAGCTTTGAGGAGAGGACACTGGACTGGCTTAAAAACCAAGAATGTGGTGAAATTACCTCAGAAAGGGATTTGTGGCTGCATATCTTTGGTCGGGTGTGCAGGGGTGGAATGCTTCTCTAACTTCTCTCTTCTGATAGACATGTGGAAGAGCCATATATGGCATGGCTGTCCCTCAGAGCTGCCTCCGCCTGCAGAGAAGAATTGGGGGTATTACCAGTGCCTGTCCCAGATGCTTTTTAGCCTCCAGCCTTGCTGTTTGTACCTGTCTCTGATCATCTGCCCACCCATGTCTCCTACATGCAGGGTTTTGACAGAGCTGGTGTCCAAAATGAAAGACATGCAGATGGATAAGTCAGAGCTGGGGTGCCTGCGAGCCATTGTCCTGTTTAACCCAGGTAAGTCTGAGGCCTGGGGCAGTCCCAGGTGACACACACGCCCTCTAGGCCATGTCAGATCACGGGCAGGAGGGCCATGGCAGTGAGAATGAGGACTACAGACAGATTTGTCTCAGTCCCTGGGTGTATGATTAAAGACAGCCTGAGTTCTCTCCTGCCCATGCACCCAATCACTGCTGGAAATGGAAAGACACCCTCTGCAGTGATTTCTTCCCTACCTGGAAGAAACACGCCCCACCTAGAGTAC
The DNA here is from genome assembly GCA_013401335.1 of Brachypteracias leptosomus. Lineage (NCBI taxonomy): Eukaryota > Metazoa > Chordata > Aves > Coraciiformes > Brachypteraciidae > Brachypteracias > Brachypteracias leptosomus. The sequence continues at coordinate 47,027 of VYZX01028133.1, read as the reverse complement.
TGTGTCCAGCTTGGGAACCCTCAACACTGGAGAGACATGACCAGAAGAGGCCACAAAAATGATCAGAGGGCTGGAACCCCTCTGCTGTGAGGATAGGCTGAGAGAGTTGGAGTTGTGCAGTCTGGAGAAGAGAAGGCTCCAGGGAGACTTGGAGCCTTTGAGTACTTAAAGAGATCCTATGAGAAGGATGGGGACAATCATTTTAACAGGGCCTGTTGCAACAGGACAAAGGGTGATGGTTTTAAACTAAGAGGGGAGATTTAGACTTGATAAAAGGAAGAAATATAATATAATGAAGGTGGCGAAAGACTGGCCCAGGTTGCCCAGAGAGGTGGTAGATGCCCCATCCCTGGAAACATTCCAGGTCAGGTTGGAGAGATCTCAGCAACCTGATCTAGTTGGATATCCTTGCTAGATGAACTTTAAAGGTCCCTCCAAGACAAACCATTCTATGATTGTACCTGTATTCTCTCCTTCACCCAGATGCCAAGGGTTTGTCCAGCCCGTCAGAAGTGGAATCTCTGAGGGAGAAGGTCTATGCCACACTGGAAGCCTACACAAAGCAGAAGTATCCTGAGCAGCCAGGGCGGTGAGTGTCCCCAAAAGGCAGGGAGCTCAGGGCAGCACGATACCCATCCTGGAAAGAGTCTGTACTAGCTCTGTTTCAGTCATCCTCAAAGCAAGGGCAGGACACCAGCCAAAACCACCTGAGCAGCCCAGCTCCTGCAGACTGGCCTCTCAGTGCCCTAATCCTGGGTCAGAGCTTTTAGGGTGCTGGCATGATGCATTTTTCTTGCTTTTCTATCCAATCCTACCCTCTGCTGGCCGAGCTCTTGAAACGCTGGCAGCTGGATCCATCCCCATCACCTTCAGCCAAGTGATGTGCCCACAGCATCTTCTGCTATTTTGGGCTGTAGATGTGAGCGCAGAGTGTTAGAAGCAAGGTGGGCTGCCTGCTGCACCCCCTTGCAGTGCCTGCCCCTCCAAACAGGAGACACTGGCTGGCAGAGGCACCACGGAGCGGCTGCGCACCCCCTCGGGAGACTGGGGATTTTTTAAGGCACTTTCAAGAAGGATTTAAATGGCACCATGGAGATCTAAGTCAATAGTTCAAGTTATGGAGAGAGAATCCTGATCTATCTTCTTTTTTTCTTCTTAAGTTTTCAAAATGCTAAATTCTGTTTTGAAAAGATACATATTTCCTCCACACATGCGGAGAGAAATGCTTATCTTGATAGCACAGGGGAATATAAGAAGGATTTTTGAGGAGAATTTGGGCTCTTCTCTCCTGAGTCCCTGGTACAGGCTTGGAAACACATGGGAGAGGGCAGCCAGTGCCTCTGACTCTTCTTTCTTCCAGATTTGCCAAGCTTCTTCTGCGCCTGCCAGCGCTGCGGTCCATTGGGCTGAAGTGCCTGGAGCACCTGTTCTTCTTCAAGCTGATCGGGGACACGCCCATCGACACCTTCCTCATGGAGATGCTGGAGACACCCCTGCAGGTCACTTGAGGGTCTGGCCAGAGAGGGACCAGACCCTGGTCCCCTGTGCCCCTGCACAACCTTCACCCCTCTGCTTCAAGCTTATGAGAGCTTGAGAGATGTCCTTCACCTTCTGCTCCTCCTTGGTGGGATTGTTATGTTTTTGTACAGCTGTAAATCACCCCCTCTAACCCTCCCTTGCCTGGCTGTGAGGGGTCACAGACCCTCTGACCAGCTAACCATCTCCCTGCCCCCCTGTACAGATAATTGCTTTAAATTATTTTTTCACTCTCAATAAAAGCCAACAAAACAAATAAAATAATATATGAGAGAGGCACTGATTGGAGCTGGCAGAGCAGTGTCCTCTTTTGCTGCAGTCACAGGCCTGCATTGGGGTGGGGCTGAGGGACACTCCTGAGACTCTTGGGCAGCCCAAATCAGCACTTGGGATATCGCTGCTTGTGCTGATGGGTGCAGAACTCTGATCAAGAGAGGAGAGGTATAGTTGGTTCTTGCTTCTGCTAAGGAAGAACCTGGAAAAACTTGCTGCTTTGAATCAGAACTTTTAATTCCACTGTCTTAAAAAGAAACTCTTGGGCTCTTTGAATTTTTAAAGTAATTTAAAAAGTGACTTTTTAATGTGCTTTTTCTTTTTTGAGTGAGTCCAGCCTCTGAAGGAAGGACCAAAGTGCTTCATTTTGGTCCAGGTGGAGTATTTTGGGGTGACCCAAACCTGGTGTGTGCTTATGGATAACTTGTTTTTCTGAAGCTTCATGGATCCTGTTCTCAGGAGCTTTTTTTTTTGGCACAGGAAACATGTTCTTCAACCCCAAATTTATAATTGCATATCTTCATAAGTGAATCTTGCAGAGAGGGAAAGTACAAGACACACTAACAAACCTGCCTCAAAGGTCTTTCCCCTGCTCAAATGTCACCACTGGAGCTTCCCATTGCAACCAAGCTAACCAGAGTCAAACGAGTTAAAGACATTAATTTGTTCAATATGCAGAGCTCATCCTGGTGGGAAAATGTCCTCCTAGGAACCCAGCAAAACTGCCTGTATTATTATTCATAAAACAGGTGTAGTGTTAAGTGATCTGCCACTCCTGACCCTCTCAGCAGACAGTGCGATGAGAGGCAGCCGCGCTTCGTCTGTCCACCTGACAGATTGCGGCGCTGCCGCTCAGCGACTCGGGCAAGTTCGAGGGGAAGGAGTAGTGACAACAGGAAAGAAAGAAGGATAAAAATGAAACATTTTGTTAAAACTCCCACTCGGGGACATGATTCATTCTCCAGTATTTCACTGTGAGAAGGAAAAAAACAATCCCAAGAACACAAAAAGAAGAAATAAACTCTCAAAATGATGAAAACTCTAATTCTTTTTTCAGTGTCACCAGAGGGAAAAAAAAAGGGAGAATTTCAAAAGAGGTGTAAAGCACTGGCCAAGGGGCTATTTTCCATTAAGCAGGAAGTGTTTAAAGACAAACTATTCAACCTGCTCATTGTAAAACCTTTGCTAGAGTTTGAGATGCTGCATGCAGACTGTGCTGGGATGGTACCTGCACCATGCTACTGGTTAGAAAAAGCAAGAGGTTACCTCCAGCCTGGCCTGCCCTCAAAGAGCTGTGGGCTTCTAAGAGCTGTGGTCCCCAGCTAGCTGGGTTGGGTTTCTTTTCTGCTTATAAAGCCTTGAGTTTCTCTTGACCTCCCTGCTACCAGGTTTGGTGGTTTGAATCAAGGTTGGTTGGTATTAGCAGGCTTAGCGAGAGAAGGGCTACAGGAACTGATGCCACTGTCTGAAGATAGACCATGTGGTATTAATGCTTTTTGTTGAAATGTGTAGAAGTAAACTTGAGGGTCCTCGTGCCTACATCAGACCTCTTGCTAAGATGGTGTCTGAGGGCTGTTTTGGAGCCTGCAGCACTCAGTGGTAACACAGAGCACGCTTTGGCTCTGGGGTGAGCCACTGCAGCCAGCTGGAGAGGACAGGATGCTTCCATAGCAGTCATGGTGTCTCTTTCAGGAGCTCACAGGCTGTCCTCAGCACACAGTTGTTGCAGCTGTGATCATAAGTTTTTACATGGAGCTGCAAGGCTGGAGTTTAGTTTGGCCAAGGCATCCAAAAGTGCTTTGGTCCATGCTCAACCCTCTCCGATAGAGTTTTAATGGAGACAGCATGATGCCTCTTGGTGGCTTAATTTGAGCCCACGATGAGTGATTTGGAGTCCCTGACATTCCGCATTGGCAGAACAGATCCACACATGGGCACCAAAGAAAAATAAACTTGACAGAAGAGTGGGATCCAGCATGCAGCCCAGATGGCCCTTCATGTGCCACTGCAGTCAGTACAAGTAAAGCTTGTGAGTCCCATGAGAGATTCACCTCAACTGCTGTGATGCTGATCTTGGTCTTCTGCCTGCAAGCAAATCCAGACCTCTGCCTACAATATGAACAGTCACTTTTCAAAGTTGGAAGTGATGGAATATGGTAACTAAGCCTGGGGCAGGAAGTCTCAAAGTAGCCATTTGTGGCTCCTGGATGCCCCTACTCTTAGCAGTCTACCTTGAGACCCTGGAAAGGTGGTCTCTGGATTCTGAGCTGCAAGGTCTCCAGGTTGCATTTTGTCCTTTCTCCAGCTGACTAGTGGGATTTTCTGAAAATTTGGTGTTCTTGACCATCTGCTTAACAGACACTGCACCACACACTCCTCCACCCCATGTCTAGTAGGGCAGTGAGACCATGAGATAATAGAAGTGTGGCCTCTGTAGGTAGGAGACTGCTTGCCCGTTTGAAAGTATCACTAGCTGTCCTGTCCAGAGGAAGTAAGTCACTGAGCAATGGAGTTCTGTCTGCAACCACTGAGGACCTGAGGCTTGATGTAATCTCCTAGATTTTGTCCTAACCCTTGAATTCCTCATTCATATCGTAGGTCTCTAGACAATGGTGTCAAAATGCTGCTCAAAAGCAGTGCTTCCCCTACATTGCAGAGCACAGGGGCGAATCTCTACTGCCACCCTGAGGAGTAAATCCCACTGTAGTTAGTAATAACAGGTGTGGTTTTCCTTCGGGATGAATTGCTGCAGAACATCAGCTTGGCATGGCTGGAGCTTATCCAATCTACAGCCCTGCAAACCCCCAATTTTCATAAAATAGAAATCACAACCATGGCTAAGCCAAAAAGAACTTCTACCCTTGCATGTACATTCAGCCTCAGCTTGTGTGACATTATAGATGCACAGAGAAAAAATAGCACTGAAGAGCTCGAAAATCAAGAAATACCAAAGCTTAAGTCCTTTCCAAGGTGGTCATTTTTCCTTGTCATGATGATGCCTTAAAAATTCAGGCATCAGCCACATATCAGGCATAACAAGAGCATAGCAGGGTCCAGCTCTTCCTACTGAAACCTGGCTCCTCCTATTTTATTCTTGCCAGATTCTAGTTGCTGGGTCTTGCCACCACTTCATTTGAAGATCCATTTCAGTGTTTCCCTGTGAAAACCCTCATAGCCTCAGATTAAGCTCTGATATTTTTTCCTTTGCTCTGGGAATAATAAATAAATCAGGCTCTGTGAATGACTGGTGCAAGACAAAGTGTCATTCTCATTCCCACCATGTATCACATCTCATGAGCTTTCTGAGTTAGCAGCAGGTTCCACCCCACTGTGAACAAGCTTTGTTTTAGTGCACATGCCAAACATTTCAAAGGATGTATTAATTCTAAGATGCTCACTCTGTAGTGTTCCATGGAGTGGACTTCAAAAAATAGCAGGGTTAGCCACTTACAATGAGGATCTTTGAAAATGAAAAAACCCTTAAACTCTGCTGCTTGTGCTTCNACCTGATAGAGTGGGAGGTGTCCCTGCCCATGGCAGGGGGGTTGGAACTAGATGATCTTTAAGGTCCCTTCCAATCCTGATGATTCTATGAGTCTAAGCTGGGTTGGTTTCTCACCCAGAAATCAAGCTGGTGTGGTTTCCTGCCCTGTCTATGTTTGGGTTCTGTAGTGCTTCAGTTTCTGCTGAAGTTCAACAACAGTAGTTACAGATTGGAAATAAAAAAATAAATCCCAAGCTATAAAGGTTTGAGCTGGTTTGCTTTCAGTTCAACTCTGGGCTTCCTGCTGAATTTAGTGATTCAGGGGTATGCCCTATAGACTCGAAATGACTTTCAGACACTGACAGTGTGACTCTGAATGGAGTGCTATCACTACTGCCCTTTCCTCTTGGCTGAGCTGGGCCCTGGACTGCCTTCGTCATGATACCTAAGCTCCCCTGAGATGCTTCCTTTGCTTCCTGGTTTCTCTGCTTGTCCCTTCTCTGTCCCTCCCAGCTCTCCACTGTCCCATCAAAGGCCTGGGGAGGCTGTGCTGACTCAGTACCTCCTGGAGGACCAGAAGGCACAGGAAGGAGAAGAAGGCTCGTGATGCTCCCCAGAGCTGATGGTGACAGTGGGAAGCAGTGTGTGTACCCTTTTGCAGAGGATGACTGCTTTTATTTCAAGGAGAGTTACCTTGTGGTGGAAAACCAGATACAAAGGCAGAGAAGCCCTAATAAATCCCCAGCTGTTTGTCAGCATTAGTGGACAAGGACCAAACTCTACCTGAGCAAGATCAGTGGCTACCACCCCCCACCCCTCTTGTCTCTCTCCCTTTGCCCTCTGTGCAGTTGCATCTACCTGAGACAGGTTTGGTTTGGGGGATTTAAGTGGTAGAGGGAGAGGATTTTATTGCCCCAGGGATCTTTGACATCATTGAGGTGGCTGTGGGATGGTTTCTGGCCTGTCTCTCTCCCAGGACTGGCCAGCCCAGTTGGGTGTGCAGCAGCTGATGCCTATAAAGGGCTGTGAGAGTGGCAGGAAGGAGAGGGTAAGTGGTGTAGAGGGATGTCTCTGTGTGCTGGACAGGGCTTTGTCTTCTGGGTCAAGTTGACTTCAGGTATTAAAGGCACCCTGATGATGCTGGCTAGCTGGCCCAGTGACTCCTGTCCTGAGGGAGGTGGCTGGAGCACAACTTATAACCATTTTCTTCCTTGGTTGCCTGCGTGTCTGCAAGGGGTCCAACCCTCCCTGCTCCTGTGTGGTTCTGCATCTGCTTTGCTGGACAGAGTTAAGGTGGTATTGGAGGAGGGATCTGGCTCCTGGCTGCCTGGAGCCATGTCTGCTGCTGTGACTGGCTACCCATCCTTGGAGCTGAGTGCTGTTGATCTTCCAGCAGTGAACAGTGGGGACCTGCTGGTCCATCCTAGCTCCTCAATACAAAATGTAAGATCTGGGCAACCCCAGCAGGGAGATGTGCCACCCCTCTTCCAGTGCTGTGGGCTTGCAAGTTTGGTAGGCAGCTTCTGATAACAATGCTGGTTTTCCCAGACCACCCAAGTTTTGCTGGCTGTCTGCAGACCCTATAGCTAGAAGGGGAAAGCCTTGTCCTGCTTCTCCTTGGGTTTAATTCTCTTCAGCTGCTGGTGTTGTGGGCTGCTGCACCTCATTCAGCCCTGGGTGAGCTAATCATGGAAGCCTTGTCCCTCAGAGGTTGCAGTGAGCTGGCTGAAGTACTACCCTCGTCTTTTGCAGGGCCATTGCCTGAGGTGAAGGTGTGCTTTGGGAGTGGAGGGGGGTTGGGAGTTGGGGTGTTGCATATTTTACTGGTTCAACTGGTGATCACTCATTGCACGAGACCAAGTGTGCTCTGGTACCTGTGACCTGTGTGGGAGCTGGTGGATGTGTGTAAATTGTGGGCAGCAACACCCCGCTGCAGCCCCCTCTGTTCTGCAGCATCCCTCAAGCCTGATCCTTCACAGACTGAGTTGAGAGCTGTGCATCAGAGGTGTGAGGTAAGGCAGCCTCCAGACCCCTCCTGGCCTGGAGAGGAGGAGGAACACCACTACCACGGGGTGACAACACCTAGCAGGCAATGACTTCCAGCTGCTCCTGCATCTCTGGTCAGATCAAATTGGGTGGGCAGTCTGAGTATAGAAGCAAGGTGCCCTGTGCAGGGCCACAGTTTTTAGCAGTGCTGAAGGGGTGACAATCCCACCCCATGGGGCTGGCCCCTGGCTGTGTGTAATGAAAATCTGCTGCCCAGAACAGCTCTGCAGCTGGGTAGGGGTGAGATAGGATGGCTGTGGTGGTTTGCACAGGGAGGAAGAGCAGCATGTGGTGCCTGGGGCTCCTGATCATGCTGCTGTCCTTGCTGGGCCAGTGTCTTTGGCAAGGTGTCTCTGATATTTCTGGCTACCCAGAAACTTGGCTGGAGCTGCTCAGAGACCTTCAGGAGAGACAAAGAGGCATCAGCACAGTGCCTCCCTGCTGCATCCCATCCTCCCTGGATGTGAGGGGTCAAAGCTTTTCACGCTGACCTGTGTGATGATACCAATGCCTTTGTGCCTGAACTCCCAGTGTAGTTACACTGGGATACAGTGGAGTTGTCCCAGGATCCTGTTTCCCTCTCCCATGGGATTTTGTCAGGGTGGTGCTTCACCTGTGGCCTCTCTCCTTCCTATGAACTCCCAAGGGACATAACCTTGGTCCTTGCATCACACACGTCATCTGGGCGTGGGGATCACTTGGTGACGAGGATACCCTACGGAGAAGCTGGGAGCACTCCTGCCCCTGGTGCCAAGGTCACCCGTGAGCACGAGAGGTGAGACGCCTAAAAATCTCCCATCTTCCACGACCCTGTAGCAGGTCCCTCGCAGCTCTACAGCCATTCGTCCCGTGTCAGCTGGACACAGGGAACCCAGCCCTCCTGCTTGCCGCGGGAAGCCGCGGCCCCTCTGCCCAGGCTGCTCCGGCAGCGGCAGGTACGTGGCTCCAGCCCCGCTGCGGGCGGCTCCAGGGCCGCAGGGCCCGTGAAACTCCACGAAAAACAGCGAACCCCTTCAGGGAGGAGAGAAGAGGAGAGCCGGGCGGGATGGGAAATCGCCGGGGCTGCGGGAAGGCTCCAAGTTTCAGCTTCCCTGCTCGGGCAGGATCTTTCCTCCGCGGGTTTCCCCTCCCCGAAACCGATGCGGTTTGGCGGAGCAGGAGCTGTGCTTCCCCGGGGCCGCCTCCGCCCGCGGCTCCGCGGTAAAGGCTCCCGGAGCGGACCGGGCCCTTCTCGGCGCCAGCTATTACCGGCCACGGGCCCTCTGGGGCAGCTCTTCGGCTTTGGGCTTTTTTGTTTTGTTTTGTTTGTTTGTTTGTTTGTTTTTCTCCCTCTCCTCCCAGCGCTCATTTTCCTTAAGTGCTCCGGAGCGGCGGGAGCAAGGCGCTCGGGGCGATGCGCAGCGCGGGGGAGCGCATCCCCGCCGGGAACCGCATCCCGGCCGGGGACTGGCTTTCCCCCAAAACTCCGGCCTGTGCTTCTCCTAGGAGAGGGGAAGCTGATTTCCAGTTGGTTTCAATACAAGGAGAGCCGCGGCGGCGGGGCACCACCCTATACCTTTTTTTTTTTTTTTTTTTTTCCCAAAATACTTTTTGGCTTGCTTTCTAAGAAAGGAAAAAGAAGAAAAAAAAAGAAGAGCGGAGCGGAGCTGCCCCAGCACCCCGCGGAACGGCCCGGCCGTGCCCCCCAGAGCCGGGAAGAGCCGCCGGCCCCTCGAGGTGTGGCAGGGCCGGTGCCTCCAGCCAGGCAGGAGAGCGGGGAGGAAACTTATTTCGAGTGGGGTGGAGAGGGGAGGGCAGGGCAGGAGGTGGGGGTCGGGCAGGGAGGTATCAGCTCCAGGAAATGTGCCTTGGCAGCAGTCGGACGGGCGCTTCCCCGCAGGTCGGTGCGCTTTGCTCCAGTGCCGTCCAGGACGCCGCGGCTCGCTCCCCGCCCCGGGGGAGGCCAGTCCGGGCAGGCAGCGGCCGCCACAGGATCCCCCCAGAGGGAAGGCTGTCGACGCCTCTCCCGACGGTTCCCCGCAGGAAGGCACTGCCTGGGCCGTCCCAGGTAAGCGTCCGAGCCCCGCCGACGGCAGCCCCGCATCCTTCCGCCCCGCTGCCGCGGGGATCCCCGGCGTCGGCTGCCCCCCACGTCGGGGCCGCGGGGCTGGTGGGACGTTGTGAGCCTGCCCGGGACAGGGGCTGCGAAGCCGGAGCTGGAGAGCCGGGAGGGGTTTCTCCCTCTCGGCGGTGGGAAGGGAGGGAGGGAAGAAGGGAGGAGAGGAGCGGGACAGCTGGGGCGGGGAAGCCCCCGCCGGGGGCAGTGGGGCCGGCGGCCGGGCTGAGCGCAGTGTGTCCGGGCTGTGTTGGCAGGCGGGCGGCGCGGCCCCCTCGCTTGTCCCGGGTCCCCACCATGCTGGACGGGCTGAAGATGGAGGAGAGTTTGCAGAACGCCCTAGACCCCGCGACCCCCTTCTCCTCCCTTCTGGGTAAGTCGAGGGACGGCCCTCCAGGGTAGGACACGGCCGGGCGGGCCCCCAGCGATGGGCACAGGGGGCCCGGGCACAGCTTTCTCCCCTGTTCGTTCCTACCCGCAGCCCTGCCCGGCGCTGCTCCCTTCGTCTGGGGAGTGCCCCTGGCGTCTTCCTTCCCCGCTCCCGTTTCGTTCCGCGATTGCATCAAATTGTGGGCCCCCTCCCCAGTGCAAAGAAGGCCTTTCCTCCATCGAACAATAAATAATTCCTTGTATTTTTCTTTCTTCGTTTTGTTACCGGTTTCAAACAATTGTCTTCTCTCTGAGCTGCGGCTCTGCCGCCGCCTTTCCAAAAGGAACGAAATTGGGGGTGATGTCCCCCCCTCGGAGCTCCCCTAAGGCACAGGTCCCCCCCGAGTCCCAGAGCAGCGACCTGCACAGCCCCTGTCTCCCCCCGACCCACCAGCCCGCACTGGGGAAGCGAGAACACCGGGATCCTCTGTCTTTCTCTCGCCCGCTCCATTTCCCCGTCCACCTCTTCCTCCACCCACCCCTGCCCCCGGGTCCTTCCCCGCAGGCAGAGCCGCAACCCCCAAGTCGGTGTGCGAAGGGTGCCAACGAGTTATTTCGGACCGGTTCCTGCTGCGCCTCAACGACAGCCTGTGGCATGAGCAGTGCGTCCAGTGTGTGTCCTGCAAGGAGCCTCTGCAGACCACCTGCTTCTACCGTGACAAGAAGCTCTACTGCAAGCTGGACTATGAGAAGTAAGTGTTACTTTGCCCCCCTGGTGAGACTTCTCGCTCTGCTCCTACCGCCTGCCAAGCCCCAGCACCCTACTGAAAGAGCGGGGGGCTCAGCATCCCTCCACAGCTTTCTGCTTCCTCTGTCCCATGTGTCCCAACCTTACAGTGCTGCGTGGCGCATTGTGCTTCTCCCCCTGCAGCCTTATTGCACCCCAGTTCTCCCCTTTTTAGAAGTGCTTCGTTGTGCGTAGTTTGCGCATTGGGAATTTAGGAACCTTTTATTGGGAACCTGTGAGATGCTCGGTAACTCTGGGGCTGCAGAGGAATGGGGTCAAGCGTTTTCCTGTCTTCTCTGGCTTTATTTTCCTACTGAGCATCTGCAGAAGGAACATTATATCCTTCCTGACCTAGTCCTGGACAGGGCTGTTTTCCTAATATCCCCACAGGCAGGGCAGTGCTATTGCTCCCCTGGGTCAGATGGGGAAACTGAGGCATTTGGCAGGGACCAGGGGAGGCCCTGTTGAATTTAAAACGTTTGCTATCACACACCAGAGGCTTTGCCTGCGCCTGGAGTTGTGATGGAGCAGGAAATTTGGATGTAGGTGGTTAAAGCTTCCAGCCCCAACACTTCTCTTTGGCAAGTGTGGGGTTGGGAGAGAAAAGACAATGAGAAAATATTTTTCTTTTTTTAAAGAAAAACTTATCGAGTGAGAACAGGGAGAAGGATGGTGAGTCTTTTCCTCTCCTGCAGCTGCTTTCGGTTTTTCCTGCTCATCCTACTCCTGTCATTTCTGCTGGATCCCACTCCTCGGTTGGGTTTTGGAGCTGTTAAATTTTTGTTGCCTCCAGGCTGGTTGTTTCTTGAGGAGCATGTAGATGTGAGGGCTGGATCCCTCACTATGGTGATAGCACGGCTGCTGGAACCCCATGATTTAATTCCCAGGTCACTGTTATACGAGAAAAGAGTTGTTGGCGATGCTCTTGTCCCTGGCCTTTGGTGGGTTGCGAGCATGCTGGGGGCAAGCCCTGCTCCAGGCCTTCTTAAAGTTGGGGTTTTTTTTTGCTTTAAATCCCATATTGTGGATCTGAGTTTAATCACTATGGATACAAGGCAAATTGAAAGCAGAATTTGTGTGCATGACCTTGTTTTCAAATGTTTACGAAAGAGCGGAAGAATTAGCTGCCACAAGAGTGGAAAGGAGAGAGCTTTGTTATGGGTTGGTTTTTTTAGGCAAAAATTTGTCGAGATTGGGTGCGCTGCTTGTTTGTCTGTAGAAATTTGGCTACTGGTTCCCATACATTTCCAATACAATTTAATTCACATTTTGTGCTTTATCAATGCCTTCATTTGGAGCATTAAATGGAAATTAGGGTAAATATTACCAGAGAAATGCCTTTCCAGCTTGCAGCTTCTCTGCGTGTTTGACTGCAGCTTCTGGGCTCTGGAAGCCGACTCCAACCTGAAATCCTCCTCTTGGAGGGTCTCGGCCGTGAAAGAAATCAGCGCTGCAGTTGGCTTCTTGCTGTGCCCATCTTGCTGTTGGAATGGACAAGGATGACTGCAAAAAAATAAAATTCGCAAATATTTCCTGGGTGCTGACAGTGGAACTGTTTATCCTGGTTATTTCCCAGCTGTGTTTGGGTTGGTGACTTTTGGCTGAGCCGGGGAGCAGGCTCTGCGGCAGGCAGTTTTCCCGAGGTGTCATGGTTTTAACCCTGAACTGTTGCTGGCTTTTTCCCCTCCCACACCCACCTGCCCTTTGCTGTCATGTTGTTGTCCCCTTGAATTTTATTTTATTTTATTTATTTATTTGGCGTGGGGCTGCAGGTCCATGCCTCTGCTCCCTCCAACTCCTCGGTGGGGCTCTCTGGTGTGTCGGTGCTGTGACTTCTTACCTAGGGATGGCAAGGATGAGGAGCAGAGTCCCGAAGAGCTGGGCTCTGCTGAGCTTTACATATGACTCTGTATTTAACTAAACCCCTCTTTATTTGCCCAAACTGCCTGTCCTGTCTTTGGGCTGAGCGTTTTCCCCGGGTGCAGGAGCACTGTGCCTGCCTCCGCTGCTGTGCCAATGCTGATAACAGGGCTTTCAGTGTGAAATATGCAGGGGAAGAGTTGCTGCTCATGCACGAAGCTAATTATCTCGATAGCTGGTTAATTATCGCGGGTGACTGACATTTCTTGCACAGCATGATGGTGTAAAGCGGCTGATCCTCCCTGCGACATCAGCGGTCACACCAGTGGTGCGGTGCTCTGGGGGCCTCTCCTCAGGTGGGAGTGCTGGGGTGTCTGCATGTGAAATGTCTGTGCTGGGAGTGCTGGGAAAGCGGCCAGTGTCGTGGTGTTGGTGGTTTTGGTTTTTATTTTTTGCGTGGTTTTTTTTTTAATTGAAAGAAGGGATTTCTCTTCCCAGTGGTGACTGTTGGGGCATTTTACCAGAGTTAACCAGGTGTAGTGTTTTCTGGCACATATCTTTGCTCTCTATTTGAACTCCATTTATAACAAGGCTGCAGAGGGTTAATGGCAGAGAATGAGACTGAGGAGTTACGCCTTTAGTTATAAATGCACCCATGGAAAGTCTTACAGACAGTTTTAAGCAAGCGTCTGACTTGCTGGACTCTAGAAATTGAGGAATCATTTATTAAAATACATTTCTTTGTCCTTCATAAAGAGGAAGGCCTTGGGACAGGACTTGGAGAGGGGTGGATTAGAGACCAGGGATGCCAGACCAGGTCTCGGCATCTCTTTGGGGTGCCCAGGGCCATGACTTGGGATCCATGGGCAGTTTGGACAGCAATGCTGGCCAGGGACTTGGGGGGTCAGGGATCACTCTTGGACCAGTTTCCCCAGTGCTGGGGAGTGACTGCTCGATCCTGTGCCCCTGGGACAGCATCTATCTGGGGCAGAGGACGTTCATTACAGAACATCCTGAATCCTGCAGCAGCCTTCGGCACTTGTCCAAACCTGATAACTCTCAACTATGACAAGGTTCAGGCCTCGTTCTGGCCAACTCCCCAACTGCAGAGTGGCCCCGGGAGCGTGCTCTGGCTGTGGGGACCCTGCATTGGTGACCAGAGGGGTGGGCTTTTATGGTGGCAGATTCAGGGAGGGATCAACGTTAAACCTGACCATAAATGGGGAAGAATGCTGAAAGTGATGGGAATAGCGGGACTGCCCGGGAGGCTTAAAACCCACACAAGGGTGGGAATGGCTGAGTCCCACTTGGCCAGAGGCATTTCATGGTGGGTTTGCATGGGCCAAGCAGAGCCAGAGCCGTAGAAAGGGTGTGGAGCCATGGAGATGTCCCCATGCTGAAGCCCTGCCGCAAGCAACACCGGCAGCGTGCAAAAGCCCCGCTGTCCGGTTCTGGGGGCCAGGAGTGCTGAGAGCGGTGTGGTCATGATGGGGGGCGCAGCTGGGGAGCGTGGCGACGGCGGGACGGCTTGGCACGTCCCCAGCCACAGCGCAGAGCCCCGGCCCCAGCCCCAGCCCCGGCTGGCAGGAGCAGATGGCCAGCACATCTCAGAGCAGGCCTGGCATGTGGGCGCCGGCAGTGGAGAGGTGGCCGCAGTCCCCGAGCCCCCACCACCACCATGCCAGGCTCCCCGGCCGAGGGAGGCAGTTGTGTGATGCTCTCCCTGTCTTTGCACGGCTTGACGGCTCTGTGACGTTGCCAGCTTCTGCACCATCGTCGCAAAGCTCCCTCTGCTTAACTCCAAAATCCCTTGCTCCCGAAGCCATGGGGATGCATGGGTGCCTCCTCCATGAATTAAGGACGTGAAAAGGGGAAAAAAAATTAAAATCCTTCCGATCTCTGTATGTGCAGACAAAAGAAAACATGTATGAAGAAACCCATCAGTATCTTTGTATAGGGGATGAGCCTGAGCCACCAGCCGCAGTCTGCTGGGACCATGCTGCCACCTCTGCCCGAGGGAAAGTGGGATCTGCCCAGCTCAGGGCAGTGCAGCCTTCTCTTGTCTAACAGCTGCTGCCATAGAGGAGAGAGACGGAAGAGGGTCGAAGCACAGTGGCTGTTTATCTTGCTTAATGCGGGTAATGAATGTAGTTGCACAATTAGCTGCAAACCATGTCCCTGCTTCCCTGGCCTGGAAGGGTTGCAAAGGGGATAATCCCAAACAGATTGAATGAATAAGTTGATGCCCATGCTGAACCCTTTAGGGCATCCTGGTCACACTGGCCAGAGACTTCCTGCGGTCTGGGGGGATTGTGCTGGTGGTATGTAGTCCTTTGCTTTCTCCTACCTAGAGAAATGGGACTTTTTGCTCCTCTTGCAGCTAATGAGAGAGAACAGTCCCTCCAGAGAGCTGTGAGTCAGCCCAGCTAATGTGCAGTGTGCCTTCCTTCTCTCTTCTTGTAGGGGATCCTATTATTGAGGTGACAGTGCTAACTTGGGCTTTTCCAGCTGACCAGGGACTGGGGACAGTCAGGCTGGCATGGATAGGGTAGCAGAGTATGTGGCAGCTCTGTGGCATGATATCCCTCTTGCTGTTCTCTTTTCCTGTCCCTCAACCTTCTTTTCTAGAGCTTCTCATCCTTCTTGCCCACCCTCCATCCTCATCCAGCACCTCGTCTCCCCTAGAAAACCCTTCTCTGTCCTCATTTGCTTTCCCATGGCTCTCAGAAGAAACATGCTGACTCTTTGTGGGCTGGGATGAGTGTGGCTCTCAGGCAGCCGAATTTAGCCTCATCCCCATCAAGGATGTGGTGGTGGGTACTGCCGGGCTGGGACGAGGTAGTGGTCCTTTGTTTTTGTTATGAAGTTTCCCTATTATGCTGGTGGCAGAGGGAAGCTGTAAAGCAGTGAGATGCAGTGATGAGAGGAGCTTTATGGAAGCTTCTGCAGGATCCGTTTGGGAGTGAGGCAGACAAATATACTCATCATCTGTCCCTCTATGGTGGAGACGTAGGCATTTCTCCTGCTTGACGATAGTGAGACCATGGAGGCTGAAGGTTGGTGCTGGCAGAACTGGGACCTGAGCATCCTTGGGACCCTCCATGGTTCCTGCTATCTTATTTTGGACATGCAATGATCTTTTTCCCTTTTTGTTTTTCTCCCCCTGTGGCATGGTACTTCCTGATCAGCCCCTGATGGGGTGCTTGGAGCTGGGGGAACTGCTTCAGATCTTTGCAATCCCAGTGAAGGCACTGAAAAGAAATTGACTGGGGGAAGAAAGGGGGGTTTGTTTTGGTTTGATGAGAATTTTGTCTCCACCAGCTGGAGAGACAGCTGGGGTTCTCTCCTGCCCTGGCTCGCCAGCCCTCGCCTCGCCAGTTCTTCACCTGCTCGCAGCCACCAGGCACAGGGAGGGATTTGCCGAACTGTGGATTGGAGAGAACCCACAGTTTGGTTTCTTGCTCGGTCCTTCCTTGGGGAGCTTGCCAGCAGTGTCTGGCTTTTCTGTGGTCACTCTTAGCTGGCTTTGGGAAGGGTGGTGGTCTCAGGTGTTAGCTGTGCCAAAGGCACTGGCAGGATTTGCCGGCAGCAGCACAAGCTGCTGGGAGACTGAGCTCCGCCAGCTGCCCCGTCCCCATGGCAGCAGTAAGGTGGCCTTGATGTACCAAAACCCTCATCAGTTTCTGACTCTGATCTTGCACACTTGCCCCAGGATGTGGCCGAGGGGACCCTGAAGCACCCTCTGCCTTGGAGGAAGAGAAAGGGGACTTTGGGGGTGAGCGTTGCTCTCCACTTCTGCTTGGTGCAAATCCCACTTCTGGCTGAGGAGGGGTTTGAATTGGGCTTGGGTCTGGATTCACAGTTCCCCACTTCTGCTGATTTTCCCCACTTCCCTGCAGTGTGCAGCCAAGGAGAGATACTCAATACATCCCATGTTCTGGATATTTTTCTTCTCAAGATGATCTTTGTCCCTTTGTTCTCCATTTTGTCTCTGGCTCATGCTCTCTGCAGATGCAAACATGGGTGGGGACACTGGCACTGGCATGAGGACAGGGGATCTGGGCTGAATGACTGTGCGTCTGCCTGTGATTTGTTTAAGCATCTTCTCAGTAATATGAGTAAAGAATAGCTTTAAAGCTGGGAGAAAATATTTGGATTTTATTAGGGTAAAACACCAGGGTGTGTGTAAATGTGTTTTCTTAAGAAATTTGAATTTCTATGTATTTGTAAAAGATTTCAAAAAAGAGAGGTGGGAGGGGCCTAATGGTGCTTCCTGACACGGCCAACACTGCACAGATGTGTGTGAAAGCTGACGGCCAGTTACACCAGCCTGTAACTTCGGTTTTATTCCTCAATACTTTTAAGGTAGAAGAAATCCTGCCTGAGCAGAAGGGAGCCAGCTGGTCCTTGGGTATATTCTCCTGGGGCTGTTGGTCCTCAGGGGCAACGGATGTGCCCAGGTTGTCTCATGCATCTCTGTGAAACCAGCAGGCATCTCACTGCAGTTCTGTTTGAGGTTTGGTGTTTGTTTTGTTTTTTTCTTTAAGATCACCAACCCTTGGTTGCCCAGGAGAGGGGTTCTGTGATCCCTGGCTTCCTACCCCAAATATTTACGGACAGCCTGATCTTGTAGCTTTTGCAGAAGCTGTGGGGCAGACTGAGCAGTACCGTGCCAGGGCTGCGCTGGCAGCAGGGGCACAGCATCGGGCTGGTGGTACTGCTGTTTATTTGGGGCGTTTTCTATCAGATGGCTTAGACTTCTTGCTTATCTGTTTTGCTGGGATCTTATTAACAAAAGACCAATTTCTTTAGCTTGTTGGGGATCTTTCACATGCTCCACAATTTGTAGACTGGCTATCTGAAAATGATATTTTCTCCCACAAAGGTGTGAGTTTTCAGGAGGGTGGTGGTTACGTTTCTCAGTACAGGGATGAAATTGTGTTGTGTTAATGCAAACAATTTATTTTCTCATATTGCACTGTGTGCTTGCCTGTACCTACCTGTTTTCAGTAAAGCATTTCCCATGTCTGTGAATATGATCCTGTTTTAGGTTCAGATCTCCTGCATAGGTGCCTGATCTGGGTATTGTGGGCCACTTTGCACACAGGAGAAAAAGCTGAGACTTGGCTCCTTCACCCATGAAATGGAGCTGCAAATACTAATCTAGCTAAAAAAAGCTTTATTCATCATTGTAAGTGCTTTGAGCATCTTGCTGGGTAAGTTTGAACTCTGGACATGGATTCTCAGTCTCTCTCCAGGTTTGCCTAATTTTTATGTCATACCTGCCTTCGTATTTTCCACCTTGGGCTACTTTTGACCAAAGGCGACTGAGAGCTTGTGGTGCAGAGATACTGGCTTCTCCAAGGCATGAATCAGTAGGATTAAGGCATGAATCAGTAGGAGAAAGCACGCACTAGCCAGAGAACTGCTCTCTGTATCCTGGCACATCCCGGCAGGCAGTGATGCTTCCCCTCATCTGGGGTTCACTGAGGCTCCACGCAGATGAAAGGTTTGCCCTGCATGGAGGCATCCTGCTCTTCCTTGGGGCAAATGCCGTGAGGGCAGAGCACGCTGAAGGAGGCTTATTTGGCCAATACTCACACTTTGTGAGCCCATCAGGGCTCAGTCTCGATCCTTCCCAGCTATCTCCCTGTCATCCATACATTGTCTCTCGCCACTCCTTAGCCCTCTCTTTCCCTTGTGGGCTTCATTTCCCAATGCTGCTCTTAGGGAGAGCTTTCTGTCCTTGACAGCGGAACAAATTCCCTTTTCACACTACTATCACTCCTCAGCCCATTGTCCTCTGCCCCTGCTACCACCGTGCAAAATCTCCCTCCCCGGTATGTCTGTTCCTCTGGAATGATAGCCACCATCCCGGTGGGGCAGCGAGCCCCCAGAATCCCTCTGGGCAAGGTCCCTTGTCCAGCAAGAGGCAAGGGCGATTCCCGGAGAATCCACCATTTGGATGTGATTTGTCTCCCTGGTATGTGTATCCTCTCCTTCCAGTTTGTGCTGCAGGGTTCCTTGGATTAACCTGGAGCCTGCATGTGCCCAGGGCTTTCTTCCCTGCCTGGGACCAGTGTGACCACATTAGAAGTTGATTTTTCACTGTGTAGCCTTGCCCAAGGTGGATAAGCAGGAGGGGTGTGTGTGTGAATTTTCTCTTTGCTATTGAAAGCTCAGGGAAGAATTTGGGAAAAATTCTTTTTGACAAAAAAAAGTTTGGAAAGGGGAGAGAAATAGGTTAAGGGACCTGAAGGCAATTCTCAGCTCTAGTTGGGTTTTTTTCTTTATTTGAAAAAGTTAGTGTTGTCTTTTCTTCCCTCCAACTCCCGCTGTCATAAAAACATAGGGATGCTTTCATTGTCAGAATGTCTGCTTGGTATTTGCTGGCTTTAAGTCTTTATTCCTGGAAAACAGTGTCTTAGCTGTGCAAAATGTTGCTAACCTCTGCAGTGATGTATCTAAATGGGAGGAGGGAAATGCCACATGGGAAAAGGCACGTGTTCGCAATTGCCTCCACAGGGGTGATATTTGATGCCATTGGATGAATAAATTCATGGGTGCTGATACTGGAGGTGTACATTTGTCAAGGCATAATCCCCAAACTCCTGTCCAATGACTTCTGTGTTGAGCTTGGATTGGGACTGCCCTACAACACACTTCTGGGGCATCTTTTCCATTTCTGGTCTTAGAAGGACCATCCAGGCAACAGGAGAGCAGGGAATGGTGGCTGTATTGTGTGTGCATTCGATGTGCAGGACTCCAACCCCATGCTGGGTGTTGAGAATGGGGTGACAGTCTCCTTTCTGCTTGCAAACAACTTTCTGTAGGCTCCTGCAAGGTTTGAAGGGGAGAAAGAGGCTCCTCTGGAGCACACAGTTCATCCAAGCCAAGATCTGAATTCTCAGTGGACATGCTGAACTCCAGGTCTTGGCTGCAGGGAGAGCTGAGAGCACCTTGCTCACCTGAACTGTGTCCATGAACCCAACTATCCTCTTGACTTGGGTAGCTGTGGTCTCTGGTGTGGTGGGATGGCTCAAGCTCATGTGTCTTGATTCTCACTTGTGCCAAATGGGTGGCCAGTTGGGTTGGCAACGGGGAACTGAAATACTGAATTATGTATATCTCAGCATCTCCACTGCCGGGCAGAGCATTGGAGTGGTATTGAGAAGATCCTTTTAAACAGCAATGTGGACGTGGGAGCTTGGTTAGGAAAGCCATTAAGTGTTTGAATCTTCTTGATGCCTGCTCAGGTGAATGCTGCTCCTTCCTTCTGCATCCATGATTACAAAAGGCTGGAAGAGCAACCTCAGTGGACTGGCTTAAAAGTTTAATGAAGCTTAAAGTCTTGTAGGTAGGGCTTTTGAGTCTGAGCTTGTTTCAGCTCTGGCCTTAGGAAGGAGGCTTAATCAGAAAGGAGGAGAGGCTTCCTGCCTGCATTTCCTTGAGGACATTAAAACCCATGTTGATGGAAGGCGCTATTATAGAGATGGATTAGGAGAAATTAATGGGAGAAGATGTCAGAGATGAGTGAGGGGCCTTGCATGGGGAAAGTAGGTCCAAGTGAGGTGTTTATCCTTGGCAGGGGGAAAGCTGCCCATGGCAGGGATGAGATTTTCTTGCCACTGCTGTGCAAGATACATGTGTGATGGACGCCCTCTTCTCTGCAGCTCCAAACCCAGGCAGCACTGGTGGATGAGTGCCAGGGTACAGCAGAATCTGGGTGGCTCACCCACTCTGTCTGGTGTAACGTGCTTCTCGCAGCATCTACGAGAGATGCTTCAGGCTGGGAAGGGTTGCGTGCCCGTGCTGGCTGTCTCTAACCTGGTCCCAGCAAGAGCCAAACTGTCTGTGCCCTTGACATAGTCTTTAGGGGAGTTTCCTCTGCAGCACCAAACTCACCCTTGCACCTTTTTTTGGCTGGCTGAGACATGGAGCTGAGACCCCGAGCAGTTGGCCAGTGTGGGGCTAGGGGAGAAGTGTTACCTCTGCAGATGTGCTGTGTTGTGAATCTCTGCTGGACCCCATTTTTAGTTTCATGGTAAGGGTTTGCAGCTGGAACGACCTCTGAAATTGTGTGCTGGGCTCTTGCCTGCTCCCAGCGCGTCACCTTTCTCCTCCTCTTGCTTTGTGGCAAAACTGTAGGTCTTCATGGCTGGAGTGAAGAAGAAAGAAGTGTGGTTAATGATTTGATCCTGGGATATGTATGGGAACACAGCTAGCTTCATGGGACCGATTCTCTGTGGCCAACCAAGTTCAGAGGCACTGATGCCACTTATCCTTATCCAGGTGGGGTGACATTAAGTGATGAATCTGGCTGCTAAACCAGAGAGTCCAAATCCACCCTGCTTTGCTGGAATGGCCCGTCCCTATCCTCCAGAGAAAGTGCAGTTTCCCTGCCAATAATGTCTTTATGCTATTTCTAACTGCACAACAAAAAACACAGAAAATCCCAGAATCCTTGGCTTTTAAAGTAAACTCCTCCTGAACTGATTTATTTTTGCCTGTTTCAGGCATTTCTGCCTCCAAACATCAGCCTTGATCCTGCCCACCCTGGCCTGATGCCTGCAGAGCACCGTTCTCATGCAGAGCAGCCTCACTCTGGGGTGATGCTTTGCAGGTCCCCTTGGTTGGCCAGGGAAGCGCATTGGACACGTTGTGGGTGAAATGAAACCCAAATCTGCGTCTTCCCCTTTAGTGCCATGGTGCTGGAAAAGTGCAGCAAACTGATGATGCATCTTGCCGAAGCTGCATTTTTTTTCCATAAGGATTAGTGGTTCAAGAGCAGGGATTTTCGAACTGACAAGCCGTTGGCAGAGAAATAATTACAGCCTTTTTTTGCTTTGTGTTTCCTAAGTAGTTCTGAACGACTTTTTCCCTTGGGCCATTTTTTTAAGTCCACAAAAGCAGGGTGGAGGGGGAAATGTGTATTTCCTCTGTGTACTTGAAAATATGGAAGATGTTTGTGGAGACTATTTAAGTTTCAGCTATAAGATTTTGTGTATGTGTGTGTTTGCTTTAACCATGTCCAATCAACCAAAGTTTCTTGGCTGGTGATGCTTCAGAAATGGATCTTAGGAATGGGAAGTGGAGACATATAGATGTGATCACTTCTTGGCCATCTCAGGAATGTGGGTTTTGACTCTGCAGTATATTCCCTGGGGTTTTTACCCCACTCCTTGCCATAAGAGAAGATTTCTGGGGCTAGCAGAGCTGGTTTTTCCTGTCAATATCAATTATTTGCTTGTGCTGAGTTGCTGCACACCCTGCTGGGAAACCATAGCCCTTCCATCAGCATCCCAGTGGGGCTCACCTGGCCCAGTCCTCCTCTGGGTCCTCTCCTCACTTGCACCTCCATCTTGACCACTTTGACCAGCCTTTCTAATTTTAAAAAAGACAGTGTGGTGTGAAAAAAGCCACCCGGGGGTGGTTGAGTGCAGCTCCAAGGCATGCATGAGCTCGTGTCTTTTATCCCCAGCAGAATTCCCCTCCTATAAGGTTCTGTGCAAGCCCTTAACGGGTTAGCCTAATTTTCTGAGCACACCAGATGTCTGTGTTACAGCAGATTTTACCATGGCTCAGTCCCAGCTCAGAGCCTTTTGCTCCCTACTTTTTGCCCCTTCCTGGGAAGATTCCTCCTGAGGATGCTGTTCTAAATCCCAGCTACCCTGCACTTGACTGCAGAGGGGTCATCCATCCATCCCTAACACTAAACGCTGCTTGCCTTGTAAAGGGGAACCTGGGAGGAGACCCCACTGGTGTTTACACTCTCTGCAATATGAAAGGGCAGCACCAGGGCCTGGAGGGGCTGCATTATTGCATCTGCTGTCAGGGCAGCACTGGGATGTTCCCCTGGGATTACCAGTGCAATATTCCCACCATCAGCAAGGAGCAGGGGGCAGGCTGCTGTTAATAATGGCGTTGCTCTACCTTGGCTTTATTAAGTGAGGGAAGCCTCCGTTTGTCATGCCCCAGGGGTGTCTGGGTCTGGGCGTCATGGTGAGAGGGAAGGCAGTGGGAGCAGAGAGGAGGGTTGTGGGGAGACAGTGTTTGAAGTAATTAGAGCTGATCAATGGAGAGGGGAGAGCTGCCATGAGGGGTGGCAGGGATATCTCGATGGGGTGTTCTGCCCTGACTTGCTGCAAAACCCTCCTGTAGGCTCTGCCCAACCCACCTCACTCCTTCTGGCCCTTCATCTCCATGGGGGCCATGGTATTTATTGAGCAGGGTGGTGAATGCCTCATTTCCCCCATTCCCCTTTCTTCTCAAGTCCCTTTTAGGGTAGCTAAAGTCTGGTTGAGCTTGTGGGGAAGCCACAATGTAGCTCCAGAGCTTACAAAGTCCCTTGTTGCCCTGCAGATGTGGCAGGTGACACTGCAGAGGGACATAGTGTCAGGAGGGGACCTGCCTGTCATGTTGCTCCTCTGCCCCAGCCATCATTTCTCAGGGGGAAGGGTTTGTTTTCTCATCTTCCCCTGTCCAGACGCTGTGAATCCCACTAAAACTTTTGGCTGGAGCAGGGATTACGTGCTCAGGTTTCAGCCCTTGTCTGTGAGCAGTGTAAACTTTCCACTGGAGCTCAAGTGACATTTTGTGGGAGATAGGAGAATATTAAGTGTTGGTCCTTGCAGATAAAAATAGCTACTGGCCCGACGATGTTTTCTGTCATCTTGTCGCTGGTCTGACCCAGCTCCATCGCCTCCACGCTGGTGCTCCTGACCTGGTCTTTTCTTAGCATCAGGTGCTGGGGCACCTGCAGCCTTGACCTGGTGTGGTCCTACTCTGAGCATCCCCACCTGCCTGGCACAGACATGTCATTTCCTTCCGTAACCACCGTGGCAGGGATGGTGCCAGGCTCTCCGAGTATCCTGGAGAGCAACCTGGACCAGGAGCAACAGGTACCAGGTTTACGTTCACAGGGGCTGAGAGGAAATGCTGTCCATCCTGCTCACTGTGAGCCTGCTCTACCCAAGCACAGCATCCCCTTCCCTGAAACCAGAGCCTGTGAATCAAAGCCGGTACCTCAAACTGCCTGTTATCACAAACCTCGCTGCTAAAGTGGGAGCTCTCCTGATTACAGGAATCTTCATGCACGCACACATGTCTGCCTGTCTGTTTTCCCCGTTGCTGTACTTCAGAGCTGATGTTTTCATCCTGAGGTTATAGCCAGAGCTGACCTGGGGCCCCTTAGCAGTATCGGCAGAGCTGACTCTTGCTGCTCCAGAAATGCAGGGCTGGGGCAGGTCGAAAGGAAAGGGAAAGAGAGGAGAAGGAGGGAGTGGCGGGGTCTGGCTCACTGTGAAGCTGGGCCCAGATCTGTTCCTGGGAGAGGCTCTCCCACCCTGCGCCTTTCCCGGCCTCTGCTTCAGAGTAGCATCTGCCAACTCCACCTCTGAAGATAGCCAGCGTGGCTCTGCAAGAGCTGTGTACAACTGGTAGGATGGCAGCAGGGAGAATTTCTCCTGTTGTTGAGCCTTTCTTTCTCATGGCTGGACTGAGAATTCCCCAGGCATTGGACTCTGTGGACTGGGCATCCTTTGAGGGTGCCTCCATTCCATCTGCTTGTTCCTCTGATGTTCACCAGAGCATTATTTCCCCAAGGATCTCTACATGGACCTTCTAGCTCCATAGTCAGACTGCCTTCAATGCAACTTTTTAATTGCAACCCTTAGATACATTTCTCAAACAAGTGAAGGCTTTTGGGAACGACATCTTTTCCAGATTCCCTTTGCTCCCTGCGTCAAGGCCCACCCACTGCTGCCGGATTCATCATCTTGGGTGGTGTCATCCATCAGCTGAAGCCTCTCTCCCATCAAAAATAAGGAATGAGGTCTACATGTGCCAGGAGCTCAACCAATGCGGTGCCACTTGGCCCCTTATAGTAGTGGGCGATTACTGAGCGCCTGCCAGGAATTCTTCCAGTGGGATCGGGAACGCTCTCGGGTGTTAAATTCATCCTGCGGCGCATAACCTCTAAGTAGAGCCCATCGTGTTTTGTAACGGATCATATGATGCTGGTGATGGCAGCCGCCTGCCCTGTGTTTCAAGGTCAGCACTGAGCTTGAGGACGGAGGGGCAGCTCCTGGCTGCAGCCTCATGTGGCCTCTGAGCCATCTTGAAGCACTCTGCTCCTCCTAGGATGAAGCCTCGGGTACCTTAGGAACTCAGATTTGGAGGTGGAGGCTTTATTTTTTTGCTCCTGGCTGCTGAGGCTGCAGCCCACGCCTTGGAATCTCTCCTTGCAGGGTGCGCTCCTGGGATCAATGTGGTTCTGGGATGCAAACCCTGCCCTAGTCTGTCCTGCAGCCCCATGAGGGTTTTTTGTGTGCTATCAACATACTGTTTCCACATCTGGAAACTGCTGCCCCTTAGCCAGAGCCTGTGCGTCAGGTGTGGCCATCCCCTGAGAGTTTTACAGCATCATACTAAGGACAGGACCTTCCAGCATACATATAGACAATATTCCCTCACTCTCAGTGCCTTAAAATAATTCCCAGTAAGGGCTTCATCTTGTATCCCTGAAGCTGGGGGAACTGCTGGGCAGAGAAGGGTTTGCTGGCAGAGGTGAGGAGTGCAGGATGTCTTGAAGGACAACCAGCACAGTGATGCTGCTGCCTGCTCTGTCCTTTGGCTTCCAGCCCCTCGCAGGAAAGCACAGCCATCCCCATGGAAAGAGTCTTTCATGGTCTTTATCAATAAATAAGTGTTTTAGGACCATCATTGTATCAAGCAATTAGAAGAGACTTTGTGGACAGGTCGTTAAATAAGAATTAACAGGGGTTTAAAGTATTAATGGGTAATTGGCCCTTGCCAGTTCTCTTGTTACATGAACATTTAATTTATAATTTGGACCCAAGTTGGGATGTGCTGAGAGATGCTCAGGCTGAAGCCTGTGCGTGGGGGTTAACGTGATGCTCTCTTTTGCCAGAAAATAATAAAAGCCAGGGACTGTCTAGGGATTGTGCATGAAGGATTAGGAAGAGGATATGCACGGGCCTGTCTGCAGCTGGTTGAAGTCTAGCACAGATGGGTAAGCCTGGAAATCATTGCTTTCTCATGGCTGCGAGGGGGCCAGCATGGAAAGGGAGTTTGTTTCCTAAAACCTGGGAAGCATTGCAGCTGGCCAATGCTTTTAGTGGGAGGCAGTGAGTGGATCTCTCCGAAAGATGTTTGTGATGATCAGGAAGGAGGAAGCACCGTCAGGTGGATGCTTCTGCCTCTGCTTTCCAGGGCTGCAGTTCTTCAGTGTGAATGGAAGATGTTGGCTCCAGAAACCAGGGTTTTGGTGTGAGTAGGGGATGCTGGGCTCCAGGGACCAGGGTTTTCCACCTTTCTACCGGGTGCCTCATCAGATCTGCAGATTCTGCTGGGAGCCTGGCTTCATCCACAACATTATCTGTGGCTCCAGGTCCCAGAGAGGATTCAATGAAGTCCTCTCCTACCTTTCATTAGGGAACACTTCTAGCTCTCTGGCTCTAGGGAAAGCTGGAAGATGCTCAGGTCTTCTGTTTGTTGGACTTCTTGACAGTGCTGTTCTCTGAAAAGGTCACCTCGAGCTGACTCAGGAAGACAGGGTCACAGCTTTCTGGGTTAGCAAGTGCCTGAAGACTTCCTAGCATCAGTTATTGAGCACTAGGATTTATTTGCAACCACCATGCTCATGGAAGATGTCTGCTGAGATGGAGGCATTCAAATTCCCCAAGGCAAGTCAGAGCTTTATGTCCTTCACCCAAGAGAAGCGTGTTGTTTTTGTTGCAACTATTAATTGCTTCCTGAATTTAGAAAGCATAAACAAACTCACTTGCCAGGGAATGAGTTACCCAGTGCATAAATGCTTTGCCATTAACGTGTGGCTGACCCTGATGATGATGTGAGGACCAGAAGAGCTTTCAAAGAATTTACCAGAAACCATTTCAGGGGAGGTTGTGCATTGTAAATCGTTAAGTAATGGGATGGAGGGAATTAGATTAGATAATAGTTTGCAGAAATGGGGCACGATTCCCCATTGAAGATCTTAAGATCATTAGAAACACAATATGATGAGGCGAGGCACTCATGCATTCTTATCTGAGCAACCAACAAGTGAGTTTACAGCCTGGGAAATGAGATTACCAAAGGGTTTGTTTTACACACCACAATAATGAGCGATGTTAGGGAGCAAAACAGGGTCCTTTTACATCCAAAGGTGCATTATAAAGCCACAGCAGTTCCTGGAGATGCAGCCCAGGATGGGTCTGTTTGCACTGGATCAAGGATGTCCACTGCATCCAGCACCCATCATAGCAGCACCAGGACACCTTACAGCCTATGGGGTGGGTGTCTTGGGCGTTCCTATGCCTCTGTTGAGCTCACACCACCCCAGGGAGCTGCTTCAGGAGGACTTTTAGCTGCTATAGCAAGGGAGGTGTTCACAATCTGCTCTGACATATACATCCATTTCTCTGCTTCTTGCCATGAGCTGTCCTAAAGCTGTTTGGAGGTTTCTAGGGAGCCCCAGCCTCTCCTCACCAACTCCCCAGTCTGTGAATGGGGCTGCTGAGCTATTTCACAGGGAGATGCTGGTGTGTGGGGCTGTTTGCTGCCTCGCTCCTCCAGCAACACCTTTCATTTGCTTGCTACCTCCGCTGGTTTGCTCTTCCTCAGGCTCTCCCTGAACTGGAGGGATGGGGTTGGGTGAGCTTTAGGGATACCGGTGGCTTTTGGTAACACACCCGCTTTTGCTTTCTGGAGCACATGTTGGGTTTTTCCCAGGTGTTTGGAGATGGTGCCTGCCACAAAGAGCCAGGGAGCTTGGCAGATAGCGTTAAACCCCTCTCATTTGAAAAGGCAGGCATGGGAAAGAAAAGAAATGTTTCACCTGCGGCAAAGAAGTATTTCCTGAATCCAATATCTATGCAATGAGAGGTACCACGGTGGGAATTGTGCATCCTTTCATGGGGCAGTGCTTGCAGGGAAAGCAGTCAGCCGCCAGACTGCCTCAAGCCCTGATAAAAATCTTGCTGGCTGCATGGGGCAAGGCATTAGTGCTTGAAAGATCAAATCCAGTGGCTGATATTTAGCTGCCCAGTAATGTCAGTGTACCAGATCACGTCTAGCTTGTCTGTCATGGGGCTGCCTGGCACATGAACAGCATAATGTTGTTTTCTGAATGACAGTGCTTGACACTGGAGGAGGTGTAAGTCTAGGTTAGTGTTGGGATGTGTGTTTTGCATCTCCAGATTTCACTCTCTCCAGCAGAAGGACAGAGTTCAAAGGGGCTTTGGCCTTCCTGGAATAGGAAACAGCAGGATCCACCCCAGAGCCATTTCTCCTCTTGCCTACAAGGGTCCCACCCCAGCTGAGAAGCCCTAAATCCATCTGGGTGTGGAAATGGGGGTGGAAAGGTCTATGTGAGGACCATGCTTCATTCCTTCCACTCCAGCACTGGTCATTCCCCTTAAGCATATGTGAGGTTGTGTTTGATCTGGGTCTGAGTTTGAAGTCTGCCTTTATTTGCCTTTAGAAAAGGGGGAAAAGAAATTCAGGAGGCCTCAGCAACATGGGCTTGGAGCAGAGCGACTCTTGTTTCATGGAGCAGATGCTGGTGTCCAATTTTCTGTCTCACTTTGTTTAATGGACCTGTGAACCCGTTGCAAAGCCAAAATTGCACAGGCGAACGCCCCGCAGCCAGATTGCAGGGTCTTGCTTAACCCAGCGCTGCTGGGTTTCTCCCTGCAGTTTTCATGTGAGGTCTCAGCTTCACCTTTTCACCAGAGAGAAGCTCCTCAGAGTGGCTCAGCTGACCCTGGGAGATGGGATTTTCTTTTGGAGGTGAGTTCTACTCGGCCTTATAGATGCTTTCTGTCAATATGTATGTAGAGGTGGAAGTATCATGTGATGGCCATGAGAATGGAGAGGCTGTTTTGCACTACAATGAAATGAGCCTTCTGCTTTCTCCTTCTCCAGAGGTGGCTTGGAGGCACCTTTCCATACTGGTGACATGCAGGTCACTCTTTGCCTTAATGAACCTAGGAAGTATCAGCTCAGAAGGTGTTCAGCAGGTTGGCTGGTGACATCATTGTGGAAGTAAGGGGGGAAAATCTCTCAGCAGTTGGTTCTCTAGCTGGGGGCTCTGTGTTGCTTTGATTTGGACTTTGTTCACGCTCAGATGGTTTTCTTCCTGATGCATACTTTCCCCACAGGCTTTCACAGCTGACTTAAGCAGGCTCAGGCTCTTGGGCAGGCTTTGGCTTTCTGCCTGTGAATACCTGGCCTTGTAGGCTGAGGTGACGTTACCACTGTATTTCGGCTTTGTGTGAGTCCTTTCCACCTCTGCATCCCGCAGAGAACTTCCAGGGACAGAAGAGACACCTGAGGGAGGGAAGATGCTGTAGAAATCAAGGCATGGTGGCCTGGTGTGCCACATTCATTGCCATATCCGCCACCCCTGCCCAGTGGATCACATCCATGTCTGGCTTTGGCGACCACTGGTCCCAGAGGCAGTGAACACCCGATGTGGATTTTTTTCTGGGAAGCAGGGGCAGAAAAATACAACATCCACATTTGCAACCCACCACAGAAGTCTCCGGAATAGGAAGTGTGGAGATGCTTGGGAGGCAGCTTGCAGAGAGACTGGGGTGAGTTTTGGAGGCTTGGGGGTCCCCTTCACACCAATACTGCTGTGAGAGGATGTTTTTATCTGGCGTTTTCCACCTCTCTGCTCAGCAGTGGAGGGTGAAGTGTCCCCCTGCCTGCCTTGTCTGCTGGCAGGGCTGTGCAGGCAGGACATGGGCAGGGAAGGGAAGGAGGAGAGGATAACGCCCCGACTGTGGGCCCTGGCCATTTCTGGACGAGTAGGTCATCTGGGTGTGGGAGGAGAGCTGATGTCCAAGCCAGCCCGGAGAGGCCGAGGTTGGGTGTATGTGTGATTTGGGGGAAAGTGAGAAGGGATTTCTTAGGCGAGAGGAATGCAAGTTTCCTCCTTCACATATGTCTCCTGTTCTTCCAGTTTGCAATAAAAGTCATCAAATTGCCCAAGACCTGGCAACAAGGACAGCTGAAGAACAGCCCACAAATCATGGGAAAGCATCTCCCTTCCTCCCTGCTTGCCTCCAGATACTCGTGCATCAGGAATCACTTTAATCTCCCTTTGAGCAATAAAACTCCTGCTCCTTCCTGATGCAGGGCGGTCGCACAGCCCAGAGCCTCTAGAGCTCCTGCATGTTGTAGCACTGGTCCCGGTGGGTTAGAAATCTGTGTTTCCTGTGAATTGGTTGCACTTTTAAACCCTCCACATGGTCCAGGGAAGGGCTGGAGCAGTCAGACATTAGAGGTGACAGCAGACGTTTGAAGGAGACACCGTGATGTGGCTGGTGTGACTGTCCTTGTCCCCAGGTGGTGGGGACAAATGGCAGTGACTCAGGTCCTGCATGGTCCACCTGAATTATCAGGCACTGGGAGAGGAGACAGTGATTCCCAAGGATGCCCAGCTGGGGAACACCAGGGTTTGGAGGTGTTGGGCTCCAGCTGAAAGGCTGTGGAGTGTCTCAGGATGAAGGGTGCTTTCTATGAGCCAAGCCCTTTCCTTGCAATCCTGCAGGCTGCTCTTTTGTGTTTGCAGAAAGAGCTGTCAGTGAAGCAGTGCTGCAGAAATCAGATGAGCCTTCCCAAGCTCTTCTGTTCACCTCGTACATCACAGGGATGGGCAGAGTCCCTCCTGACATTGTACCTGCGAGGTCAGGATTGCTGCTGGAGGGATGTTTCACACCGTTTTGTCTGTCTTATGTGGGGCTCCCAGAATGGTGTGAGAGCAACTGCAGCCCCACCATCTTCCCCCCATGAGTGCTTGCATCCTGCCTGGTTTGGCAGCCACTGGGTTTGCACCAGGAGATGAAAATCTGTTAGGATCCCTGTAAGAAAGGCACTTGGGTTACCCCATTTTGGTCCTTTGAATTGTTAAAGGATTTTCTTAGAAGAAAACAATTCTCTTCATAAAAAGTGTAGACTAGCAGTGATACCAAGACTAGGTGTCCAACCCTCATTTCGTGTCCCATAAGACAGTGATGGTGCAGCTCTCACTAAGTGATCCAGGGTCTCCTGTAATGGAGGAGACATGGCGGGGGCTTCAGTGTGGCTGGAGGGCACTTTGTGCTGATCAGTACATGGTGTGCAGTGAGTGAAGGCAGCAGTGTGAGGCTCTGCAGAGGAGGAGGAACTACTTCTATGTACACCTGAGGAGCGGGGTCTCCTCCAGTAGTGTGAACACAGCCATTAGCTGTGTGTACCCATTGCTGTTCCTTGGCTTTGCCCAGCTGGTATTTGTCCCCCTTTCCTGTATTTGGCTGATCCACTTGGGAACCAGGCACACAGCCACTGCTCAGAGGGGAGGAGATGTTCATGTAATGGGGCTTCCCAAGCCCAGGCAGGAAGAAAGCTCTCTAAGTGAAGTCAAATTGCATTTAACAGTTCTGCTTGGGATATGATTTTTTCCTACAAGACTCTACCCCACCCCAGCAGTATGTCCTGAGTGCTGGTCCTTCTTCAAGCTCCCCTGGCGAAATCTTGCAGGCTGCCCTGCTCACTGAGCTGCTTCTGGGCAAGACCTGTGACCTGTCTTGCAGGGGAGGCAATGGACTGGCTTCCTTTGCCTGCCCAACATGCTGCTCCACACCGAGCCGCTTTCCGCTTCCCTGCTCCTGCCTTCCTCCTCCCGCTGCAGCATCTGCTCCGGATGTTTTTTTCCCCCAGACTGCAGAAGCTGTGTTTTTGCAAGCTGAATTTCCTTTGTGGGGTTTTTTTTTTCTCTCTCCAGCGTTCCCTTTGGGCTGTTTTACTCCATATCATCTTCTCCAGTTTATTGTCTCTTGCTGATATTACTAACATGCTAATTAGTCCCTAATTGCAATTGCCAATGAAGATGTCAGATAGGGCTGATAATAACCCTGGTACTTCACATCAGTCTTTTTTCTGGGAATTCTGCAGATCACTCTGTGTGCCACTCCCATTCACTTGATTATTTTATCTGGTTTGGTTTCATGGAAGGATGCTCGCATCTGTGTGAGTGTGATTGTTCCCTTAGTAAAGACTCACTTTACTAAGTGAGTAAAATGCAGCATAGGGTGGTTTGTGAAACCCTCAGGGCTAGATTGGTGATGGGTGGAGCTCTGAGAGGCATTTTCTGGCTGGTCTCAAGGTCTCATCTCAAAGACAGGGTGTGTGCCTGTCTCTCCGTATCAGCCCCCTTAGAAGGCAGAAGAAAAAGGACTTTGGAAAGTTCAAGAGCGGCATTTGCCATCCCTCCTATACACTCAACCCTCTGGCTGCTCGGGCATCGTGCAAAGGTCTTCCATGACTATAAATAGGCAGAGAGGTAGGCAAAGAGGCGGTGAGATGAGATGAGGACAGGTGGTGAGCCAACCCTGGCTGGCATCTGGAGCCCTCAACGCCTTTGTGTGCAGAAGAAGTGCAGTTTGTTCTGGTCATGCTACTTTTGTCAGGCAAAGTTTGCCCCCGCAGAGCCTATTTTTGAACACACACCCCCAAGTTACCTCTTGGAGGTGCCACAAAGAACCAGGACCAGCTTACAGCAAGGTGCCTCAGCGCTTCTGTGGGATGTTGGGCCACATGCTTCAAATAGCTCTGTGCAGACGTGGCCAATGGAGATGAAATGTGGCTCTTGACCGATTGTGAATAAATCAGGGTCAGGAGCTTGAATGCTGGCCAAGAAACCCAAAGGGATAAAATATAGCCTCTCTACAGACTGTTAGCAAACAGCACGTGGGCTGAGATCTGCTAGATAAAT
The DNA here is from genome assembly GCA_013401335.1 of Brachypteracias leptosomus. Classification (NCBI taxonomy): domain Eukaryota; kingdom Metazoa; phylum Chordata; class Aves; order Coraciiformes; family Brachypteraciidae; genus Brachypteracias; species Brachypteracias leptosomus. The sequence goes on along the minus strand of VYZX01028133.1, from coordinate 14,794 downwards.
TTATGCGCTGTGAATTGTTCACCCAGCTGCAGTGGAGGGACGGATGGACCCATGGAGAACTAATAACCATATGTGGTGGACATGCCTTCGGTGCTGACCTTTAGAGGGTTCAGCAGGGCAGGGAGATGGCATAGTGACATCATCTTAGGGTTGTCACAGGGCGGGAATGAACACATGCGTTGCTTGAAGCGAGGGAGGGGGATTCAGGCTGCTTCTGCTTTGCATGTCCAGGAGACAGGCTGGCAAAATAAATTAATGCTCCTGACCTTGGGTTTCCCATCATGTCATTTGACATGAATTGAGGAGACATGCTGGGCTGTTTACTGTTGCCTGCTTGTTTCTGAGCTTGTGGGACTTACTAGCCTGAGAGCTCCCCTTCTTGATGCAGCCCAGGGAGATCAGTTTAAAATGGGAGAAGGAAATAGTGAAAAGGGGAGATTCTCACCCAATCCCAGGCTTTGGGCACAGGGCTTCCAGCACCTGCTGCCACCCATTCAAGGTGAAACCCCAGGAGCTGGCAGCACTGCCCTGGGCATGGGGGCTGCCTTCTCTTGCTCGCCCCACATCCCTTGTAGCTGCAAAGAGGAATATCAACTTCACATTGAGATGAAATGTCCTGGTGGTGGAACCAGCCCCAGACAGAGCAACTCAATGAGCCTTTGGTCTTGGTTCAACTGCTTTAAACTGGAGAGATGGGCCTGAGCCCAATACGTGGAGCCAAACAGCCTCGTACTTGTCCAGGCTGTAGTGTGAGCAGTTCATGGCTGGTCCCTCCTTTCTCTAACCAGGCATCTGCTTCCCGCCCTCTGCCCTGGGACACTGGTTGTGTGTATGCTGTCATCAGATGGGACCAGCTTATGTGTCTACAGCTTATATGTTAACTTCTAATATATCGACATCTCTGTCCTGGCTTTAGCTCAGCTTGCAGGAGGGACCCAACACGCTCATGAGTACCAGCCCCTGTGTGCTGGGTCTGGCTGTGGGAGGGAGACTGCTCTGTTCTCTTGTCTCATTTTACCCTAGCACTGCAGGGAGAACCTGAATTCTCCTGTCTGTAATTCAGAGAAATGTGTGTTGGGGGGGGAAATAGCCCACATTTCGGGGGAGAAAGTGTTTCTCCTGGATTCTGGGCCAATCCTACACTCCAGGGTGGAGCTGGGAAACCTGCCTTCCCTAGTTTGCAGGGGCTGTTGAGGGGGCTACAGCCTGTCTGTGCTCTCTGGGATGTGCAGCATCATTTTGAGATTGAGAGCTGGAAAGAGATGCTGGGCATCTCTAGTAGCCTGGGAGTCTTCTCTGGGATGGACTGGCTACTAGCCATGCCCAGCATCTCTCCTGCGTTATTGCAGCAAGGTAGTCCACATCCTGACCAAGGCTGCAGACTCCCACCTCAGTGGCTAATTCAGCAGCCCCTCCAGCCTTGCCATCCCCTTGTGCCTTTGCCTCAGGCTGTGACTTTTGACGCGGGCAGGATACATTTAACAGTGTGCTCTGAATGCTTCGCCAGTGGTGATGGGGCGGTTGTGAGCTGAGGGGCTGTGTCACAGCTCCTGCTGGAGTGACACTGCAGCTGGCATCACCATCCCAACCACTGCTGAGGACCCTCATCCCAGTGGCAGCCAGGGGCAGAGAAGAGCCACCAAAGGCTGGTGTGGCTCTCCAGGTGCAGGGTGAATTGCTATGTGATGCAGTGATCTCATTTGGTCTTTTGAAAATTTAGACTGTGTTGGAGCAAAACACAGCAAGTTTTTAACACTAACTGTTTTTTTCCACTGAGACATCTTTCCTTTCTCCCCGTGGCAGTGAAGATTTTGACGAAACCTCCCAAGGAAGCCACAAAATGTAACCCAGAGCAATGAAATCAGCATGAAAAAGTGTGACGTGGTGCTTGGATTGGACGTGCCTGTTGCTTTCGGTGAGGCAGCTCAGAAAAGCCCAGCACTGCACAGGCAAAACCTAAAGATGTTTTGAGGGAAAAACTTTTTTCTCTATATATATTTTAAATTTAAAGTGTGATTTTGCAAGAAGGTGTCATTGTGGTCCTTTGCCCTGTGACCAAGCACCCCAGTGTGTAATCCTTTATCATCCATCCCTTAAAAAAAGGCATCTGACAGTTTTCTGGAGAGCAAATGTTTCTGGGGCAGGCAGGAGAGGCTTGCTCATGCTGCTGCCCAAAGCTGCTTGCTTATCATGCACCAGGAAAAAGCATAGCTGGAAGGGACTCCCCAACACCTGAGCAACGGGAGGAGAGTGTCTTTCATACCTCACCCCTGCCACAGCAAGCTGGCGCTCGTATCTGAGTGAAAGAAATGAGATTTCTGCTGGAGATGGGTGGCTTTGGGGGTTAATGGATCTAACCTTCTACCTGGACACATTTGTTATTGCTGTTGGGTGGCATTTGTGGTCTACTTTGGTTGCAATCATTAGGTTCCAGAGTGAACAGCAGTAGTTTACACTTGTCTTGGTTGTGAGGGAACACCCCAGCTTTAATTTAATACCCTTCAGAGGTGTAGCAGGAAGGATTAACAACATCATTTTTGTTGTCTTCCAGAGGGTCCTGCTGGGGGTTTGCAGAACCCTGCCCTGACATTGCTGCTCTGTGGGCTCCTGTCCTACTAGCTTTGTCTACCAGCGCATGCTTTGGGGCCAGGAGAGCTTCCTCCTGGCTGAAGGCGTTGAGCCGTCTTCCGCAAGGGGTTTGCAGCTAATTGGTACAATCAATATTTGTTTTGCAAATGCAATTGGAGGGAAAGAAGGATTGAGAGCGCCAGAAATTCAATTGACCTGTAAAAACAGATACTGTGTAAAGGGAATCCTTTCCCTGCCAAGCAAATATTTAGAAAAGAGAAGCAATAAAATGAATAAGCAACAAAGTAATATCCTGCCTCGACAGCCACTGGAGGCTGCTGGGAAGGGCTGCTGCCCCCGATGCTGCGATAACCCCAAGCAGATGAGCGGCAGGAACCTGTTTCCTAGAGAAAGTGTGTTTGCTTTAACCATCTAATCCATCAAAAGCTCATCGTGGTGCCTCAGCAGTGCTGGGAACTGTCTCGGGTAGCCCAGCAAGCTGGGGACCAGCCCCTCACCTCTGCAACCATGATTGTGGCATGAGCCCAGTGGTGGCACAGGGACAGGGCTGTCCCCGCAACCTGGTACCCCCTTGTGGGGGTCTCTGCTCTTTGCTCCCTGCTCAGCCTCCTCTGATGCCCTGGCGATGGGAGCGCAGCAGGGGAGGCTGTGAGGTGCAGTGCATCAACACTCAGCCTCAGCATCCCTTGATGTGGAAATCAAAATGGTTAAGGAAAAATAGAAAGAGACTTTTTTCAGATCAAAAAGCTCCAGAAAAATGTTTTGGGTAGTGAGATGGGGTCCAGCCAGGGTTTTGGCCAAGCAGGAGCAGGGTGTTGGGGTCCCTTTTTTCCAGGTTGCTCAGCATCCCTGGGCACAGACCTCTGGTACCCAAGCGACTTGAACTAAAGAGGTCCCCTTGGCCTCATGTCTGAATTGAAAAAAAACTGCGGAAAATAAAGATTTTTCAGAAAAAACCCCACATATAATGTAGGTACATATGTGTGTGTGTATATATATGTAATAGAGCAAGTAGCAGGAAGGGAAATCATTTTATGGGAAAACTCAACCAGCTCTGACATGGAGTTTGGAGCCTTCTGAGCATGTTCACTCCATGATAGATACTGACCCCTCTAATTGACATCAGAATCTGAGCCTGCTTCTCATTTACTGACATCAATTAGAGCCTTGTTTTGGGGCGTTAGTGGCTACCAAAGCCACCTTGAAATACAGTTGCTACACAGAAATTAAAAAGAGGTTTGAATTTGCATTGGTATAATACTGAATTTTCAAGAGAGCATTGGCTAAAAATGTGTAATTGCCTCCCAAACCTCCCCAAACTGAAGAGCAGAAAGCTCTAGAGAAACAAGTGGGTTTAAAACACTTGATAATCAAATTTTCAGTGTTTATTATGAGACTGAGCTCCTCTAGGATGCTCAATACCTTCAGGAGGCTGATGCTCAGATCCACGAATGGCAGAGCAGCTCTGTTTCTCCACGCATGAGCTGTCGTTTGGGAGCAGATCCCCTGCCGGGATCACGATCGGTGAGCTGCCCGTCCTGGCTGCCCATTGCCAGGCTGCTGCTGACACGTCCCCAGACCACTGATGGCATGAGAAAACCCCCAGAGTGCCATCATCTGTTATCACAGCCCTGACTTGGGTGCTGCTGAGGTTGCAAAATATGCCCTGAACATTTGTTTCTCCCAAGAGCACATGCTAGAAGAGAGATGCAACGTGAGCTCCAACGGAGTTGGAGTGGGGGGGAAGATGGCTTAAATTTAATGTCTTGTTAGATGAGTATTTCCATTCATTCCAGAGCATATTCCTCTGGCATTTCCAGCACACTTGTGTAGCTGAGTAGTTAACAAACTTCATGGAAACACATGTTATAGTGCTCTCTAGTGCATGGAACTATGAATGAAGGATGCCTCTTCTGAGAGATCTCGATGTGCAGTGCAGCTTTTGCTCCGGAGCAGCCTGTTAACCACAACAGCTGCTTCCCATTGTGGAAATGCTATTGAAAAAAAAGCAACATCCCATCCCAACAACTTGACAACACATGCAGATGATATTTATGCAACACCCCGTGTGAGGGTGAGCTGGGGCACATGGATATAAAAGATAAGGCAAGAAATAACCCAGCCAGGAGAGTGATATCTCCCTGCCGGCAGCACTCTATGTGCTCTGTGGATCTCTGTTTGCCAAACTGGTCTGAAGCAGCTGGTCTCTATGTCCAACGTAGTTTACTCTGTTTAGCTTTTATACAGCCAAGTGATTTTTATAGCCACCGGAGCGCTGGGAAGCTTAACAGGATATTGGCTGTCTCCTAATGAGAGTTTGCCGCATTGGCACGTCAGCACGGATGCCCCGTGAATTTTAAATGCCTGGGAAACAGCAGCTCCCACAGCCCCATCCCTGGATGCTCAGAGAGCCTTTGGGGGGAACATAAGTTTTCTGTTTAATAAAGGAAATGCAAGCTGTGATTGTAGCCTAGGAGCCTTGGGTGCAGCTGGGAACCCCAGTGTCGGGGTTGGACCCAATGCACGTCCACCCACGCTGCTCTGGGAAAGCTCCCCAAAAGCCAAGGGAGCCTATGCTGCCTTTGGCAGTTGGGGATTTGGGTCATCCTAAACATGGGATCAGGCTGAAGGTGGACTTGGTCCCTTGGATTTGCCTGATCCCCTTTTGAGTCTGTTGGTACAAGGTGGATGTAAATTTGTGGCATCACTGGAGGTCCCCAGCTCTTCGTCTGTTGGGAGCAGGGCTGGCTTGGATGCTGGATCAGGTTGCTGAGGGCTGGGGACAGTTGAGGGCTGGCTACCTCTGAGGAAGGAGATTTCACAACTTCTCCACTTGATGCAAATGCTCTTTCTTTTCCATTCTTTTGGTTTTTGTAACCCTTCTTTTGAAATTCAGAATGGAAAATAGAAATGTTTTTAATTTTGGTTTTGTTTCTACTTGCATTTTCTTACAGGAGGTTTACAAAAATTTCAGAGGCAAATATAAAAATGAATATAACAAATATAAACTTGCAAGAGGGGGTACCCTAAGCTGGAACAGAATGAAGATAGCTCCTTCCCACAGGGTGGTATAGCACACTGGAAAACCAGTGTAAAAAACTGTAAAATGCCCAAAGGGTTAGGAAAACCAGCCCACAGGAATTTTTAGACAGGATTTCTGATTCTTGGAAAGCAAAAAAAAAAGAAGATTTAAGATCATATTTTTATCCACAAAATGAATGACACGGACAGCATTTCCTTCTCTCCTAGTTATTCCTGCCCCACTTACAAAGCCAGCCAAACTGGGGTGGTGGTGGCGATGGCACATCCTCTTGCTTCCAGTGACTTTGCTTTTCCATCATTTGCCTCCCCTTTAATCTCAGTACAAACAAAGGCTCTGAAGAGACAAGCTGAAAAGCTCCTGGGGGTACGTTTAAATCAGTCCTTTCTAATAATGTCTGTCGACCTCTCTGTGGAAGCACTGCTCCCCAAGGAAAGGACACGAAGCCTCAGCAGCGTGCTGAAATATGGTGGGGTGTAATTAATTCTGACCTCTGGCTCCCGCTCACTCACTCTCAATATTAAATTTGACTAGTGATATTGTGGTTTTTCAATTATCCTTGTTTTCTTGGGGGCATGGCAGGGGGGAGGGGGTTGCTTCTTGAAATTCAGCTTGATGGGACATGCATCGGCTGCGATGCAGAACTGCTGTGGCATGGGCTGGATGGGATTGATCCTTGAGTTGTCTCCATTAGGATGGCGTTTGGGCTTAGACACGGTGTCGTGTGTGCCTCTCCGCCTCTTACCTGTGTCCCTTCTGCCTCCAAAACTAGATACTTGATCAAGGCTGTGATGGGGCCAGCTCCCTGCCAATGCTACCCGCTGTTATGGAGCAGGGAGGGGTCACAAAAAGAAGCAGCCTTTAGGGAAATGGGGATGAAAATCAGAATTTTGGTCTTGTTTTTCTAGCCTTGCTCAGGAGATCGCTTTGTATCCGCTCCTGAAGTCAGTAGAGGATTTTTACCAGACACACTGGGGGCTTGGAAGACACCCAGAATCATCAGCTTCTATCGGAAGTGAAAGTCTTACTAGTATGTCCTTGATCAAAAATGGAGCAACTTAAAGCAGCCTTAGAAGCCGTGTCCTTGCTTGACCTTTTGTTTTGGTGTAGAGAAGGTTTGAGGGTTGCTAGTGTATTTTGGCAGGGGCTGTTTGCTGGGAAGGCTTTGTTTGTCTGTTTGTTTAACCCTATCATTGTAGCAGTGCCCCAGCATGGTCTCTGAAGGGTCTGGAGTGTGTTAAGTGACCACTTTTGGACCTTGTCCAGGAGGAAGGAACAAAGGTGCCCTTTCCTGGGAAGGCTCAGGTGGTTCATCTGTAGCAGAAGAAGGATTAAACAGCCCAGTGCAAACTGCCTTTCCCCTTTGCCAACATCTTCCCAGCACATCCTTTGTTACTGGTGTCCTCTGCCACAGTACCAGGCTGCATGAGGGGATGTGGGACCTGTTTAGATGCTCCTGTTGGAGCAGGACCCCGTTTAGGGATACTTCTGCAGGACACCCATGCATGGACCCCACAGTTTAACCCCTCCAGAGCCTCTGAGGTCCCAGGATGGGGCTATCCCTCTCCTCTGTGCCCCGTGTGTGCCCAAACAAGCAAGTTGTGCTTGTTGTCATCCATTGCTGTGACTGGCTTTCTGAGGCCAGGGGGTATACAGAGCTGGGATGCTGGATGGGGGAGGACCACTGGGTTTGGAGCCTGTGAAAATTGGGTTAGGTGAAGAAAAGTGAAAAGCAGGACTCACAGACTTCACCTCCCTTCCTCACTTTCCCCAGCTTTTCAAAGGACACAGACACTGGGAAACTGCTCAGAGGTGGGTTTGCAAGAAGTCAAAGGTTGGACTTTTGGATTCCACATCCCTGGTTGCTGGTAGCAGCTGGACTGGACCCTGGGGAGAGCTTGTACCCTGGGGCTATGGAGGTGAGCTTGCATCAGCCCCTGGGGTGAAATAAGCCCTTTTCAGCCTGGTTGCCATGTCCCCTCCAAGTGTCGGAAGATGCATTCAGGCAGCAGGAATGAGAAGGGCTTTAGCTGGGGGGAGGGAAGAGAAGGGAAATTAAAAAAACCCCAAAAAACCCAAGGGAAAATGCCACTTGCTGCAAAGAGAGCGAATTCTCCAATAAACCCGAATCTGCTGAGAACACATTTTACAAACATGCAGCAAAGTTGGCCGCTTTTGTTTGGGCGTTTGTTAAGCATTAACTAAAGAATGCCATGGTCCAGCCTGCTCGGTGTGAAACCTAATTCTCCCCCTTTCTGGAGCCATGGCATGGAGTGCTCAATTTTTTTCTCTCTGTAGGACTGCAGCCTTCTGGTACTCCAGCCAAAAAACACTCATATTTTAGCAAGCTTAGCCCCAGCCCCGTTGCCAGGCAGTAAAGCGAACACTTGTTCGCCTCGGGGGGAGGGAGCTGGGAAATGGGAAAGGGTCAGGAGAACAGCCCCGGGGAAAACATCCCTCCTATGTCCCACAGGAGAACTCTCCAAGGGCTTGGAGTACATGCAGAAGAAAGGTGAGGGCAGCTGTGGGTGCTTCCCTCCATCAGCCTGGGAGCCTGGAGACCAGGGGTGGGTTTGAAGACTCCTGGTATCGCTGGTGCCTGATTGTCTTCTGAAACGCTCTCCCCATTCCCAGCACATGCCAGTCTGACTGCCACAGTGCTGAGATGGACTCAGCCCTTTCCTAGTTGCTCCCATGTACTCGGCACCATTTCTGCTGTGGCCAAGGGTCCCCACGGTCCCTCGATTGCTGGGGACATATCCTTGCAGGCACCATGTGTGAGATGTGCATCCATGACCCTTTCTTCCCAGCAGTGGTCCATGCCCCACAAGGGCTGGAGAGGAGAACAGGGTGACATGAGCTCAGCAGCAGCAGGACAGCGACTCCTTCCCAAGCCATAGGTGCAGGGTTGACAGCAACTGGCATTTTTCCACTGCCAGCCTGTCGAGGACCTGGTGCTGCCATCCCCCCTTCCAGCAAGTGACAGTGAGTGAGAAGATGACCTATTGCCAAGACAACTCAATCCAGTGTCCTCACTCCCCACAGAGCCCTGCAGCTCGCTGCTGGTGCCTGCCGCCAGCCTCCTCCTGCGCCTCTCGTGCCATGTGTGGCCGTCAGCTCATCCTCATGCCACGGTCGTTGCTCTGGGGAGGATCATGGCTTTGGTCTCCAGAGAGCCGTTAGTTGGGGATAGCTGTGAGCATGGCTGAGCTGGAGCTCCCTGCACCTCTGATGGGTTGGTTGGGCTCTGCTCATGCTACACCTAGGCCATGGTGAGAGCAGGAGAGGAGTTGGTCAGGTCTCTGCACCAAGGTGATGGAAAATCCAGCATCCCTACAGATGTGTCTGCTGCACACAGTGCTGGCAGGGAGGCAAACAGGGCAGCTGCTTTGTGCCAATAGTACCCACCCCAGCCCTTGTCTGGGAACCCGCAGTGTCATTGCACTTCACACCATATCCCTGGATCATGCTGGCATGGGCAGGGCAGAAGGCATCCTTCTGTCTGGTAGATCTGCCTTGCCTCATCCGCCACCTGAACCAAGCCTCAGCGCGGCGTTTGAGGTTTGTCCGTCAGTATTTAATATTGGCGTCCCTGACCCGCCGCCCCCTTCCCGGGGAGGCTCCGCAGGGCTGTGTTTGTATGCAGCACACGCAGACAGACAGCAGCCGGGAAGCGCCCGTCAATCATGGCCCCTTTCAGCCTGTCACCTCAAAATAAAGGGAGAGAAAGGGGGTGTTGGCTCCAATGGGAAATCGGGGCTGCCTGCACCATTCTTCCTCCATCGGTGCTCCGGGGACGGGATGTGCTGACCCAGAGGTGGCTTTGGACATGTGTTGAAATTTCTAGGTTTCAGCTATGTGCATATGGGAACCCCCAAAGTAGAGCTCTGGGATGGCCTTCTCGAGGAAGAGGAGTTGCGTGGAAAGGTGGGATCATGTCTATGGAGAGATGTCTATAATGCTGGCTAGTTCACCCGGGGGTCTTCCAACAGAAATGTTGCACTTCCAGAAGCAGCAAAATATTTTGTTTCAAGATTTTTCTTGAAACCTGCCACTGCTACCTTTCTGTTTCAAAACTGCAGATTGTCATTTCAAAAGGGACCTAAATTTTTTTAAAAAAAAAAATGCAGATGAATCAATACAGGAATAGGAATGTTTTCAAGATCAGAAACAAAAGGTTGTATATGGTGATAAAGATTTGGTTCCAATTCTTCCTGAGTTGAGTGGGTTTGTTTTTACCTACAAATATATGCTGTCAGCACTTCGATGAGGCTTTTCCTGAGCTGCCCATGGCAGGCTGGGTTTCCACCAAGCATCACAGCGCTGACCAGTCACTCCATCCAGTGCCCTGAACTGCTCCATACATGGTTAAACAAACACAAAGGCTGCCAGCCAGGCCTGATGTAGCTTTTGAACCCCAGGCTATGAAAGGAAAAAAAATATATACTGAGAACTAAAGCCCACAGCATCCCTAGGATGGCAGGAATGAAGGCGCTCCCACTGCAATTTAGGTGTTGGTGATTTGTTCTTGGTTTAAAACCTGTTGAAACCCTGGGCAGAGCCCATCCTTCTCTTGTGTGCAGCCTCCTGAAGAGAAATGCAATCTTCAAGTCCCCTTTGTAGCTGCAGGGAAGCACAAAGAGTTAGAGAAGGAAGAAAAGATGGCATTTGCTCTGCAGCCTGTTGCTTGCTGCAGGAGGGAGCTAGACAAAGAGCTGAAGATCCTGGAGGTGGAGGAAAGCGTCTCTGGATCCAGGCTGGTGTGTCTTGCCCAGGCAAAAATGTTAAGTTAATTGCTAGATCTGATGCTGGAAGAAAATTTGCCTTCAGCCCCACCTCAGGCTGACCAGAGGTGCTTCAGTTGAGTTATCCATGCAGGGGTTGGTTATCCATGCTGGGGTTATCCTATGTGGGGCTACCATTATGTGGGGTTATTCCCGAGTGGGATTATCCATGCATGGAGTTATCCATGTCCGAGGTTATCCATGCAGGGGGTTGTCTGTGCATGCTCTTCCTTCCCAGTTTCTGTAGAAGAGCTGGTGCTGTTCAGGGCTGGTCCAGGACTGTAGGTAACTGGGACACCAGTTGTGCCCTTTGCTCTCTCCTGATTACTACCTGTGGTAGGCTGCAATTTTTATGCCCATGACCTTTTAGTGACTAAGATCTGGGTTTATAAAGAGCTCTTTATGGTTTCATTACTGTGGAAAAGGTTTTATGGGGATTTCTCTGCATCTCATGCTGCCTAGGGATGGGGGAGTCCTGCATCAGGCAGTGCAGGATGCCTGGTCTATCTAGTACCCCTCAGCAGGAGCTGTTGGATGCTCAACAGTTTGGAAATAAAGTAATTTATTCAGTGACCTGAGCTTTAAGTGTCTAATATCGGGCAGCCATTTACTTAAATCTTGTACCTTCCTGTTTTGCAACACACTTTGGGCTTAGAAACATCCATTGCTCGGTTGGTGCTGCTGTGCTTAATTGGCAAAGGTTTATGGCTCTCTAATCAGTGCTCTGGAAATAGAGATTTTGGGCACATTCGTTTTTGAAGGTTAGATAACAGTAAAATAATAGCTTATCAATATTTTATTTACTGAGATCAGTTAGTAATCCAAACAGGTGGGGCTTAAATGTCATTTAAACAGGATGAGAAAGTGTTACTAGATGAATACAGATTGCCTCCACTCTGACATAAAAGAGACATAATTAAAGACAAAACGACTACAGAAAAATTAACACAAGCCTGCCTTTCTCAGAGCTGGAATAGGAGAAAAATAACCCTTCAAAAGAGATGCTTTCAAGGAACTGCACATCCCTATGCTCCCAGAGCAGTCACAGGGATGTTGGAAATACACACATCTTAGAGACAGACAGTTGTATGTAAGCCTGGGAAATTAAAGTTGAATATACAAAAAGAAAAGCTACTAATAGCATTATCTGGAATTATAAACTTCCTAACCTCCACTTTTTATTTGATGATTTTCTGCTTTCTGTAGTGACAATAGTGTTCTATAAAAGCTTTATAACACCTCTTTCCTGCTTCTTGGGAGATGCTACAGTTTGCTGAGTGTGCCCGGGGTTTGGCTGGCACAGGGCGAGTGATTGCACACTATTCCTGTGCTTGCTGCTGCCATTTTGGGAAAGCTTGGGAGGGAGCAGGATAGCCCGTGTGCCAGCATGAAGTGTCCATGGGAGGACCCCATGGTGGGAGGAAGCTGATGCCGATAAAGCAGGACACATTTGGGGGACCCATTCCTCAACCCTTTGAGCCCTCAACACCCAGCCCCAAAGATCACTGCTTGTGGGTGGCAGTGTGCCCTGGCACCCTTCCAGATGTGCACACATCTGACAGTCAGCTGTTGGCCTCTGGAGCTCTCTGCAGTGTGGGGCACCAGGAGGTGATGCTCTGCAGCCGACCCTGCCCATCAAGGAACAGGCTCCTGCACTGCACATACCTGCCCTCCTCACACTGGTGGGACACACTGCCTTGCCCGGGCTTGCTGGCTCCACACAGGCCAGCACTGAGCTCTGATGAGATGAGCACAGAAGCAAGCAGCTGCTTCCCACTCTCCTGGGCAGCAGAGCCTGCCTGTCCCCCTCCAGCGGTTTCCACAGCTTGTTTATTGGCTATTGGGCAACTAAAGTGGTGAAATGAAAAGGTGAAATGAAGTCTGTCTGGGATTTCATGGGAGCAGAGACTGTGCGTGGGCTGCAGCAAGGTGTGTGCCCCTTTGCTACCAGGAAGCTTTAGTTCATCAGCATCTCTGGTGTGATGGGTGCCTTCGCCGTGGGAGCTACCTTTGGGGCACAAAGACACACCTGCCTTGCTCTGCCCCTCTTCTCATTGTTTTATGGGCTGTCAAGCTCATCACAAAAACTATTTAAAATTATCCCTGTTTTCTGATGGTTTTGCTGCAAGGGTTTTGCACACATCTGGTCCTCTCCTTGTTGGAATGGGGCTGACTCAGCACGTCTCATTTCCTATGTGTTTTTTGTAACAGCCAAAGAAAAGGGAAAGGAATGAAAGCCCCACTGGTGACTGCAGGGCTGCTCTTCCCCTCCCCAGCCAGCCCCAGGTCCACAGCCCTCCAGCTCTGCAGGTCTCCTTTGGTGATGAGGACCATGTAGGTGGAAGGTATCTGGGGCCAATGGAAGCTTGGATGTGGCACTCCCCATGTGGGTCCCTGGGGCATGCCCAGGCTGGGACATAGGGGATGCTCAGAGATAACCTCTGCAGGATGTGTGCTGACTTCTGACTTCTCTTCCTGGGCCAAAGACATCAAGACAGGGGAATAGTAATGTCCAGTTCCCACAGATATTTAGGACGAGGCAGGGTAAACAGTGATTTTTTTTCTTTATGAAGCCCGAGCCAAAAACAGATATCTGGGGATGATGTAGACGTTCTGGTTTGGTACCTTCAAACATTTGTATTGGGGTAAACATCCCATTCACTTGAAACATCCAGCCCAAGGTTAAGCTCCAGATGCCTCCAAGTCCTCTCAAGCCAACACTGACACTGCCATCTCTGCTCTGCTAACCTCAGTTTTCCCAACTGTAAGTCATTGATCATGCTACTGAGCTTCTTGGTAAGGATATTTAAAGTCAGAGAAGGAAAGGCTCTGTTTCAACCTAAAGTGTTATTGCTGTCATTGTTATGAATGGCTTTTGAGAATAAACCCAGTGTGTACACTGTACAATTAGGGGTGCTTCAAATACTGTCACATAAATGTCAAGGAACAAGCTGAGCTTTTTCTTTTCCTTCTGACACATCAAGTCTTCAGTCTATCACCAGCCTTAACACCAAATTTGCTGCCATGGAAATTATTATAATGTATTGGACGTTCCTGATGTGTTTGGCAATCAGGACTGGGGATGTTTCAGTGACCTAGGCCCAAGGGACAGGGTGGTTTGTGAGTGACCAACAGTGCAGGTGCTTTCTGCAGATGCTTATTGAGAGGCATGGATGAGCTTGATGGCCCCATTGCCATTTCTGCCATCTCCTTATGTCCAGGTGTGAGCCAGAGGCAGGTGAACATGTAGAGTTGGCTTGATAAGACTCATGTAGATGTAGTGCATCCCATGTCTTGTAGTAGTGGTAGCTGGACTGTTGTGTTTGATGCCTGTTTTTTACCTGGATATTGAGGTCTTCATCCTTTGACTGCATTCATGGTAAGCACCTGGTAAGAGGTCAATGTAAAATTCCAAAGCTGACCAAAAGGCAGCATCCTCCATTGCACAGGACAAGCTTGCAGCACATCCCGTGACACTGTAGGGTGCCAGCAGCCTTGCGCCCAGCCCCTCAAGCAATCAAAACACCAACGGGGTGACACAGTGATCCTGTGCTGATGCCTGTCTCCTTGCCATAGGTGCCCCATCCCTTGTCCCCAACACCATGCCACCTGCCAGGTGCTGCTGGTGTGCTGCCGGCTGTCCCAGCAGGATCTCCTCTTTCTCCTCCAGGCTCTTCGCAGTGAAGTGTGCCGGGTGCCTGGAGGCCATCGCGCCCAGCGAGCTGGTGATGCGCGCCCAGAAGAGCGTCTACCACCTGCGCTGCTTCTGCTGCTGTGTCTGCGAGCGGTGCCTACAGAAGGGTGATGAGTTTGTGCTGAAGGAAGGGCAGCTCCTCTGTAAGGGTGACTACGAGAAGGAGCGGGAGCTGCTGAGCTTGGTGAGCCCGGCTCTGTCGGATTCTGGTAAGGGGCCATCCACGCCCAGCATCTTCCTAGCTGGTCCCACTCCAAGGCCCCTGTGAGCATGGTGGGGTCTGGAGGCAAGGTTTGGGCTCGTTGCCCTGAACCTCTGCCCTCTGGTCCAAGGGGAAAAGCTGTATAAGCACTGTAGCATCCTTCAGACAGAGTGTCTCCCACCTTGATGGCAAGGACATGAGTGGGGACTTTGGCAGCAGAGGGGTTGCAAGACTGGAGGATGTTCTGGGGACCGTCCCATCTCATTAGGCTCACTTCTGTAAGGGTTTGTGCTCCTAGCCTGTGCAGGACACCAGCATCCCATCCCAAGGGATATACAGCCTCCCCAGGCACAGAAGGAAGAGCCGTGCTGGCTGAAGGTAACGTCTCCCACCTCCTTGCCTGGGGAAATGGAGGAGCTGCCCCTGATACAATTACACTGCAAATGAAACTTTTCTTCCTAAAAAGAATCATAGAATCATTCAGG
>VYZX01028125.1:0-42863 GCA_013401335.1 Brachypteracias leptosomus | reverse complement strand
AGGAGGGCTGAAGTAAAAAAAAAAAAGAAACTTCAATGCAGGTGGCTGTGATGTCACTCAGCAGATCAGCAAGAGTCTTTAACATCTTTTGACAGCTGTAGTTGTTCATTTGTAAATGCATGCCAAAGTCCTTGGAATTGATCCTGAACTAAAGACATAACATCTCTTTGTTTTTAAGATGTACAAAGAGTAATCCCAAGTCTTAAACATATATGGGGTGTTTAGGTAGGAAATCTGAATGCGTTTAAGAAAGACCACTATTTAAATATCAAAAAAAAGAAATCATCATTAACCTTTTTAGGGTCTAAAAGTCTTTTTTTAGAATATGAAAGTGTTCCCCTTCCCAATCAACCTTCAGTAAAACTACTAGATGAGTGTCTTTTGGTCTGACAGCTTCATTTAATACTTATCAAAACTGGCAGCCTACCAGATGTAAAGAGTAAAAACTGTGGATGTGGGTTTAGAGTGGAGAGAAGCTAATGCAAATAAGGTCAGCCTCTATACGTTTTGAGAACTGAACATGTAATATTGTTCAAATTTCTAGACAGCTAGAAACTTGCTTTGTAATTTTCAAAAGAAAAAGTGAAAGTAACTGCTTCATACCATCAGCAGCTGAGTCGAGAATCTTCTCACCATACATCCAGTAACTGGGGAAGGAAGAGTAATAAGCAATTAGACACCAGAACTCGTACCAGTATTTCTTTTAACCAAACAAAGGTGTGGAGCAACTAACTTTAAGCCTCTTGTGGCTAAAATCAGATCCCCTTTACTCAGTGCAATTCTAGGCTCTTCAGTGCACGGTGTTGTGAAGAAGGTTTTAACACCTTTAGTCACAGGGCAGCAGACACCACTGTAATCTTCTACTGCTCGATACCGCACCTACAAATTTGAACAGAACACAGAGCATGTCATTGTAAGGAGTCACAGCCTTGCTGGCAGTTGCATAACTAAAAATCAATTCAAGCACACAGACTTGAGCATAATGACAACAGCTGTCAAAGGGACTCTAAATGCTAAATTAACTGCTCAACAATGAAGCACAGTCATCTTTATTATCACATTTCTTACCGTCTGGAAACTAAGGAGCAAATGCAAAGAAAGCTAAATGCTAAGTTTAATTAAGCAGAGGTTGCAGCACATTGTGTGGAAACACAAAGTCTTTGTATAATTGCTAAGTTTAAAATGAAGAAAAGAAATTGTCTCAGCAATTACACATTTATTTATACCGATATTTCAAACATTTTAGATCAAACTTCACAAATACTTACGCTTCTCACTCGCTTGTCTGCTTTCTGTTTCAGTTGCTCTATCTAAAAATGATTATAAACAAACATTTAGGCAGCATTTAGTACAAGAGGACTTGTGTATTCAACAAAATTAAAGTCAGGTATTGAAACCATTCAACAAACACAGGAAATATCATTAGAATCTAAAAGCACTCACAAAGCACTCACAAAAGCATAACTTTTTAGTCTGTCAAAAGTGGGAGAACATTTGACAGAACTCCTGTTTAAGTGTACGTATTACTCGTCAGTCTATTTTAGTTATTTGAAAAGCTGGTATATGACTGCAAAGGAAAGCAGGCAATTGGAGAGTGGGAAGGAATAAATTAAGGTATCATTAAAGATCAATTACCGTCAAGCTGTATGGATGACAACCATCTCTTACTGGCCAATCCAGGCCATCTCCCTCTGGAATCCCAGACCATGTAAACACTTGCTTGAAGTTCTTCCATTTACTTCCCATGTCATAGGGGAAAATAAAGGTCTCACCCGTTTGGTAGTGCTGGATTCTGTCTTTGGCCTGAAAAATAATTAAGAAATATAGTGCATAAAAACATACCCTACAAACTGCAATCAAGCGGAAACATTAAGGTGGCCAGATCATAAGCCATGTATGGGTGCATGGGACCTAAAGGTAAACATTTTTAGGCAAGAGCAGTAAATGTCTGCTATACTGACCCAGACTTTTCAAACTGCTTACAAGAATCATGACATTTAGAAGTCTGTCTGATTTGGCTCCCTTGCCATCTCCCTACATTTACTCTTCAACAACAATCAACTGGTTACATTGATCAAACCATGCTCTGATTTTATTTTACGGCCTTTTTAAAGGACTATTTCTCAGCTATATGCAAATATTTCCATAGCTCAGGATTCTTTTATTAGTAATCATGAGCATAATTCAACATTGGTAGTGTCTAAATCACCTCTAAGAACTATGTTACAAGCATGCTCTGAATCTCCTACATTCTGCAGTTGTTAACTTTTCATTCTTTCAGTAGTGATGACATCTAGTGGAGCAGCCACAGAAGAGTTTGTTCTCCATTACAATAATGTCATTTTTATTAAACATGTAATACAGTCTGCATATTATAGAACATTTATTTTATAATTAATATAAACAATAAATAAATATAAATAATAAAATATTACGTGTTCTATTAAACATGTAATACAGAAGTGAGATATTAGCATCCCGTGTTTTACAGTAAAAATTGTAAACAGATTATTTCAAATTCTACTATGTAGTTGTAACAGGGTTTTCTTTCATTTGTGTTCCATTGTCCTATTATTCAAAGGTCTACTATGACTAGGACCCAGATAAGCTAGATTCTGCATTAAGAGAAGACATTACAATACTTAGGTAACTTATACACAGTCAAGATCCTCATGCTACTTTTGACACAAAATAAGACAAAGATAATAATGAAATGTTTGTGGACTTGTACAAAATAACCTGGTGGCACTGAACTAGTTTCTAAACATTGAAGTAGTTTTTCTTCCTCTCAACTTAGCTTTGGCTGCTTGGCTGTATTTCTGAAATAACTTGCAAAAACCTCTATAAATACACAGAAATCAAAGAGAAATTTAAAGGAGAGAAGATGACTAGGTATCTCATTATTTTCTACTACTCCTTCAAAATCAAGGAAAGCCCTCCCAAGTTTAATCAGAGAAGGAGGAAATGAGGAAAATCATGAGCCAAAACATGCCACCTAGAATGGGTAGGGGGAGTGGACAGTTAAAGACATAGGCAGGCATAAGGAGAAGCAAAGACAACTCAAGTTTCGGATGAAGATACCCACATATTCCAAGTAGGTAAGCAAAGCCTCCTCAAAGGATATATTTTTTATGTTCACACCAACTCCCCCAAACAAACAAAAAACCCACAAAAACCAAAGAAATCTATGCAGTTGGATGATTCCTCATCTATTTCAGTGAATTTCAGAGACAGTAAGGGAAAAGCTGGTTGTAGTTGTTAAGTCAATGGTGTATTGAAGTGACAGCTTTGGTTTAAATCCAGAGGTGAAACAAGAAATGGATAAATATGGAGAATAAACTTTGCACTAACACAGTACTAGAATACTGTAATAAAAGCCTACCTTTTCTTCAATCCAGGACTCGATTGAAGTTTTATTTGTCAAAATGACTTTCATCTAAAACAAAAGTGTTAGATGAAATTAGCCTTTGTTTTCTGCAGAAATGCACCAGCTAGGCAAAAAACCCTTTCTGTAACAAACTAAATGTGCTTTAAGAAACAAAGCAACTTTTACAAGCTTAACTGAAATAGAAAACATTCAAAATTAAGATTCAGCATAGACACATGCTAATACTATTTTCTAGAATTATGCACTTAGACATTTTAAGCATAAACTGAAATACTGTATGATACTGTCTATTTTTGTTTCCTTCCAAAGATCTCAAATATTTGAAATAATGCATCAAGCATGTTTATGCCTATTTTCAGGTATAGGGGCATGTACTCCTCAAATACTAAGTATTTTGCCTTTTCCAGAGAGTTTATAAAGCCCATATCATGTTTTCTTAGTTCATTAGATTTTCACCTCCAAGTTCTCCCATGAAAAACAATTAAAAAAAATTGTGGTAAGCTTAGAGAAACTGGGAGAAAGCAACATAAAACCCTGGAGCACATAAGCTCTAAACAACTGCTCCTATATCGATCCTAAATTCTGTTTCTGCTCTATAAGCAGGCAGAACTTACAGCTTTTAACTTCTTAATAACAGAAGCTATAAACTTACCTGAATAATAAACAGCATACCAACTGCAATAGTTGTTCCTAATGCCAGTCCTAAGGCAAATAAAGATGCAGCAAATGCAGACAGTCCAAAGGGAATAATGGGTCGAGGGTCTCTTTTGGCTGCACTCATGTCAATCTTGACAGAACTCCACCCAAAAGATATCTGCAAAGGGAAAATATCATTCAGCTCTAGAACATTCCGACTGCTGAAACAAAACATGTTACTAATAGGAAACCTGGCTCTGAAGGCAAGAGTCCAACTCCTGACAGGTTTATGATGCAAGAGTAGTAATAAAGTGTATTCGGAAGACTTTTCCTCTTCAGAAACACATTCTTTGCTAGATGTAGGCCTTCTCTAGATGAAAGCTGAACCAAAATCATCACCTTACAAGCTCCACAAGTTAGGCCCAAAGCTGGCAAAAAATCTGGACTCTGGCACATTAACAGAAACACATTCACCAGTTTCAGACAGAAAATGTTTGCATAGCACAGTACACATCTGAAAATGGAAATGCTACAGGTTTTCCTTTGAAAGCTTTAGCAGATAGCAGTTCTCAACATTATTGCTTCTGCAAATACAATACACTGCCTTCATCTGTTACACTCAGCTGATGTTTTCAAGCTCTTCACTGCAACCACAAAGGCTGAAATCAAAGCTCATTATCTTAACCATGAATCTGAGATAAGGGATGTATTCCAGAACAAGCTTTGCTCACTGTTGCTGCAGTTAAATTTTTCCATTTAAAAACAAATCCAACATAATTTATTTTTAGTTCCAAAACAACATACTTTTTTCCTTGGAAGGATTGGATACAATTCTAAAAAGTGGTAAGCAAAAGAAAATAAGTAGCATCTAACTTGTGTGGGGGAAATAAATAGCAGCTCGTTTCTGTGCCAGCCAAAACATAACCTGCCTCTCTCTCTCTAAAGTGCCACTCAAAAAGTGTCTTCAGTCAATACAAAGCTCTAGGAAATTCCCAGCAATTATGACAAGCAGCACGAAAAAACAAACAAAACAAAGGAATAAAATAGAAAGATCTTTCTCTGAATTCTCCTCCAATTAATGAACATACTTTTCACAGGCAGAGAGCAGAACAAGAGTATGTGTTGAAAGAGTAGCAACGAATTCCACATGCTTCTACTTAGGAAATCCAATTGTCTCATACTTCAAAGATCAAAATAACCATTTCACTTAGATAATATTATAAGCATTTAATTATATTTTCTTACTCTGTTGTAAAGCTGAGTGTACATAGTCATAACAAAGATGAAAGAAGCATGAATGCATCCCAGTGGAGCCAAGAGGAGAAACAGAGTGAAAGATGCATGATTCTGGTATCCACAACAGTTGTTGATCCAAGGACAATGGTGATCCATCTTCATGACACATCTGTAAGTAATAAATATTGATTAATATAAAGGACATATATGATTTTTTCAAGAAGCTCAAAGAAAAGGACAGCTAACTTTCTACTACTCAACCTTCATTCATACCCACCAATTTCCAACAGACCAACACAGTAGTTTCTTTTTTTGTTGCTATTCAGAATGGTATTTCATGTTGTGGAGTGAAAGAAAGCAAAATAAAAAGCGCTCCCAGGTCCTACCCTCTCTAATTATCCCTCTTCCTATTCGCTTGAACTTGCTAGTTGCTAGTAAACACCATATTCCAGAGCCAGGAGACAGAGGCTAGGAATAGGATATGTAAGAACTATCAACACATTAATTAAGCACTAATGTTAATACCTTTTTTTTAAATAAGCACACCAGGAAAAATCAAATTCCCTGTAAACTACTTGCAGAAACAGCATACAAAGATACACAGAAGTCTGTTAATGCCTCCTTTTCTGTAGCAGACCCTCTGAAAGCTTCATCACTTGCTATGTATTGACCTCGCACCACTTGAAGGCCTTTTCAAAATCTATTTAACAAGTGTAAACACCTTAGAGACACTCCTCTTGTATTCAATATAAAGCTGGTTACTTTGGTGTAGCTTACAGGTACCAAAAAGCACCTGATGGAAGATTTGTCCACATCCCAAATTGTGCTAATTTAATAGGTGTGAAAGCCACTAATTATAACCATAGAATCATAATAAGGCTGAAATTCATCTGCACAAAACCTAAGTGATAAACACAGGATTGAATTGTACAAATATCCAGCTCCTCTGAAAATTAATTGTTTTAGAACTACTGACCTCACTATCTTTTAAGCTAGTCAGTCCACTTCCACATAGGAAGTTCAGTTTCTCCCTTTTAAAGAATTACTTATTCTTCATTAGCGTATGCTCAGCTGCCACTGTACACATTCTTGAACAAGTAATCATAATTACATGTGTATAATATATATGTGTATAACAAGTGTTTCTGAAGGAGTTCCTAGATCTTTCCTAAAAACCTCAGTGCGCTCAGGTGGGCCACAAGTGACTCCATTCATGCACTGAAACTTGCCATGGTGTAGGAGACTTGCAGTGACAGTTACCTACTTCACTGCACCAGGCTAGAAATACTTTGGCTGGAGTTAAGGGGGCAGGAAACTCCTAAAGTGTATCAGCAACATGATTTCAAGAATGTGCTGCAGTTTCTTCTGTTTTGTTTGACAAAAGATAAATTCTTTAAAGAACTTGCTTTTGCAAAGGCAACCATTGGGATCTGCTGCCATTTTCTGCTAAGTCCCCGGTGTAAAGATTGTCACTCAGTAAAAAGGGTCTAATTTTAAATCTCAGAATGATGCAGCCAGATCACAGCACTGCTCTTAGTTTCACTCTCTGCTTCCTAAAAGCACTGACTGAGCATCCTGTGTTTACAGAAATAACAAATGAATGTTGCAATATCCTTTTACTACATTCTTCAGCAGCCCTTCAGAGGAAGACCTGGCCAGTTAACACAAGAAACATGCAACTACAGCCCGAACTGCAGGCAGCTGAAGCAGCTTGCTTTTTGCCAGCTGTGCTAAGCTCTAGTGCAGCTACTTATAATAAAAGCATCCTTCACCTCAGGACAAATCTGCTGGAAGACTAACTCATATCAAGGCACAAACCTTTTAAGCTGAGCCAAAAGGTTTTAGTTCATTTAGCATGCAGGCTCTCCTCAAAAAACCCCCAACTTTATGAAGAGTAAAGAACAGTCCAAAACTTCCCCTCAAAACAATATTTGGAAAGATAACAGATCAGGCCTTTCTACTCCCTGAGCAGGTGAATGCTTGGACATAGAACTTAAAAGATTTTTAGGTATTTGCACAGGCTCACTTCCCTGAAACACTGCTGTACTGTTTGGTTGATACAGTCAAGAAGTTCTCAAGAGGAACTGATTTCAAACTAAAAAGAAAATGTTAAAGACAGATTTATTAAACTAAGCCACAGTAAACCCATATAGAAATCACACAACTAGAAAGTGGAAATTTTGGAAATGGGCACAGTGTTAATATGGATTTTAAAAATGCACAATACAAGACTTGGAAGAACAAGCTACATGAATAGCTCATCATTAGATTTGAAGCTGCTTTAACATGGCATTAAAACAACCGTAAAGAATAACAGTACCTGTTACACTTTCGACAGTGGTGTGAACGTGGTGCCTTATAAGACTGACACACTTTACAGTATTGGAGATACATGCAATCCTGAGATTTTTCCTTTAAATAGAAGAATAGGTGTGTTAGATGTATACATAATTCTACTGGCAATACATATGTTAGCAGTTTCCTAACCTAAGCATCCTTGCTTTCTTTTTGCAGGATGTGATTCATAACCCAACCCTATTTAATAGTAGGTGGCAAAGAGTGAAAAAACACCCATAAAATTAAATAATCTCTTGTTTATCAGCACAGCCATTTCCCGCTGTTGAAAGTGCTGGTTGCTAAAATAAACAAACAGTTCTTCCATCAGGAAGAGTGACTTAACAAGCAGGGTTTTGTAATGAAGTTCTGAGAATAAAAAACAGCATGAGGTCCTTACAATTTAAAGACAAAAAGCTAATGGACCTTGTCACTCCATTTTATGCCATGAGCCAATCTAGGCTTACTACTAAGACACAGTAATGGCAAGCACTTATGTTCAACTATCTTGTTTGCCACCTTCGCTCTCTTACACACACATATATACCAACTACAGCAAGACAAGAGATAGAAAGACTTGTAAACAGCAAGCTTACAAAACTGGCCAAAATATTCTCTTCACAAAATGGAATACCCAGCTGTCCTACTAGGACTACATCAGAATCCTCTTCTCATTATACTCTGTCCTAAGGAATATTCCACAAGTAGAAATGTGATTATTACTAATCTTTGTGTCACACCACTGGAACACAAACGCTGGCCAGCTGTCTTGATACTGAATCTGTACCATTCTGGTCCTTAATTACTACTCTTCCAAGAGATTACTGAAGCAAAGGAATGCAAATTTCTTCCTTAACTTATAATACTGTTATGTGTTGAACATAAGGTAAACATGCCGTTTCCTGTCTTACATTAAAAAAATTTCCTAAATGAAGTTCTTCTACTCCTTGGTACTAGCAGCAAAATCTTCAGTACAACAGTGCCTGCAGGAGCTTGCAGATAACCTTGAAGTTCTCATTCCGGCTAATAGAATTTGTTTCCTGCTGTTTTGCTTCAAAAAGCACCTATAAAATATAACGACTACTGCCAACAAAGAAGCAGATCACTGTAGCTGACAGAACAAGGGATGGAATAAGCTGGAGCACACTGGAAACAGCAGCAAAGCGGGGGAGAGGCACAAAGTGAAGATGCCAAAACAAGATAAGGAGGAAGGAGTGGCCCAAGGGGCTGGCTGCGTTCTCGCAGGGGGAGAAAGAGGAAATGATGGAATCAAAAATCCCGCGTTTTCCACCGTCTTTCCGAACCCCGCACACTTCCAGAGGCCAGCCCCGGCACCAGGGCAGGGCGGCCGGTGCCCCCGTCCCGCCGAGCCCGCCCTGGGGGATGAGGCGACCGAGAGCCAGTGCTTACCGGCGTCCACCCCAGAGGGACGTACCCCGGCCCGACAAACATGGCGCTAAAGTAGTTGTAGAGGATCATGACGGTCCAGTTGAGGAGCATGATGAAGTTGACGCTTCCTCCGGCGGTGTCCAGGGGCCAGTACCACAGCGCGGCGTCCGCCATGGCGGTGGCAGAGCACACGGCCACCACGGCCAGGGCCACCAGAGGCCCCCAGTGGCACAGCCGCCGCGCCCGGCCCAGCCCCCCCGGCCCGTCCATGGCCGCTACCGCCGCCGGCCCGCTGCCGCCACACCGTCACGCATGGCTGCTGCCACCACCCTCAGCCCCACGCCGTCCCGCCGGCTGCCGAGGAAGAGGGAGAGCCGTGAGGAAGGGGAAGGGGAGGTGTCGGGGCCCGCCAGGCCCCGGCCCCGCCCCGCGGGCCCAGGGAGGCGGAGGGAGCGGAGCCCGCGCCCGCCTCCGCCTGCCGGTGCCTCCGGGTCAGCCGCCGGTGCCTCCCGGCGGTCCGTTGACAATAGGATCCCGCCCGGAAACAAAGTCCCACCAGTAGCGGTACCGTAACCACATCCCTCCATCCCTACTCTACTAATGAAGCGGGCTTATAAGGCGTGGCTACGGGGTTCCGGGTTGTAGGGCGTGAGTGAGCCGGTTGTTTTTTTCTGGGCCCAGGGTTGCAGTTCGAGCTCCCAAGCGAAGACCGCCAAGGGATATAGGGACAGCAGCGGGGAGCTGAGCCGCACTGATTAAAACACCTGAGCGGGGGCGGAGAGTTTCCCCGGAACCTGTGGCGAGGCGCCCGGGGGCGGGGGGGACGCCTTTGCGGGTAGCAGAACGCGGAAGCGCCGCGCTGCGGAGCGGCTGAGCGCGGCTTCTCCGCGGAGCGCAGCGGGGCCGCCGCCTTCCTAGCGCCGCCGCCATGTCCTCCGATTTCGAGAGCTACGAGCAGGACTTCGCCGTGCTGACGGCCGAGATCACGGGCAAGATCGGGAAGGTGCCGAAGCTGGTAGGAGGTGAGCGGCGGGGGGACTGCGCGCCTGGCGCCGCGGAGAGGCCGTCGTTCCCCGACGAGCCGGGCTCCCGCCTGCGCTGCCTTCCACGGGCCCCGTTCCGCAGGCCCGTCCTGCCTGTCTGTAAGAGCCTCTCCGGCTCCCCGAGCTCCCGGCTTCGCAGCACCAAGCGCTTGGGGTGGCGGCGGGGGGTGTTGCTGTGTTTCCAGCGTGGTCCGTCGCGGTGTCCCGGCACCGAGTGTGTTTTCTTGCTCCTCACGCAGCCAGGACTCCTGTCCCTGCCCCGGGTTCGAGCAGCGAGTTGTCACATGAAGTGTGCTGAGAATAACCTGACAGAGTCTTGTTGGCTGGTCAGCTGTAAGGATCAGCCCTTCCCTTCTGACTTGCCGTGGGGCTCTAACGCTGAGCTCAGTGTCAGGGAGTTCTTCATTGAGCAGGTTTTGGTAGCAGGGCCGTGCAAAGTTACAGCAGCGCAGCCGAAGGGCCGAGCAGGGCAGGGCTCAGAGCTGGGCTGATGTTTCCTGGACCAGCATTGCTGCTGAATGCTTTTTATTGTGATCGTGCCACAGTATTGATAGTGGAAATCAAGTCTTTTTCGTGTGGCATAGGCAGAATTTGCGCATGGTTTGATCTGAATTTGTGTTTTTGCTGCCTACTGTTAAAACTTTTGATTTGGATAATTGGCTCTGGTGACTCACATGTAGGAGCAGATTCAAAGGAGTCAGTGTTCATTTACTTTAATGTGTTTGTCAGTAGCCTGCAGCATTCATAGTATGACTCATGATGTATCCCTGCAAAATATACAGTAGTGTTTGTAAGAGTGTTAGGGTAGAGAGTCGAAAATTATTATATCTCTAACCAGTTTATCTGAATCTTCTAGCACATGTGAACCAGTGCCTTAATATATGTCCTTTACTATGAAACAAGGGAAGCTGAAACTAGATTTCTCATCTGTTCATTCAGCTTAATGCTTCTTCTGTTTCCAGGTCATTAAAATTTCTGCCTCTGCGTCCTATGCATATTTCCTAAAGCTTTAGGATACCTAAACTGTAGGAGTGGATATCATATAAGGAGGGAATAAACACACACTAATGGTTTACTTTTCCATATGACTAAAGGAAAAAACATTATGCACCCAGGACCAAAGAATAACATCCTATTTTTAGAGTGGAAAATGCATCATGAAGTGATGAAGTAGTGGCTCTAAGCAGGACTTGAGGTAGGTGGTCAACTAAAACATAGCATCTCAGTGCAATGTTAATTCAGAGATCCAAAATACATCTGAAATTAATAAATGGGGGGTTTGAGTAAAAATCTCTGATGCTGGTAGGTTATATCCATTTGTAATATTAGCAAGTAGAAAGTCTTCTGATAAATTTGGGTTCAGCAACCAATCACAGGCATGATTAAGGGACAGGAAATTAACAAAGCTATTTTGCTGTTGATCTTAACAAAAGGATTGGGGGGATAATTCAGTTACAATCTGCAGGTACTTATGAGGTAGAAAGCTTCTTCTGCTTTGTAATGGAGACTTACAAAATGAAGAAGGGAGAAATCCAAAGAGTTCCTGTGCTTGAAATTTAGAACTGGTGTAATTTAGTCTGCTCAGCAATTATATTTAACCTGTAAATAGCCACTGGAACAATTTACTGAGAGGATGCAGTGAATTCCTCACTAATGTAAAATATCTAATCAAAGCACTCTTTCCCGCTGCCTCACAAAGTGTTCACTTTTAAACAGTGGGAATTTGAGGACCTCCCGGAGGAACAGGGAGGCATCATAAATACACTACTGGTTCCTCTTCCGAAAATCAGTGGTGCTACACTGATTTATTGAAAAAGAGACTTAATTTCCTAATTGTGTAGATTTTGGAAGTCATCAGTGTCTGTTCTATAGTAGGAAGAGTTTTCTGCTTAGTAGTAGTGGATTTCCATAATCCTCTCCTTGAATCAGGCTCCCTTATTCACTTAGGGAGACTTTCAAGCTTAAATATGATATTATTAAAGAATATTGTCTTTAACATTTCCTAGGAACAGCAGGCTTTAAAATCATGATTCTTTTTTGTGGCTATTAGAAGGTTTTTTAGAATTTGCTATTATCTCAGAGGAGAAAGAATGTATTCCCTGTGGGACCAGTAGTGTGGTACTGGGCTAAATGGCCTCAAGATAAGACAATGATTAACTTCTTTTTTTTTTTTTTAAGATATGGCTTTCCTATATTAGGATTTTAGTCTGATCATTTATGGTTTGGACTGGCTTGCATTATAGCTACTTCTTGCACTCTATACTTATGAATGAGTGCATTGCTTCCATTTTCAGGGCTATTCTGTCTTTCATCAGAAAAAAAAAATGTGTATGACTTTAAAACAAGTTCCAGTCTTGGCTGATAGGGGCATTTGAGCACCGGGGGAAAAACATCTCTGACTGTGCTGAACACTTTAATCAAAACATTTTAAATACACATTTTTCCCTTGTTTCTTAATAGGAATATTTGCAAGATCTTTGCTTCTTCATCACCAGAAGTTCCAGTTAGTTCTTGTGGAGATGGCTGGGAAAGCCTCAAAAAGAGGATTTTGAGGTGGGAGGGGGACATGAGGAGAGATGCACATGAGGTGGCAGTTTTCATCAGCAGTGATTTGAGAGAGATTGCTGATGGCCTTCTTCCTCCACCCTGGAAGAAGCAGGATGAAAGGTGTAAGCACTTGTGCTACTTCTTCGTAATACAGAGAGATCTCCTGAAGCCTAGTGAGTGACTGGTTTATTTCCTTCTGCTGCCCAAGACGGACCTGCTGTAAGCTTCGCATTCAGTTGGAGAGATACTGGTTAATTGTTTTTGCAACATTTCTGCAGTTGGTGTTGTCAGGACTTGCTGTCTTACGTTCTAGGAGGATGATGGCTCAACAAACAATCCTATTGTCACAAATACATAAATAGTTCAGCAAGAAAAGTAACAAAGGCACCCTGATACTACAGAAATAAGTACCAGGGACAATAGAACATCTTGGGAAGAAATGTCTTCTGTTGAGGCAGACATCATCTGGAGAATTAAACAGAGTGTTCTAAATAGAGAAATGGCTTTTAAATACATTTTCTGTGGTGCTACTGCAGGTCTTTGAAGAATGAAGATCATTGGCTGATGTGTTTTATTAATGTTCCTCTATGTTTCAGAGAAACATCTGTCTTGTGATTTGGCCAAAAATTTATATGAATTTTGATTGCTTGATCTAAAAGTATTTTATCAGCACAAATGGTGATACCTTAGTCTTTTGCCAGCACAGTAGCCTCTGGGCCGTGATGGTTTTATGCTTAAGTGCTGTCATTCTTCTGATACTCAATAACCTGCATTTTCTACCAGCGCTGTATTTCAGTCTCTAACAGCTTTAGCTGAAGAAAGTCCCACCTTTAATTTTCTATTGTACCCCAGTACTGGAGTTTATTCTCTCCTTTTCAGGTCTGGATCACTGTGTTACACCTCTTGAACCACCCAAAGAGAGAAATGCTTGGATTGTTCCACTGTTGGACAGTAACTCCTGGCAGTGGTGAAGTACCAGTGTAGCAAAATCTGCAAATGGTCTATGAACTGGAGCCCTTTGTTATACAGTCTTTTCCTCAGCACGTATTAATAAAAAGAAGCAATTCCACAAAGCAATGAGACTACTCAGCCTTGGTTCAGACTTTAATCTCTTCATTGATTGTGAGATCAAATCAGTGCTGTGTTACCTTTCTGCACTTGTGGGCAGATTTCTGCCTTTCCAAAACTGCTGTGTTTTGAGGGACAAAAGAGTGACTAATGCAAGGGCAAAGCTGAAAGAACTGAAGAAAACATAGCAAAAGCTCTCTGCTTTTAAGAAAATGATACAACCTTGTATCACTTTAGATTTCTTTGTCTGCAATCCTTGTCCTGAGGAGAAAAACACTTTTGTTTTCAGTTTTTATTTATCCATTTTCTGTCCATTCGACCTGTTACATTGTACAAGCTGCATATGATAGTTTCTTTAGGATGTTCTGTCTGGCAATGTGGAGACAAAATTTCTATTCTAAATTTAGTTATATTTGATGGAGCATTGTTTTTTATTTTCTTTAAAGGATATTAGTGATTCTGAATTAAGAAAAAAGTTATAAACCCTCTTTTTATTATTTCATGTGACAGAAGTGTATTTAAGGAAATGATCAAGTAAGCAGATTGAAAACTACTAAGACATAGTGGAGTAATACAGTTAGCAGCATGAGGATCTTTAATTGGATTGGAACTTGTTTGTCTTGATCTACTAGATTAGTGCAAGCTTCTCTTACTCTAAGTAACTCCCTCTGACCTCATGTGCAGCCTCTGAGCAAGCCATCCTGTGGATATTATGTCCTCCTTTCTGTGGGGATCCTACTGTGAGATAAGTTGTTCCCTTAGCTTAACCTTGGCAGTAAAACTGAAAGTGAATAGTTTGGAAACCATTCCAGCAAGTGATTTCTGATGGGCAGTGTTGTAGCATTTCATGCATCTGTTGCTGACATCAATAACAGGCCTAGAGGTACTGGCAGTGCTTCAGCAAGTGCTCCAGGCAGCACGCTCCCACCAGGACTTTACATGGATGCAGCTAGAGGAAGAGAGAAAAGTGAAACCAAGTGGGTGATACTTGTACTTTGGTATGCTTGCTTTTCTTTACCAAAATGACCCTGCTGGATCCTGCTACCCCATCTTGCTCTGGAGTCTATGTGGTATTGTGTGCCTTAGAGATCAGCAGCTGCAACAAGTTCAGCTGCTTTCCTGGAAATCTGTGAAGATACTGCTCCAGACTGTAGTGCTGGGATGTTGCCAGGTGCCTCCTCACACATCTGTATTTGAAGGAACAGCAAAGGCCTGTTGTCCTCGCTCCCAGCAGTTGCTCTGGTCACTAGCTGGGTGATTATATATTGATAAATCTGGGACAATGTTAAAATTCAATTTGAAGTTGGGTTAAAGTTTAATTAACCAAACCATTGAAGATTATTTGAATACCTCCTCAATTTTATGGGAGCAGTTTCAGGCAGACCTCCTTGTGTACTAAGGAGTTTTCCCTACTAAAGGTCTGTAGCTTAATATCTGTGTGGGTAGGTAAGATCCTACTGGTCAGTGGAGTGCTAGGTAGTTCTTGCAATCACAAGTACACACACTTTCATCATAATGCAAATACATTCTCCAAACTTTATATCCATGAATTTCAGGTTACTTAATTTATATGGAAATTGTAATCCAGTAAAACTCAGGGAAATACCAAAGTTGCTACAGTACCTTTATTTTATGCTGCTATATTTTTGAATTTTATGTCATCTTCAATAAAACGATGCTTTGTGTATTATATCTTACATTGTTTTTCCTTTTGTTTATCATCATCTTGCCTGCTTCCAAAGGAAGGAAAGAACAGAGGTGTTTTGGGAGGAGAATTAACATGTGTGGGCAAACAAGGGGCAGATTGTCTTTTCTTTAGGGTTTAGTTATATTAGGAAAATAAATCACTAACCATTGCATTTTCTGGCTTGGGTGCTGTCATGAGAACCTGGTGGGGAATTAAAGATGGATGTTGCTAGCAGAGAACTAAAAGTGCCATGCAAGTGAACATTTCCTACATCTTCTGCTGTAGTAGAATCCACCAGGCATGGCAGTGTGAATTCCAGGTTTGCAGGAAAGGTGCTGTTTTTCCATGGCATTAGCTTTGGAGAGGATTACTTGATGAAATTCTGGGCCTCTTTCAAGATTAAGAAGGGAACCTCTGTTCAGCAGGACTTAGAGGTGAGCTCTAAGTTCTAATTTGTGCAGGGATTCAAGTGCTTCCTTCTCATTTGTGTCACTGGCAGAGCTCTCTTTACTCAGAGGGCTTCAGTGTTTCTCAAAATTTTATTCTAACACAATATTCAGTTCTTACTGCTGTCACCTGGAAACACCTTCCATTTGTTCATATAGGATACAGCAGAGTCAGAGCCTGAGCCAGTCTCAACTTTAGATGCACCTCATCAGTGCTAGATCCCTCACTTATCCAGTCCAATCTCAGAAGGAATCTTTGCTGCCTTTCCAGTTGGCTATAGCACATTCTTGAGAACTTGGGCTTTTCCCAGAGGGATTTTCTCTTGGTGAAGGACCTCAGACTAAAGTCTTATTTTTGGACTGTTAATTACGCACATGTTTTACAGTACTATAGCAGCTTCTTGGGAGATATCCAATGCATATAATTTAATCTTGTGAATCTACTATGTGTGGGATGGTGTATCCTCAGAAGACAGCTGGTTATTTGCAAAGATCCTTGTGTTATATTAAAGGTGGAAAGATGATCCTGAACCTGATCCTCTCTGCAGGCAGACCTCCAATGTATGTAACTGAAGACAAGACAGAGCATGATGTTCATGTGTCCTTAAATGAATGTGGAGTGTCTTAGGTAAATATGAAGGTAGATAGATAGGCCCATACAAATGTAATGCAGGATACTGTGGAACAGCAGTGGGAGGACTCGGCTGAAACATGACTTGCTTAAGCTGGGAATGCTTCACCAAAAACTCTGTAGCAATGTAGTCTTTGCAGAAGTAGCTTCATTGCTTTTAAGGAATGTTGTTTTAAAGGACATATTTTACTTTGTGGCAGAAATTCTGGTTTTGGTTACTACCACAGCATCATTTGACTCCTGCCTATGGTGCTGAGCTTGCTTAAAAATAAAGCATTTCAGCCTATAAGAAGCTAAATTACATACTTTTAGTAAAAGGATTCCCTCTTGAAATTCAGTAGCTTGTGGCATGCAGAGGATCAAAGGAGATCATCAGATAGTCCTTTTTGGTCTTTAATGTGTAGGTTCTGGGATACAAAGAGATCATGTGGAGTAGTAAAAGAATTCAGGCTAAGAAAGAAAACCATGAAGTGTAAAGATACACAGTAAAGTCTGTTGTGTCAATATAGACTTATCCGTCATGATCTCTGAAGAGCAATGATTGGAGATACTTGTGTGCAACTCACTTTTTATCTGCTTCGTCAGGCAAACCACCAGCCCAGATGTCTCATGATGCTCTTGGTTTCAAACTGGTGTATGAAGGGTTCTATGTTCAGACTTTTGTTGTTAACTTCATTGAGGCAATACGTGGATTTACAGTCTGAAGGATGGAGGATGTGTCCATGAGAGAGGCACACAGCAATGCAAAAGGCAGTGCAAATGGTAGCATTGAAGCCCCTGGATGCCCACAGCAATTAAGCAATGTGGGGAGCTTCTAGTATCCAGGGACTGAATATTCCTCAAAGTCCCCTTTCATGCCGTAACAAACGAGTGGACAAACAACTGGAATATTTGGCAGATGTGACACTGAATCTCAGTCCATATTGGATTCTCTGCCTGAGAATGGATGGCTAGAGGCAGATCGAAAGTCAGACATGCTCTCTATAGCTGGGTCTTATTGGGGAACCTGGCAAATGATGATTGTTACCGACGGTTGCTAGCTTATAACTGATTTTAATTTTTTTAATGTCCATCTTTTATTACTAATCTACGTTTTTACTGCTACTAGAAGATAGTGGTTTTCCTGTAGTTCCCATGGCATTTCATTTTGTTTCTGTTGAAGCAAAAGAAATGGTTCTAGACTCAGCATTTTTATACAGTACCTGGATTCATTGTACATGGAATGCTCAGTTTTGTGTGTCTCTTATTTTTCAAATAAATAGAATAAGCCTTTGTTCTTAAACCTTTCCCCCCCCCCGCCCCGTGTTTGGCATAAGTATGTGTCTTCTCATGCATTTGTCTGCACCCAGCAAGTGCCTGCTGAGGCATAGCTCCTACACCTGGAGCAGCTGTAGCTGCTTTTCTAACTAGCACATGCTGCCTAAAAAAGCAGACGACTTAGGATCTTCCAATCTCCTTTTTTTTTTTTCTTTTTTTTTTAATTACTAATGTGGGTCTCACTGTGTGTAATGATGGCACACAGAGTAAATTCCTTGAGTCCATTTTAAGGGATGCATATAAGCTTTTGAAATGGTCTGTCTTTCTTTCATGGCAAGAGCACAATTATATTGGTATTTTCACAATTCTGTTGCAGATGAGAAGAAGCAGATGGTTGCAAATGTTGAGAAACAGCTGGAAGAAGCAAGGGAACTGGTATGTTCTGGCTTTTCATATGTTAACTGCAAATTCCTAGAAAATGATAGAATCATTAATGGTAACTTCTAACACACATGATGCCCTAAATATAGTTAACAATAATATATTAGAAAATGAAATAGTATATTTGAAATAGTTCTTACTGGAGGATATGAAATACCCAAGAGGAGTGTATCCTTTCTTAATCTTGTGTTAAGTGATTTAAGGTTTGCATTAGTACTGTTAAGTTATTACAGGCTGCTAGAGGCTTGTGAGTTGTGGATTAGGTCTTTTATTTAGGAACTGAATTAAATATTTACACACTTGGACTGCTTACTTTTTTTCCTGTCAGACTCATGCATGTACTTCATTTCATCTGTCTTATTGCCTTGTAGAGCAGTAGATCTTTTTATCTCTTTTAGCAAGTGAGGCATAAAGATATTTAGTTGTTTGAGGTCAAGGAGGCAATGGTAGTGTGGATTACTGATCTGAGAAGAGTATATATGTTAACCAAGCACTAGTTAGTGGTCCACACTGACAGAAGAAAGCAATATGTGTTAAGCGACTGTGGCTTTTTATAAGTTTTGTTCCCATTGTAGCCTGTCATGAACTTCGTCTGGATAGAGTATGAAGGCAATGTTTTGTCCATGTGGAGTAACTGTGCACTTTTTAATGTGGTGTAGGAAGAAAAAGGTCTCTGGAGTGTTTGTTGACATACTTGGTGCTTTTATTTTCAGAATCGAATTAGTTTTGTAGACTAGAGCATTGGAATAGCATCCAGGAAAGCTGGATCTTGGAATGATTCCTTGCAGGTTTAGCCTGTGAGGATGGCAGGATGCCTGACCTCTCTGATTTGGTATTCTCAGTGAAAAACATAGTAAAATTACTGTCCCATCTCATGGAGCTGTTGTGAAGATACATTAAGGCCTTTTGGGCACTTTCATATTCAAACAGCTGAAACAAAGCAAAGATCTAGAAACTACAATCACAACTTGACATGGAAAAACAGCTGTATGGGGAAATTGTCATGGGTGATCTGATGAAAAATTCAAATTTGGTTTTCTACTCAAAGTAAGATTGGAAGGAGAAGAAATGTAGTTAATAGCTCATTACTTCTTATGTCAGAAAAAGATCATCTAAATTTATGTTTACTGTAAGATTACAAAGTAAACCCTATATCTGTACTTTCATCCTAATGATGATTTTAATTTAATATACGGGCTTTTCTTTCACGATTCTGTTTTAGATCTTGTTGCTAATGCTGCAAGACAGGTGCTTAATTCAATTACTGGCTTTAAGCAATTACCTGACATGTTTGTGATTAATGTCAAGGCTTGGGTTTAAAAAGCCATTTGAACAAATCTGCTAATAACAGAACTGATTAAAAAGATCCTCTTTTAAACTAAAGGCTACAGTAGAAAATCAAAATAAACCTAATTCCTTGCTGCTGATAGTTTTCATACATTGGTTTGCTTCATTGTCTTGAAGCAGTCAAAGCTGGGTTTAGCTGATCCTGTTTTATTTCCTACTTGGCTAGGAAGTAACACTCTCATGTATTATAAATATTATTGTAGAGATAATTTATGTACATTGACTAACCATTGATTGTTTTAAAACACTGTCTGGTTTGTTTGGGTAAAATCACTGGTGTAATTGATTCAGTCGATGTGAGGAAGTGGCACTGAAGCTTTCAGACTCCCAGGCTGGTTTTTCAAGCCAAAGCTGTTGAGTAAGAGATGTCTGGAGAGAAATCTTGTCATTCTACATCCCATGTGGAGTATCTGAATGTTATTTTTACCAAGTTTTTAAGAAGGATAAATGTTGTGATAACCTTAGGGAAATTCTTTGAGTATGAAATCTAGCATGGGCTAGAAGAGCTGGAATTAATATTTTTCAGTGAAATTCTACTATTAAAAAGAAAAAATATCTCTGTGTTACTTGCCTTTGTGTTGTGTGAGGACACATCACAAAATTCTTGTGTTGTAAATGCTAGGTTATTCTTATCTACACCCTTGGCT
Organism: Brachypteracias leptosomus; assembly: GCA_013401335.1. Taxonomy (NCBI): domain Eukaryota; kingdom Metazoa; phylum Chordata; class Aves; order Coraciiformes; family Brachypteraciidae; genus Brachypteracias; species Brachypteracias leptosomus. The sequence goes on along the minus strand of VYZX01028125.1, from coordinate 22,766 downwards.
TTTTAATAATGCATGTAAACTTAGTGTTGCAAATGCCAGGTTCTGCTAGTTTAGAGACTTTAATTTTTTTAAGTATAGATCTCTCTTTTATTTCCAAGACATCAAAATCAGAATAAAATAGTGAAGCTTACAATTTTCATAAAATGTGAGCGACTGTCCAGAGCAATTTCATGTGGAAAAGTTCCTGCAGGAGGGGGAAACTTATTCTGAGGTCCCAATGGACAATATCAGCAGCATTAATATAACCTTACTTTGTTATATTTTTGAATGGAAATACTAGTGACTGCTCTGCTTTATATTTTATTTGTTGCTGGGAGTATACTGGGTGTTGTTAGGAGCAAACCTACTATGTTAAACCCCTGAGGAGCTTCAAGGATGGGGCCTTGTTTAGGAATTTGGGTGTGAGTTAAGCGCCAAAATGCTCAGCTTTACCACAATGGTAGCAAGTCTGGACATAATTAGTAACATAAGTTTGAGCTTGTAGGTTTTCTGAAGAAAACTTGAGCTTCAACAGATGCTTTGAGATTTCTTCCTTGTGACCAGTAATATGAGGCCTTGAAGTGCTGGGGCCTGGGCTGTGGGCCCCAAGTTTGAGTTGACCTGAGGATGAGTCCCAACCCAGCAGTGTGTCTTATTCCCCAAGTGGTTTCAGGTCCCAGAGGCAGAACCTGGCCCACCTGTGTGAGGCCCCAACTGCCCCCAGGTGATCGTGTTGGGGTGGTGGGCGAGGCTAGAGCTAAATCAACCAGAAACCAGCCAGTTTGTGAGAAGCAGCAAGGAGCTGATCAGTTGGAAGAGAGTTCCTGCTGGGGGCAGCTTGTTGAGCTCTCTCTCAGTGGTGTGGTTCCCCCTTGGCTACTTTGAGATGGAGAAGAGCAAACAGACGAAGAATAAAAGATGAAGGTATGGTGAGGGGATGTTACTGAGTTTGATGTTGGCCTGAGGAAGAAGAGAGCTAGCAGCACAGGCCTGAAAGTGGAGATGAATGAAACAAGTTGCAGTTAGGTTCAGACCTGCTTGAACTGCTATCTTTGCATGATTTTGCATGGAAATGTAACAGCTCAGCCACAAAGTGTACTCATTTTAACTCATGATGAAAAAAAAATTGAGGTGTTATACATTGGTCAGCCTAAATATGCATGCTGCTTCGTTGTTCTTTGGACCTTATCCTGTCTAATACTGACTCTTTGAAAGGAACATTTTTTTTTATTTCATGGACTGTGGTCTGATCCTTGCTACAAATTCTGTATTCACTGGAAGATGGTTTCATTTTTCTGTAATAGATAACAATTGAGACTTCATTAAAATATCCTGACCTTGTGCATATAATTATATATATATGAGGAATTTTTAGAAATTTATAGAACATTTGAGATCAAATATATTGAGATGAAATTGATAAGAAATAAGCCATTAATTTCAGCTATCAGTTTAATTTATAAGAGCCCTTTTGAAAGTTAAGCCTGAGCCAAAGAACTGGATAGAATTAGAAATTGCTTTGTACCTTTCAATTCATTACTGGCTATTTAATTAAAATCTGCTTTACTGTTTATTATTGAATATAATTTTGTATAATCAGAATAGATCACGCAGAAGGACTTTTGAGTATCTGGTAATTCCATTGATTAAATTCAGATGCTTTTCTTATGATATAAGGGTGAAATTTCAAAGTGTAAGCAGGCGATTACATAGGAATAAACTGTAGCTGTCCTTTGTGAAGACTTGTAACCAGTAGCTTGGGACCCAAATTGAAAGGCATTTCTCTTCCAATGTGTCCATATTGCTCAACTGAGATCTGCAGGGTGAATAAACATTGTTTCAGGTGCCTACAGCAACCGAGGAGAGGTATTCTTTTATCATTGTTAAGTAAGTTGGAAAGATTTTAAAGGACAAGTGAGGGATTCTTCAGCTATGTAGAACAGAATTCCCAAACAGACAGCACCACATAAAGGAGGCTTCATGACCCAATGGGCAGGTAATTAGGAGGCAGTTCAGCCCTGTTTTATAACTCCTTTTGATTTTCTGTACATCTGTGCCATATTCTTACGTTTCAGGCCCCTTAGCATTCTACATGGCAAGAATAAATAGAGGAAGCTTTTGAAAGATATATTCTATTTCTCACCTTCTAATACATTCAACTATACAACTACTAGAATAGTATTGTCATTAAATCCTTAAATTCAGCTATTTAATATACCCACCTACAGATCTGGGATGTAGATTTTAGGCAGTCAGTTCAGGCTTTGTAATTCTGCTGAGTAAGCAGTATTTAAAAGAACATGAATTATTTTATTAAACACAGAGGCTGGTGGCAATTAAAACTTTAAACATGTATATATATGTTCACGCACATGTATCTATACACCTATATATGTGTATATAAAAATAAGATACCTTTTTCAGCTAAGGGTTTCCAAACCCACACAGCTAGATGGAGATGGGCTTTCTTCTGAACTGTGCTTATTTGCAGGAAGTTATTTAACCTCAGTTTTACTATTTGCTTGTAATAAAATGTATTCATTGCATTTGGAATTCAAATGCCAAAATGTTTGACTAGAATAATTGCTCCTAAGTGTTAACAATATTAATTTTGTCACTTGTTGGTGTGTAAAAATTTTGGTAAATTGTTTATATATTGCAGAATAATTAACATTTTTCTTGATAAAGAAGGAATGTTTTGTAATATTTATGAACAAGTTAGGTAAATTCATCCTTTCTTCAATTACCCTTTTGATTTACATGTCTCTTCTTTATTTTTACTTGCTAGCTTGAGCAGATGGAACTTGAAGTTCGAGAGATCCCACCTCAAAGCCGAGGAATGTACAGCAGTCGAATGAGAAGCTACAAACAAGAAATGGGAAAACTTGAAGCTGATTTCGTGAGTTTTTAGCATATTACATAGATAAGGCATCTATCAGAATTTTTTAAATACAGTAGTGCAGTTTTTCAGGCAACTGAGAGGATAATTTTTTGCTAGTGTGAGGGATGAATTCTGTGTGTATCTTGCTGTATTTACAGGCAGATGAAAACCAAACTCGGGAAGAGAAGCTTTTGGTTTTGTAGCAGTCTCATACCAGTCCTGAAGTTGTCAGCCTTCTGCCCCTTTGCCCTGGATCTGAATTGTTTCTGTGCCATTAAACATCATGAGTGTTAACGCTGTAGGCAAACTAGTCAGCTTTCAATCCTATTTCTCAAGGAATGGCTGGTAGAACATGAGGGTTAATACTTAAATTATAATGTAAGTACCTTCTGAGTGGAAAATAATGGTTTATTTAAGGCAACTTGTAGTAATGTGGGGAGTAACAGGAAAAGCAATATAATCTGCAGTCCATGGAATTGTTGAATGTCTTCTCTCATGTGCCCTTCATTTCTTAGTCTCTGTGATTCCATTGGCATTGCACTTAGATTCTTCTCGGCTTTTGTACAAATCGGTTATAAATACTACATTTTTCAAGTAATGGATACAAACTAACAAGATTCCCTTGTCTAGGGGCTTGTGCTACAGTTATCAGTCCTTTTTTGTGACTAGGTTTGCACTGAATAGATTTACATAGAGACAAAACTGTTGCCTTTAAATCCTGAAAGAGTTCAAAGGGATTGCAAAGTGTAGGAACATGCTCTGTTAATTGGCAGCAGCTCAGTTTCTCCAGGGTAGGGAGAAAGAAATGACTAGTGGCAGCATTTTCGATTCACTGGAGAACTGTGAATTTTCTCGGGTTGCTGGCAGCAGTTTATTCATTCCTTCAGGGGAGAGGAGTCAATGTTTATACCTGCAGCCAGGAAATCCAGCTGACTGTCACTCCTCTGTGCTTCTGCCAAATTGAGGAGTTGCACAAAAATGTATTAGTTAGAAGATAGTTGCTATTTTATGAAGTTTGAGGAATGTTAGGTTGAAAAGACTTGCATCAAATTTTTGAGACAATCTCACGCTGTTCCCCTGTAGGATGTGCATGTGGCCCAGCTGGCTTCCAAGAGAGAGCAATTTCCAGACCAGTAGTGAATGCTGTTTCTTTTCTCCGATGTGGGAGAATTTTCTGTCAGCATATATTTGCTGCTGGCCTATCTCTCTATGTAGAGAGCTGGAGGAATTGGTACTCTGTATTCCTAGGCAGTGGGAGAGTTCTGAACTGGACACTTTATGGAAGAGAAGAAATGAGTATGTGTGGAAGAAATGCATCAAAGCACTGTGAGTTGTGTGATTGAAAGAATGTAAGTTTGTGCTCACAGTGAATTAACAAAAACAACATGAGAAAGGAGGAGGGACAGATTGTAATACTGGGAGAAAAACAACAGCCCAAAACCCAGGGTTGGCATTCAGCAGAAGATCAAGGAAAAAAAGTGAAGGATGGAGCAAATTACTGAAAGAAAATAGCAGCTATGCTTGGAAAAATCTCAGTTATATAGAAAATAGTGTTGTTACAACTAAATTCCCTGCATAATTCCAGTTTCTAAGTGCTAACATTGTTCTAAGTTTGTATGTGAGCATTTGAGAGTCTTTTTGGATTATTCTCCAGTTAAATAGCAACTTGTTGGAAACTATATAGCAAACTGGTTCAGTTGTGAGTTCAAAGAGGGAAGAGGAATAAGGAAAGGAAATGTTATTTTGACTCTATAAGCTGCAGAGCTGCTGAAGGTAGGAAGCTGAAAATATTTTGAGTGTTCTTGGTTCTTCCAAAAGGCATGCAGATGTGAACTTGCAAAGTTGAGTGTTGTTCCTTATAAATGGAGATGGACTTTCAGCTGGATCCTGCTCTGTTTGGTGTGCCCTTTATTCCTGTGTGAGGTAACGTGTATGCTGAGCACAGGACATTTCTCAATCATCTTGAAACATGTGTTTCGTTTTAAAGAAATCATGTCTGTGAAATGAATTGCAAAAATTACATACCTCAGTATAGAGTCTTTTCTCATTAAGTTCTGTATTTCAAAGAGGTGAATACAGAATCAGCACTGGTAGTTTTCTTTCATATTCATCATAATGAACATGAATTTTCATCTTGTGGTTATTTGTATGCCTTATAGCATCTTGAAAACTTGCCCTCACCCAAGTAGTTATGGAAAACAGCAGCAGAGCAGCATATTTAAAAGTGAGGAGAAGGAAACATAAGATATTTGTACTGTCCACTCCTTACTTGCAGGATGGACAACATTAAGGTGTATTTGTGACATGTAAGATCTAATTCATGACTTTTGTAATAGTGACAAAACACTGACTACTATTTGATTATTATTTACTACGTGCTGTGGCATCTTAATGAATATATAGAGCTTTGGGGTTATTTTATGTACTTTGCTATGCCAGATGTATATTCTGAGAAACACAGATTTAAGCTTGATTGAGCTGTACTTTGAAAAGTTTCTCCAAGCATGGCTTGTTCGTCTCTAACTTTGTAATCAAATGGGAGCAAGTTGCAAATAGGAGATTTATTTCCCCTCATTACTAATCCTTGTTATCTTGAGCCACGCCTGCAGTTAGTTACCAGTGCTTTATTATCTTAATTTCAGGAGTATATACCAGTACTGCATTTTTATAGCGGGGTTTTCATTCCTGTTAGGTCCCAAAAGCTGCAGTCCCAAACCTGCGGTGCCTCTGGGGCATCTGCACGGATCAGGCTTGCTGGGTTGTGGAGGCTGTGCTAATGGCTCTATCTTGTGGCACAAAGTGGAGTTGCAGATCGTGTACTTGTGCTTTCTGGGTCGATTAAGGTCTTGGGACCACCTACTAAAGAGTTCCTGAAATTTAAAACCATCTTCCTATGAGCAGGTCTTTTTCCTGCACCTAGCAATATGTCATTTTGTGATTTATGCTGTCAATATTTTGTTTTCGACTATTTCTGATGTGGAATTCCCATGATGACTGCCTGCATGAAGAAAGTTCTGAATAAAAAACCACCATTGTATTTTATTGTAGTCTCCAAAGTACATGGACTATAGGTATTGCTTATTTTTTTAAAATAAAACCTTTTTAATAATTATTACCCGAAAATAGCCAGTGATCTTTAAGCAGTGGGGATATGCAGTAGTAAAACACTTTCCAGATTTTATAAACCTACTTTGATCAGAATCTTATAAACATTTTTGACCTTTATAAACATTTTATGAACATCTTTACCAGAATATCTCACTTCATGTGAAACTGTAACTGCATAAACTTACCAAATGTGTGGTTATCAGCTAGCATTTGTATTCAGCCCAAGAGTTCCACATACTGGCTCAACATCAAAGCACCATAAAAAGAAAAAAAACCAACAAGGTGGGCATTTTCCTGCAAAGCTCCCAGCTGAAGCATGAGGCATTCAAATAGATGGGGAAGTGTAAAAATCCAGGAAGACCATATTACACAGTTATATTCCTATTACAAAAATGAGTACTATACAATCAGTGCTGAAAGTGGGATGGGTATATTCAACAAGAAAAATAGCTATCAAATAAAAGAGTTGGCATAGAAACTGTTCCTGTTCTCTCATGGCAGCACAGAGGCAAATTTTACAGGTAGAATTTGTTATAAATCCAAAAGATAGTTCCCAATCCTTTTAAAGACTCGGGATCAGTGCTAATTTTGGTTATTCTGACTTTCAACTTAAAAGCAAAAAAAAGAGGGAGAGAAGTCATAGATACATAGACACATTGTGCAAAACTTGAATAAATATTTTTGGCATTTAACAATAGCTTCAGTTCAGTCAATAGTGAACCTGTATATGCACATTTCACACCTCCTACAGATTCTGGTTAAGATCATTGTTAAAATGGCAACTGCTGTTAAGCTTTAAAAAACATTTAAGGAGATAAGCAATGGAATGTCATTTGATAAAGTTAGCTCTTTTGTGTGACTCCAAAGTACCACCTGAGTCCAGAATTTCACCTGAACAGCTGCTACAGCTGTGTCAGTTATATTCTGGCTGCTTTTTACAAGTATTGCTAACCCTATTTCAGGTTCAGTCACCTGCCCAGACAAATATTGTATGATTATTAGTATAGTGAATGACATTTGACAAGTTAGTGGCCTGTGTCTTTATGGCCAGAGTCTTCCCTAGCTTTCCAGTTTGAGCTAAAAATTTAGGGACTTGATTGTTGCTGCTGGGTTATTTTGATTTATAAAGCAAAGAGTTGTTGCTTTATAGTTACAAAACCATAAACCATGTGTGGGGCAGATGTGTGTATCTTCATAGTTGTATCCCAATGATGTTTTTAAAAACAAGGAACCTACCATGCATGTATGGACATGCACCCTGCACACCTGTGATGAAAACCTGATCTTGTGACAAATTTGAAATCAGGTAATTTTTTGCTATGTGAGTAATACAGCTCTTTTGAACAGGGCTGGGGAGGATTTGTTTTAACGTACATGAGATTGAACTGATTAAATTTCAGAAGAAAGAATTTGAAATATCTGACCACGTACTTTGACAACCAATGTTTGAGAATGGATTTTGTCAACAAAAGTTCCTTCACTGTGCCGTTTTTGTAGATGCTCTCACCTTCTTGAGATAAGAAATCAGTCCTCCACACTGTACTCAAACTGCTCTATATAGAGGCACTGGGTTTTTTTCTGATATGGTATTTGGCTGCTTGGCTGTTGCTGAACATTACTCCAGCTTCTTTTCTATACATGTGAGTTTCATATTGTTCTCAGTTTGTTTTTACTTGTGTCTCCACCTTGGCTGGTTTGTGGTGGAAGAAGGTGGAGGCATTTGACGTTTTGTGATAGCTTTATTCATAATACCATAATGCTGATATTTTAAATGGAGGAAAAAATGATACAGGAGAGAATGTTTTGAGTTTTGGTGTTTTGTTTTGTTTTTTATATCTTGGTTTTGTGTGGAAGTATGGAGAGGGAAGGAAATTTATTTCACCGTGGAATTTACTAGTGATGACATGCTTTTCCTTAGAGGAAAGTGTGAAAGATGGAAGTTAACATGCTTAATTTGTAATGAACCTGAGGGGTTATGATCATCTTAACTGAGATTCCTGAGAGGCCAGACCAGTGGAGCACACCTTACCTTCTGGGTATTAATAGTTCTGTAGGTATTGCTTAGAAAGAAACCTTCTATGTTTGACCAGTAAGATACATATCATAACACAATATGTGAAGAGATAATATGCTGGGTAAGGGCAACCAAGCAGCAAATTTTTAATGTCGATAAAATTAATTCCTTAACTAGATTCTTCTCTCACCCAACTTCACCTTAATACTTGTAGGAAAAGTTGTGTGTCTCTCTCCAGAGGTATTGCTAGTGGGGATGAGACTGGTGAGTTTTGTGGCACGCTGCTTGTTGGTCCTTCAGCAAGTCAGTGACTGTTATGGTGGAGATGGTGCACGTGATTTTAAGAAAAACCAGTTTGTGGAGCACTAGACTTGGCTGAGCGATTACAAATAGAGGTGCTTTCAGGAAGTGATTTGGAGAGTCTGATAATTCTTGTGTCTGGCTGGGGACTGTGTATGAAAGGCATATTGTCTCATCCCGTGCCCTGCAAGCATCCACGCCTCTTTCTTTCCTTTCTCCCTTCACACACAAAATGTTTCTGTATTAAATGAAGCTGAAAAGTGGTCTGTGGCAGAATGAAATCCTTCTGTAAAATATTTTTTAAGGCATGTAATAGAAATTCAGCATGACATCAGCTCTGCCTTTTTCACTAAACATGCTTTCTCACTTGGCAGTCTTTAGACATGTCTGGATGCCAGCCCTCATCAGCCTTTCCTAGGTAGAGAGCTATCATTTCTCTATTTACCAGTAATTTGTTCTTGCATTAAAATTTCTACTTCTCAAAATAGTAGAATTAAATCTGTTTGCTGTTCTTTCTAGCAGGTAGTGGAAGAAGCAATGTGTGCTTAAAATTCTAGCCAGCTGTTGAGTGAAGTGCCTTCATATGCCAGAAGTGGACGCTGGTTTTAGGGGACAGAAGGAGGAAGGCATTAGTGTTTCCCACTTTCTAAGTGATTTCTTATTTTAGTCAAGTGATACTCTTCTGCCTGTCATGCAAAAGGAGCAAGCTGTCATAGTGCTGCTATCAAAAGCAGAACAAATAAAGGTTCTGCAGTTGGAACACAGGTGTGGGATGAGGTGACGACTGAAGCGGAGCAGAGCATATGTCGCTCTCCCTTCGTTGTATTGCTCACCTGCACTCATATAAGAAGAAGTTTGATTTATTTTCTGTCATAAGTAAGAAATGTAAAGGTTTCAAGAAAAAACAGCAGAGAAGCCAAGCAGAAACCCCCATAATTTTAACATACTTGATTTTCAGACTAGAACTGCACTCTGAAGTTCCTTAACAGGCTATGACTCTTTTTTTTCTTCCTTTCTTTTTTTTTTTTTCTAACTAGAACGAGGCTAATTTGTGTTTGACTGCAAGATAGGGAGAGACATGTCCTACTGATAAAGCAAAAAAAAAAAGAGAGAAGGTATCTGACACTGGAAGTATTAATTATAGCCCTTTTCAGATTTCTTGATTTGTTTGTTCAGAGCATTAATGACACTAGATGGCACTGTTTGTTTGCAAAGCAAATCACCTGTCCTCCCCCTCCCCCCTCCCTTCTTCTCTTCCACCCCCCCGTTTCTTTTTTTCTTTTTTTACTTTGGTAGTAACTGAAATTACTGTTTCATGAATAAAATATTTCTGGTGGGATTTGCATTTCTATATTGGCTGAAGATACTGTGTTGAATGTTTTATTAACCAGCCCAGTGCAACTGTCAGCCTATTAAAGAGATCCAATGGACCCTGTTTAGCTAAATAAACTAAATAAATCCAATTCGTCAAATTGTGTTCCTGGCTGTTTATTTTCCATTCTTTTGATGTACAGTTTATTTTAAGTTAAAGCCACATAGTTTTAAAAATTTATGTGAAAATAGAATTTAGTGTTTGAAACATGAGGAGACTAATTGCCGTGGTCAAAAATAGCTTTCCTTTATGGTGAAACTGCCGTCTGGTAAATAGTGAACTTTTTTTGGTGACTGTTTAACTGTCCCATGTCAAAAATTAGTTTGGCAAACGAGTGGTTAATGGCTTTTTTTGTCTCTTTGCTGGGTTCTGTGCTTTCATGAAATGAAACTTGAAATATAAGCATGGCTATTAAAAGTATCAGTTTCTACCCAACTTCAAGAGTTTTGTGCTTCATCTTGATATTTTCTCAATCAGAATTCAAGGGGAAATTTTTATATGATCATTACATATTAAACGCTTGTTGAAATTCCGATTGCATCATAGTCAAATATTAGAGCATTAAAAAAATCTCTTTGCATAACTGAGTATATTGTATGTCTGGTTGTCAAACAGCTGTCAAACATTACAAATAATAGCATTCATTATATTCTGCTAGTACAAATAATATTTTCGTTACCTTGGTTTTTGCTGAAAAGCTTTACCATAGAATAGCAGGAGACAGGCTATAAATTTATGGTAATGTTATTGGCATAGTAAAAATTCTTTTGTGCCTGTTAAAAATTTCTGTAAATGCAAATATATTCCAGATTTGTTAATAAGCAAAATGAAGAAACACTGATGGATGTATTCTGTCTTTCTTCCTGTTGCTTTCCATAGTGCTGCTTTAGTGATGTTATGTGTTTACTTTTGTGTGTTTTACAAGAAATTGCAGTTGCCAAGTATCATGTTTTGCATAATTTTATTTTTATGATCTTGGATTTCCAAAAGTGGAATATTGAAATACAGTCTAATAGAAACATGATTTGGTTAAATTCTGTTTCTGGCTTTTCTCTCATGAAATCTCCTATAATGGATTAAAAAGTCTTCATGAAGAGCTCATGTGTTAGTATGAATTTGATAGTGTCAGGTATTCTTAAGGAAAATCATTCAATCACTTTATCTTTTTTTCTTACAAATTACGGTTGAATTTAACTGAAATTGTAAATTTTTGTTGCTGCCCCTCCCCCAAACTCTAACCCAAGAACAAAGTAGGTGTTTTTGTGGATGTCTTCAGTGTTGGATAGAGTGCTATTTCCTTGTGTAGATAGACTTTCATTTGTCCTAAAAAATATTAAACTTCTTTAGTATTTACAAGTTACAAATATTTAGAAGTCCTGTTTGATAACTAAACCACACAAAGTTAGCCTGCTTTCTCTCTGATAAAACCTTCCTGTTTTGTGCTCCAGGCTGGTTCTCTTTAATGTACCAGCAGTAAACAGAGAAGGAACTTTATGGTTCTTTAAAACTGGCTAGCACAGGTAAAAGGAGGTATACTTTCACAGAGGTGGAGGTGTCTTGTTTTCTAGCTTAAGACTTAGTGGGGAAGGAATATAAAGCAAAAAAAATGCAGCTGAAAGTGTATTGGAATGATTTCCACCCCTCGTTGTAATATTCTTTACTATGTGAGGCATATGGAAAAAATGTGAATATATCTGCTTTTTTTTTTTTCGTAATTTTTTATTTGTATTCTGCAGTCATTTAGTAGTCAGTCCCAAATACAGCCAGCTTAAAGCTGCTGTACAAACCACAACAAGAAGTGGTTCTTGGCCACAAAGTCTGTTCATACTGGGCTGGGGAGGAAAACCCTGCAAAGGCTAGAGGATCTGTAAATTGTATGTTTGACAATTTAATACTTGTATACTTTTATAATAAATTAATCAAATACAGCACTTCTCTTACTTTTCATTCACTTTGTATAATATACCTTTGGGGTGCCAGTGCTGGGAAAATAAGCCTTTTCCAATATTTAATAAATATTACAGAGGTTTCACTTCTCAAAGAGCTGATCAATGAAAATTGGAGTAGAAATATAAAGAACAGATAGTAAAAAGGAATATAGCAGGTGGTTTCTGGGGTCATAAAATGGTTTGGGTTGGAAGGGTCCTTAAAGATCGTCTAGTTCCAACCCCCCTGCTATGGGCAGGGACACCTCCCACTAGACCGGGTTGCTCAAGGCCCCATCCAACCTGGCTTTGATGGAGCATCCACCCCTGCTGGGCAGCCTGTTCCAGGGTCTCATCACCCTCAGAGTGAAGAATTTCCTCCTAATTCCCAATTTAAATCTCTCCTCTTCCAATTTGAACCCATTACTTCTTGTCCCATCACTACAGGCCTTTGTGAAAAGTCTTTCCCCAGCCTTCTTGTAGGCCCAATTTAGATACTGGAAGGCCACAATAAGGTCTCCCCTGAGCCTTCTCTTCTGCAGGCTGAACAAGCCCAATTCTCTCAGCCTGTCTTTGTAGCAGAGGTGTTCCAGCCCTCTGATCATCTTCATAGCCGTCCTATGAAGTCAGCAGTAGAACAGAGTAATTTTTCCTGCTATAGTAACATTTAACCTTTTCTGGTGAGTTTAATGAAAAAAGGTATTTGCCAACTAAATATTTGGTGCCTGGTGTATGAAAAGAAAGAAATCGGAGAGTCTGTGTGTGGGCTTTGCAAGTTTCCCGTTGAGTGGCATTTATGCTTACTTTCTGAATCTCCACAACTTTCCAACATGTCCTTAGTTTGTTTGTTTTTTATTTTCAGAGAAGTTAAGACATGCATGAATAAGGGCAGTGTTTGCCAACTTGCCCTCCTGGTCAGCATGGAAACATGATCGGTAGGCTTTTGGAAAACACTGAATTGCAATTGCAAACTTTGTACCTGTTCACTAAAGACTCAAATGTGAGTTCTGGCAAGTTGAAGAAAAGGCTCGTATTGTCGAAGTCAAGACCCACCAAACACCTTAGATAGAAAATACTCCTGCATTATGAAGGCAGCACCTTCCTTTTCACTGATTCATGAGTAAAAGACTTTGAGCGATTATTAAATCGAACTGTAACCTTTGTTAGAGTGTATCACCAACCAGGAAAAAAGTGGTATTTAATATTGTATTTAAGAGAGAATAATGTCATTATTATCAAAGCAAATTCTCTTGTTTCAAAATTTGAAAAGTAGCTTTCCATCATGATGTTTGGTGTTTTGGGATGTGTAACTACAAATATTTTGACGGAGGGAACCGTATTTGTAGAGTGCCTAGCACAAAAGGGTTTCTCACCCATGAGCACAGCTCTTTGGCACTGTGATAGTGAGTATTAACTATAATGAACTATGCAAAGAACAGTTGTTATGTGGATGCGATTTTTTTTTTTATTATTATTTGTTTAAGAAATGCAGGTTGCTTTCAATATTATGGATTGTTCCATTAGCAGCTGTCTTTGAAACTATAGGTTTTCCTCTGTTATAATTTCTAGCATCCTTAAAAATAAGACTGAGAAGTATTTATCTAAGATTAATATGGTTGGGAATAAAACTAATAATGTAACGATGGAATTTGTAATGACTGTGGTTTTGTACTGTTTTGTAATTCAATGCTATTAATAGTCCTAAGTGACCATGTGATTTCCTCTTCTTTCTGCCCAGCCTTCAGGAGAAATCAGACTTTCTGGTTCAGTTGTGTAAGCTTCCCACAAAGTTAGTTCAGTCAACTAAATCAAGGTAAAAAGTTACAGAAAGGTCAGGATTAAGTTAGGGGTTGCTAACCTGAATTGCTTTCCCAGCCTTTTTAAACCCTTAGTGCTCCTTTTGTCTTGTTCTCACCTTCTGTCATGTTGTCCTCCTGTTAGATCTTTATTTCGGTTGAAGGCACCTGGACTGCATCTTTCTTCTGACCCATACTTGGGAGTCAGTTTCAAACATGTTGTTAAGGTCCCCTTTTTACATTCACAAGCTACATGTCCTGCATTCAGCAATGCAGATCCATGGCTCAGCACTTGTGCCCTGTAGAGATCTTGGATTAAAATACATGAATTTTAAGATGAGGAAAACTTGTTCCTCTCCTTCCCCATTTTCACTTTTCTTTTTCTGCTTCTTTTTCTCAGACAAACTTTAAAAGTTTTCACTTTTAATTTGTACCTAATTTGTACTCTGTTGCCAAGGTCATCTGCTGACTTCCCTTCTCTCATAGTATAGGACTAGTTTGCAAGCCATTTGTACGGTTTTAAAAAAATGTCTTAGCTGAGAACTTTTCTCCCACCTGAGGCTTCACGTGCAGTGGTGGTGTTTAGTTCGGCACTACTGTGAAGTGTATCCCCTGGTTCTCCTCACTTACTGCTTGTGAGTCTAAATTGAGGAAAATGAACTGGAATCTCCATTTGAGCTATGCAGCAAGCACAGTAATAAGAGCATGAACCAAAGCCTGGTGTTTCAGACAGCTTTGAACTGTGTTGAAGTGAGGATGTTAGGTCTAAGAACTGGACTAAATCTTATTCTGTCATAAAATCTGAAATCATGTGCACTGCAGAAACAATAGTGGAAAAACTCCAAGATGCGACTTTTTCTGATGTAGTTAAATGTATCCTTTTGGAGCAAGACTGTCTTTTGAGGTCCGTCCTTCCTTTGTGGAAGATTTAGGCTCTTTGAAAATTTCCATTCCCCTTCTTATACTGTATTGCAAATGAAGGAAACCAGAGTGCTCGCTTCTGTAGCCTGAAATCTGGTTACTAGTAAATTTGGTCTACTTTCATTTTTGGAAATTATCTTTTCAATAAGTTTGATTGGTATGAAAAGATCACTTATGGTGGATTATATGTCAATTCTGTCACCTACTTGTCATTTGAATGGAAAAACAAAGCCTCTGGTTTTCCATCATATCCAATGCACTTTCAAGGTCTTCAGCATTAAATTTCTGGTATCAACAAAAGATTAGTGGCTAATAATTATGACATTCTATATCTGGGACCTCAGCTGTACTCACTGTATTTTTGATTTTGATGCAAAAGTAACAGGAATTTTACTTAATTCATGTCATCTAAGCAACCAAAAATCCAAATCGAATCTTTAATGGCATTTTTAGTATGTCTGATGTATTCCAAGAAATCACTATCCTTAATACCTGCCAGGTAAGTTTTACAAAATAGTTGAGAGGCTGTGGCATGCCATACTTATTGATGTCCATAGTATCAAATCCTAGTACCAGCTTGGTTCTATAATAATCAAATTCTTCTCCATGTATTATGCTGAAGTGTAGAGGGGGACTTACTAAAGAAACTAAAAACCCCTTCAGCAAGGGAGAGATGCTGCCAAAGCACAATCCATTCTCTATTTCCCCCTGGCCTTTAAACTCTTCTGTGCTACTGGCTGTAATTTGGCCTGGATGGGAGTGTTTGAACTAATCTATACAGTGGAGTTTATCCTTGCATTCAGATAAATAAGGTGTTTGGGTTTTTTTCCCTGTAGAGCAAGCTATTGCAATAATCTGGCTGGAATGACTCACTGATGAGGTGTTTGGCTGTGTAATGGGGGGTGTCTGTGTGTGTGAAATTCTTGAAATGAGGCTGTACTGTTCTCTGTTATGTTTTGGGGGGGAAGTATCTAGAAAGAAGTAAAAATAGGTTGTCCTCTTGATATTATAAACAAAAGAGGTGGACCTTTGATAGCGGTATTCTTGAGGAAATTGAATCAAGCACCTTCTGTAGAAGGTGGAAACAAATGCATTGCTTTGCTGAACTTCAGATTTGTACTCAAAGTTTTTTGTGCCTTATATTTTAGCTTTTATGCAGGCATAGTATATTTTAGAACAGAAGAAATCTTTGGTGTGTGTTTAAATACAGGTGAACAAATTTGTGTGTTTGTGGCTTGCTGTTTTTTTAAAACATTAAACAAAGCACTTTCCCCTGCCCCAAACAGTCAAAATGAAATTCAAATTCTCCAAGAATTGTTTTTTGTAAACTTCACTGTTGGACACATCACTTCAAAAATAGCCATATGAAGAAAAATGTGTGATGCATTTATTGACAGAGAAAAGCCAATAAGTCCAATTTGATTCAGGAAGCTGAGAAATATTTTAATAACTTTTTGACGTTTTCCTGTAGTCCTTATTTACCTTATCAATAGTTATGGTGACATATGATTGTCAAGTTTTTATATTAAACCAAACTAATAAATTAAACATGTTGTGTTTATACCTGATGAAAGCTGACATTTTGGAAAGGTGTTAAAATATACTGACAGGTCTTGTTCATAAACTCCTTTGGTATAAATATGTAGATGACATCTTTAGATATTGTTTGTACATAGGCTGATAGGCAGGAAACGTTGACAACGTAACAAATGCAAATGTCAACCCCACAATTTAACCTTTCTGTGTAGGAAAAGATGTTAGTTTTAAGTTACATGTATCTTTTAACTTTCTTTTCAAAGTTTTTTTTGAGCCTGTTATCATTGCTGTTTCATGTGCCACTGAAAGTAACGCTGCAATAAGAAAGATTTGCACTTAAGAGCTTTTCTCTGTGGTGTTCCTACTTAAATGACTACAGCTGAGAGGATGTTTTTTCTTCTAATTCTTTTTATTTTTCATGTTCGCCTAATACTTTCTGAATCTCTTTGCGATATCACCTATTCATTCCTGACTTGCCAATAATTCGGGGCTTGTAAGTGGGACTCAAGGGCAGTAAACCAGTAAAACTATTTTAAAATATTAGGGCAGTTTATTGTAACAGCAGATACATGGCCTTGGCTTCAACCCAGATCAGGGTTGCTTCATATGCAGAATATTTCTGACTTGACCCTGGTCTCCTCTGTGGTGACGTAAATCCACTCTGTGTTAGCTGCTTGACTTTTTTTTCCCTGCGTTCTCCACAATCTGTGGTTAGTATAAAATCTTGCAAAATTTATGCCCAGTTTCGGGTGGTTGGGGCTCCGAGGGCACCAATAGCCCCTAATGGCCCTGAGCAGCTTCCCCAGCTGGCCCAGGGCAGTATTGCAGGGCTGTGGGCCCCTACTCCAAGAATGCCACGGGATGGTGCTCTCCAGCTCCCTATGGCCCTGCCTGACCATGGTCCCTGCTAATAGACCCTGATAAAATGCTGGCCTGACCTTGCGAGTGTTGGGAGCTCTGCCAGGTGTCCCAAGGGACCTGTAGGTTCCCTGTCCTAGATCTGTCTGCTTTTTAAAACTACTCGATTTAAACTGCTCAAATAACGCTTTTCTATCACACATCTAGGCACATCTGCATGTCTTCTGGTGTCTGGGTGAGTAGTGCAGAGTCCTGACCAGCATAGAAGACTTCTGGTGGGATTTTGTAGTGCTGACTTAGAGCATGCATTGAAATACCAAGTATCTTGCACCGCTTCAGAATGTGAATGCCCATTTTGGTGCTGATAGCTGTGAGCAGAGTTCCTGCTGAAGCCTGGAGCCTGTCTGAATTATGTCTCTCAATTTCCCATTTTAGTATTCTGAGAGGCTTTATGAAGAAAAACTTGCTGCACTTTCACACTGTCCTCTTTCTCTCACCCAGGCTTTTCATTCTGTGTTTTGGTGACCAATTTTGTAACTAATAGGAACTTTTCCATAATGGTCTTGCTGCTGCTTTGTGCAGGTCTTCCTTAATCACAACTGAAAATGTGCTGGTAGATTGGAAATGTATTGGTAGATATTTCATGATGTTTCACACGACTCTCGGGTTGGAATCTCCAAGAATGGAGGAGTGGTTGAATATTGACTCTATAATAGCTAAGGATGTATCTGTGAATCTCATCAAGGAGAATCTACCCTTTCCTCACACCTCGTTGAATATGCTGTATTCTGTGTGTTGGATAGAGAGGTTAAGCAGAAGTTTGGGAAGGGTAGGTTGGTGTTAAAGCTGTTCCTGTTATGGCAGGACTTACAATTTACTGAATTTTAGTAGGGGTAGAGGAAGTTACTACTAGTTTCGTTTGTTTTTACCCTTGTTGTAAATGAGTTAAACGATGTCCACAGTCATGTCTGGACCTCTGTTAGAAATAAAGCCAAAAATGTACCAATGGTTTTGGTGTTCTCAAAGTGCCTACAGAGGTAGTTAATGAAAGTCAAAGTAATGGCAGGCATATAAAATTTAATAGTTTTGGAAGGTTTCAGGTGTATTAAAAATAACTCTTGTCCAGAATAATTAACTACTTAACTTGGTATTGAATCAATCAGCCAATTAGCACAGTCCTGTTTTGTACTGTGGAAACTGCAGTAGCACATTAATGAACCCCAAGCTTTTGAGCTGAGATATTTCTGCAGTTAGACCGACTTATATATTATGTATTACTTAAAGATAGCTCTCAGGAGCGTTTTCAGCTGTATATTGTTTTCTTTCTGTTAGCTAGATGGACAGATTTGGGATGTACACCTGTGATACTGAATAATTGACAGAAAACCCTCTGGTATTTGACTGTCCAAAGAACATGAAAGGTATACTTTACTTTGCAACCATCATATTCTGTCAGATGGTTGCATTGACTTTCTGAAACAGTTGGAGAAAATTGATAAGACTTAATGTAAATGTAACTGTTATATTTGATACTTACCTCATGTTACCTCCCTGTGATACCAAGCATTTCCCAATTGTGCAGTATGCGTGTTTTGCATAGTTCTTATTCCAAATCTTTCCCTGGGGAAATCACTGGAAGTTGTGGGACAGAGTTCTTTCATGTGCTGTTTAACCACCATTGACTTAGTTTCCTGAGTTACCTAACTAGGTGGCTTCGTTTAATCCACTTCCTTTATACAGACTATAAATTGCTGTCTTGTATCAGAACAATTGACTGCTGGTTTTTTTCTGAAAAAAATGATACCTTTCATTTCTAAACTGTTATTTGGGAACATAGTTTTGAGATTCCAAATGACTGTGGCAGGTCCTGGACAGCATAGCTGCAGTGTACTTTTAGAAGTTGCCATTAATTAGCATTCTGGTTCTTTAGCTTTATTTAGCAGCTTTTCTACTCAGTGTTAATATCAGCTCTCTTTTCCTTCCCCTAGGTTTTCTTGTTGTTGTGCATTTCCTGCTTAACAGAATGTTTGTTTATGTAGATATAAGTGCAGTGAATTTCCTGAAAGTTACTCATTGGGGAAATTGAAATGAAAATTTAAAATATCATTAGGAATGCAAACAATAAATTCTTTCATTTGCTGTAGGCGTCTTTAGGTTGGAATGACTAGAAAAGGTTTTGGTTAATTAGAAGTAATTTGTTAGAAACCTGAATCCTTTTTTTTTATTTCCTAGATTAAAACTCAGTTCCCAGCTGGATGCTTATAAGTGCAGGAAATGTAATTGTGAGATGATTAACTGCAAAAAGATGGATAATTGGAGTTCATATGATATGTCAAATATGGCTAAACCAAAAGGTTTTCTGCATGTTGAAAGAGATTGGCTGCAGTCTAGATTGCAGAATATTGAGCAAGAAGTGTTTTTAGAGATTAATAATCACACATTGCTGCGAAAGGACTGGGCAGAGCTTGGCTCTAAAGAGCTAACCCCTCCCAGGCCTTTCCTATTACTTCGGGTTTTAATTAGCATGGTTTTGGTTTTGTCCTCTTCCCTTTGTTGCTGTTATGTGAATTGGAGATTAGGAAGCACAGTAAACATAATACATCTAATACCAATGCTTGGAGACAAAGGTATCTCCTCCTCTCCACCAGGAAGAGCTCAGCCCACCATAGGGTAACAGCTGAACAGTCCTAGTGCACTTGTGTATTTGAGTCTCTTCTGTTATTCCCTCCCCTCACAGTGTCTTGCCTCACAATCAGCATGGTTTTTTCGCTAGATTTTTTTNNNNTTTTTCTTAATGTTTTTTTTTTTTTTTAATGTGTGTAAAATTTGCTTTGGGTCCCTTTTTGCATTTTTTTTAACTGTACTGTAATAATAATTTAAAAGGTGATACATAGAGTATAAACTGCATCACTGGCATTTTGCTTTCATTATCCCTCATAGATGTTCAGCAAAACAGTGCCTGGTGTTTTAAATTACTTCTGCTTTACTTTAAAATGGGAACTTATGTTTGAATAGCCTATTGTTCTGTTAGCTACTACAATGCACTTCAAACCACACACTGTTATTATATTCGCTGTATTTTGGGATCATATTAAATATTTGTCGTTCCCCCCTCCCCGCTCCCAACCTATAAACTTCATATCTCAATAAGGAGTTTCTAACCCTTGGAAATACTGCTTTACAAATTCAGCTAATGACCCAAATACAGCTTGTTTGTTGTGTATGAGTTGTATTAAAATAACGTGCTGTATGTGTATTGTCATTAATGATATGCTCATTTTGATAATGGAGCTGCAGTCTCTTAGTATGTAGTCCTTGGGGAGATGCTGCATTTTTTTAACTAAGTATTGTTCTGGCTCCTTTCCTTGATTGGCCCAGAAATAGCAATCAGCTGGGGAGCAGGATGACATGCCTCTTAGCGATCCCTTTTATCTTTGAGATGAGTATCAACATTGTATGCTTCCTAATGGAAGTGTAATTTAATGAAATCTATTGGGTAAACATACTTCAGATGTTCAAAGGAGGTGACAAAATTTTTGCTGGCAGCCAGGACCTGGCTGGTTTCCAGCTTGCCTTTAGCTGCTATGCATATAGCATTGAGAGAGGCACTTAAAATAGGAACACAAAGTATTGTTTCTATTGTGTTTTGGGTTGTGGATTTTTTTTTTTTCCCCTCTGTTTTATTTTCCTTAATTTTATTATTGTGGTATTTGTTCTAGTACCTTCTGACTTCTAGGCTTTCCTAGTAAAAAGCTGCATGAGGTCAGGTTTCCCCTCTCCCCCCCAAAGCGCAGATAACAGTGTTAAACTCGGGGGAGATCATTGGCACAGACCATGCTGCATATTGGGGAAAGGGGGTGTGGGGAGGTGAGTAATCACGGCTGCTGTTAGGCAGTAGCTCTGTGAAAGAGTAAATTCCTCTGTAGACTGATAAAATTAAACATCCTGTTTTAAAGACTGTGGCAGAGCACTTTTGTTTTATCAATAATAATTGCTGATGCAGAACTGTCCTTTATGAGGTTTTATAACAGATGGCTGGGAGTGGAAGGAAAGCTGCTCAGAATTCCACCTCCTCAGCTCGAAACAAGATTGCTAAAAGGAGACAGTTGTCCTCTTACCATTGCTCCCTCCTCGTTACAGAGCACAGAGATCCCCTCCCCCTCTGTGGTACCAAACTTGGCAGAAAGGCTGGAAGATTATATCAGCAATGTTGTCCCTTTAAGTGGATGCTTAACTGGACAGCTGATGGATCGTATTGCTCAGATACTAATGGTTTGGTAAACTGTAGGAAAGTGTTTGAGAAGAAATACATTAGCGTTTAGACACATTTGAATGTAATCAACATGTCTTTGAAACATGGGGTTTTCTTCTTTACATATGAGGTCTAGGGCAGGTAGGTTTTCTTTGAAGACTTCAGACTTCCACAGTGGGCAGCACTGGGGGTTGAAGAAAAAGATAAGTGCATCATTTGCTTTTTGCTGTTCTTTCAGGTATTTCTGGCTAAATTGACGCTTTTCATTGGGACCCACATTATTTCCTGCTCGATCCCATAAGGAAGTCTCATTCCCAAGCTTACATTGTCACTCTCCTATGAGTGTGTGACATAATACCTTTGATCATTATGGTTTTGCTGCCGTAACAAGTGAGTTCTTTGGACTGGAGGAAATCATGGTTTGCCAACAGAGAGCTTCTTCCAAATGTTTCAACTTTGGATACAAAGGCAAGGGTTAAACTGACTCTTTTTGTAGCGTTTAAGTTTGTGTTCCATGTGGGGACGGTTACTGAGGATCAAAATGAAAGACAATGTAAAATAAGAGTAAAACATGTTGCTCGTTCACAAATAGTGGAACAAAGCGTGAAAGATTGAGGAAGACAACTCAGGACATGTCAATGTACCTGCTATTTCTATAGCTGTAGGGTATAATGATGACACAAAATAAACTGTAATTATATTGAACTGCCTGCATTCAAACTGTCTTTGATTCCTCAGCCAAACTTCATATTACTTTAACATTTGCTGTATTTTACAAACTCTGTAATTATGCCCAAAGTTTGTGCAAGACTTCATGCACAGGTATGTACTTCTGTACATGTGTGTGGATGCACGTACAATGCCATGCTATATATGGAATACGCTAATGCCAGCTTAGTTTGTAGCAGCTGTGAGATGGTTAAAGCTGTATATAATTTAAAACTATTTAATACACAAACACATTTTACTTAATTTTGTCCTTGCATTGCTTCTAGAGATTGGTGAGGAGAGGCAGGAATTGCAGGCAGAAGCAAAGTTTATGACTTTATATGTTGCTAACCCAAAATAATTAAAAAGTTCACTGGGCTTTTTCAGCTCAGCAAAATTAATTCAGCAATGCCCCAGGCAAAATTTTATTTTCCAGAATAAAAAGTTTGGCAAAATTTTGAAATGTCCTGGCTTTAGATCTGCTGCTTTGAAACTATCCTTCATGTGAAGTCCTCCTTTAAAGTGGAAGGTTTCTCCACACCTTTTGTGGAACAGTTAGCACTATAAATTTTTATTTCAGTGACAGCTTCAATGAAAACACCTTGACATGGTATCTCAGTAACCTAATACATATTTTTTTTTTTGTTCTGTGATGCTTTCTTTAGGTACAAATACATGCAGTGGTACAGTATTTGGAGTGGTTGTTTTATATAATCTTTGTGGCTGTGAATGCAGCTTTTAAAGTCAGGTTTCAGGAAAACCATGGTACAACTTGAGTATAGAAATACCAAATCTGCAATGCTGTGATTGCACTTAACTGTATCTGTTCTGTGGTGAAATTAGGCTTGAAGGAAGCCAAGCATTGGATCTTTTAGTTTGGTTCCCTTCACTCAGTTGAGAGTCCAAGGGAAGGGAATTAAGTGCTATAGGTTGGTGAGATTAGTACTTATTAGCTTCTTATTCCCTTTTTGCATGTAGGGAAAGGTGCTGACTTAAACCTTTTTTAATCTTTTTTTTTCTGAGTTTCTCTTCTACTAAGGACATAATTAGATGGTAGTCTGCTTTCTCTATCTCTTTTTCTTCATTTTATTCCTCCTGATTTGTTTCTTCCCTTAT
>VYZX01028124.1:28168-43100 GCA_013401335.1 Brachypteracias leptosomus | reverse complement strand
CACAACTGCTCCTCACCCACATGCAGTGCACTGCTGGACAGCCTGGGGAAAGACTGGAACAGATCCCTGAAGTCCCTGTGCTGCCCCCATGCCTGTGAGCACCCACCTTTCTCTTCCATGTCCCCAAATTAATCATCAGCTTGAAGTGAGCTGTGGTTGCAACTTCCAGAGGATTATTAATTATAAGAAAAACATATCTGGGATGTAAACCTGGAGGACAATTAAGTTGTTCCAGGTAACTATCTGCAGTTACAACGTGAGGAAAATGGAACAAAAGGAATTATTAAGAGCACTTCTTTCTCAAAAAGCTTTCTGAAGCATCTATAAACTCAAAGTTCATTTGTTTTCTCTACTGAAGAAATGCCAAAGATAGCTCATTTTAGGAAACATGAAGTACAGAATAAGCAACAAGAAGGGAGGAAAAAAAAAAAGTAATCTGACTATGCTGTCATGCCTAACAGATTGCCATAAAAAACACAGAAATCAACAGGAAATGCAAAACTCTTCCATCCCCAAAATACGGATTCTTCAGAAGGTTCACTTGTTTGCATGAAATAAAGCAGAAAAAGAAAAATCAGCACCACAGAACTCTCAAGCTTCCATGAATAACCCACAGACCCAGGAGCCAGGACCCGCTACACGCTGTGAACCACCCCTGGCCAGCTCCCCACGGGCACAGCCGGACACACGGACGGGTGTTTGTCACCTGGCAGGGTGACAGCTCGAGCGAGTGGACCCATGAGCTCCACTCCTGGGTGCCACACGGCGCAGGGCAGGCGGGCAGCAGAAGGGCCATCTTCTGCGTGTGGCATCTCGGAGGGTATCTGCCAAGGATCACAGGCAGAAAAAAGGACGCGCTGCTGATACCATCTCTCTGCAGACTACGGGAGTAAAACAAGTTCTGCAATAACTTCAGGTGTTTCCCAGACAATGTAAACCAGGCAGCCCTCTCCAGTTTCTGCATTAAAAAAAAAAAACACCAGCTTAAAAAGTCCACAAAAACCAGTCCCAAAATTGGATCATCTAACTGAAAAATTAAATAAAACTTTTTTAAAGGAAGCAAATTATGATCATGGAACACAGACCATAAATAAATGCCTGAAAAAAGCATCACTAAACTATAGGAGAATGCTGAATGCCAGCTGGGAAGAGTGAAGTTGTTCTTTAACCATACGCCCCATGTCCTCATGCTATCAGTGGCTGGGTATCAGTCACGTTCTGCAGGCAATGGCCATGTGCAGCTCTCACCACAGCTGTCCAGCAAGGGAGAAAAGGCTGAACTGAAAGAGCATGGTTAATGACACTTCCCTAAACAATGCTATTTTTAAAAAAATAAGGAAAAAAAAAATCTCCTAAAATTCAACCACAAGATTATGAGAAGGAAAACCTAAATGCAATATGAGGAGACACTCTGCCTGCCTCGCTTGTCTGGAAGGAAAGCGAAGCAGCACTTCTCCCTTGCACAACAGCTTTCACAAAAAGTATGAACAAGGAAATCTGACAAGTCACGTCCTCAGCTACGCTGTTAAAAAAAGGAAGAATGACTTTTTTGAGAGACTCAGATGTGGCCAGCTGGAAACAGCCCATCTGCTGATATGAGAAAATAAACCACTTACTAGGACCAACACTGCCTCTAAAAGAAGGTAAGTCATCATTCCACTCTGTCTGGTACTAATGAGGCCTCTGGAGGAGTCTATGTCCCATTGTGGGCATCAGAATTCAGATATGGACCAGGGGAAGGGGACGGAGAAGACAAAGCCAGAGGAGGTGCTGGTGGGTGAGGAGCTGGAGCTGAGCCAGCACCGTGTGCTCGCAGCCCAGCAGCCAGTGTCCTCCTGGGCTGATCCCCAGCAGCGTGGGCAGCAGGGCAGGAAGGGAATTTTTGATGCTGAGGGTGGTGAGAGCCTGTCCCAGGCTGCCCAGAGAGGTGGTCGCTGCCCCATCCCTGGAACCATTGCAGGGGAGGTTGGCCGGGGCTCTGAGCAACCTGCTCTGATGGAAGCTGTCCCTGCTCCCTGCAGGGAGGACGTGTCCCTTCCAACCCAAACCTTTCTACGATTCTAACCTTTAGCTTTTTTTTCCTAAATGCACAGTCAAAACACTCTCTCCCAGATAGCCTTCTGGGACATCAAAGAAAAGTCACAATGTATTTATTACACTCTGCTTTTTAAACAAGAAGAGTTCTCTGTATTTTCCATTAAGCACCCATGTGCCATGTTAGAAAGTCTGCATTATGCACTGGTGAGATCTGGAGCTGTTAATTAATTTCAGAATCTGAGACTGCTATTCTACATACCTAGCTAGAGTAGCAATAAAAAGACAACAGAACACCTGAAAGCCTGGGTATTATATTTAACTTTCTTCTTATTTTGCAAACATGACAAGTATAAATTTTTGATTAACCAGAAGAGAGAGGCTTGATAATGGAACTGAAATTTCACAGTACATGTCATTCCTATTCTTAGGATAGCAGTAGTGGGTAATAAGAGATCAAATAAAAGGAATCAAGGACAATTCCATCCCAGATTTTCTCTTTTTGGAATTGAGGCCACCTTCCCCACTGTGCATGCAGCTCTTAAAGGACCTATTCCAGCACAGAACAGAACTGGCATGTGAGGTGGCTGCTGACCCAGACACACTGTGGTGTAGATACAGAAGGTGCCTATTACCTGGCAGCAAAGTCCCATTTCCTTCCTTCTCCCCTCTAGAGTGATACACAGAACCAAGATAACCACTTCCAAAGAAACCTCCCTTTTGCTGTGTCAATGACACTCAAGGAGAGATCTCACCATTAAAGGCTCCGAACAGGGGAGCAAACACAGCGACATTTGCTGTTCCTTTGCAAGCTGAAAGGTACAAAATACAAACTCTCTTCTTAAGGAATTCTAAAGCCAGCAGTTTGGTTACTTGACAGGAGCACTCAGATTCCACAAAGGTGTGTAACTGAACCACCTAGGAAACAAACTAAATACTGATTACAAATCGGCTTTGTGTTATTTAAAGAAAACAAACCTATTTGTACATACTGTGAAGCTTCCTGACATGCACCCAAAACCATTCCAGATCCAGGTAAAAAATTTCTTCATACCCATCTTTCAGACTTGAGGAAGCCTGATGGGATTGAACAGCAATACTGTGCATTTACACCTCCCCATCCCTTGAAACCCACACACGATACTGGGTCTTGTCTTGTTTTACAGATATTTGTACCAATAGGACATTTTCCAATAACCAGCATTTTGTCTCCTCTAAGCACATCGTATTTCCTATTTCCCCACAACTAAGCTTAAATAAAACCATTCACTAAGATTTCAGAAACCCTTCCAGCTATCACAATTATTTTGCTTTGGTAAACAACTCAGTTTTAGACTTTCTTGGTTCCAATTTTTAAATTCTGCCCTGAAACCACCTGTTTGTTGTTTGGTTTGGGGGTTTTTTTTGTTTTGTTTTAATGATCTGAAGGTCTTTTAAAAACATTAACTATCGTTTCCGTTTTTAAAATGGGTACCAGATGTGGACTTGTTATCCAAGGGCTGATATTACTAATGTCACATAAGAAGGAAGATCCCTCAACACTCTTTTGCTGACACGATCAAAGACCATGTTAGCTGCTAAAAACCTGAATCCCCCACCCCAGCTCAGGTCCAATACATGTTTAAGTGGGTGCTGCCCTCCCACCAGTTCAACCGTTTGTGTGTCTGAAGACACACAAGAGATTTTGTACAATTGCCTCATACTCAGAGCACGAAGGGAAGGGGTGGAAAGTCCCTTCATGTAAGAATTTGTACGATCAGCTTTTTTAATAAATGACGGCCTCCAGAACAAGATCAAGTTTACAAAATACAAATGCTAGGTTATGTGGAGAGCTGGGAGCACAGACATACACAACTTTACTCCGTTCCTCATCTTTCACAAATTAACCTCACTACCTTGGGAATCCCCTCTCAAGGGGGATATCTCTGATGAGACATTTGTTTTATTATTATTCAAATGCATGAATGAAGTTGATAAATCAGATACGGTGAAGAGGCCTGTCTCTGGCTTCATATACTGAAAAAGTAAATGGCACATATGATGTTTCCAATGGGCTGTATTCAGCCAGATCTAAACAAACTCACTGAAATTAAACAGCTATCATTGAACTATTTGTACACAATACCCTGAGCAATGATGGTCTTTGCCCCTTGTAAATATTTCTAATGCAGGAAGACCAACACAGACACAAAACCGACAAGTGTTTGCTGCATTTGTTGCTCACTCAATAACCTAAGTATTGTTAATCTTACCTATGAGATACCCCACACCCCACCACTCTCATCTGACACCCCTGAATGCTACGCACCAATTTAATGGGAGACTGCAAAAGAACACCGAGGTTTCCAATTTGCTGCTCACTTCTCAATGGTGGAGCTATGCCCTGAAGCACTATTAAAATACCACGAAAGAGGTGAAAGATGAGGAAGCGTGAGAAAAATCTCATTATCATCTTAGCTATTAGAATGTGCTTTTGCAGGAGCTTTTTTCCCACCAGCCTGGTTCTGGAGCTGACTCCCCATGATGTACCTATTCCCTCCTGCAATCACCCCGTTTTCTGCTGCGTTGCTCTTCTACCCTGTTCCTGATAGATCTGGCCAGTGTCTCTAAGGACTGCCAACACAGGGCAAAAAATGGTCTCTTCACTTGACTGTTGTCCAAAAACTCCTGGCCAGGTGCCAGACGCAGCAGAAATGGCTGTTTACCAGTTTCAGGGATTACTGTTCCCCAGCTACTTGTTACTACCCTGAAGCACTGCAGTAGCTGATCCTGCACAGATGAAGAGCACCCACAGGGCAGCAACGTTCACTCCGAAGGTCATAAGCACCTGTCTGAACTAACCTGCATGATTCAGCAAGGATGTGGACGAAGAATCGGCAGCTGAATCGCTTGTCTGTCTACACTGGGGAGAAAGAGCAGCAGCTGTCAACAGAGGAGCCATAAAATCTTAAAGATTCACAGCTGTTTCTCATATGAAAAATATCTGACCACAGATGAGGTGCAGACAAATTTATTTTTCCCTTTCCCTTCCCATTCCGTCGAACCCCTCCGGAGAAAACGCCAAGGCAATAGCCTTCTACTATTTTCTACAGAATCTCCTCTTCCTTCAGTTAAGACGTAGAGAAAAAAAAAAAAACCAAACCCCCTGAAAAACCCAGAAGCCCAAGAAAAAAAAACGCTGCTTCTCATCCATACAGAATTTATCAAATTTACCCTTGCTACTTAGGCTTCTTTCTGAACCTCACCCCTCTGGCTCTTCTCATTTGTAAGATACCACCAAACACTTCATGGACCAAAAGCTCCACGGTGCTCTCCCAGTCCCATCTCATTTCCCCTAACTCCGCTCCCACCAGGGCTGTTTTCTCCCTTCAGTTTTGCCTGTAGGTATCACTGATGTAAATTACCCTCTATCATTCCACTGCTTTTTATTTCTAAATCCAATGAATTATCTTTCCTCTCCTCCAGCTGATCCCAGACAGGGATCAGTGTGCATAGATTATGCGGCTAAACAGGTTTTTGCTTCAGGGGCCAGAAGAAGGTGTGTGGGTGTGGTGAGAGTGGAATAATGTAGGGTGGGTAAGAGGAAGACTGTTTGCTGCTTGTCTTCAGCAATAAACCCCATCTCAATAAAAAAGTCTGGAAAAAAGAAGTTGGCCCTCCTCTAAGTGGAAGGTCACTATTTAGTGAGGTGCCCTAAAATGGAATAATGTCACAAGGTTTAAAAAAAAAATGTCTTGAGGAAACACCATGATGAGCATCCCAGTCAGCAATCCCTAGGAACTCGTGCACGTCACAGACAGTTTGCACTGAGGCAGGAGTGGGCAAAGGAAAATGAAATATAACCATATATGGATTTTTTTCTTGCCTTTGTCACAATGGCCACTTCCATCCCATCCCTCCCCATCCTCCCATGTTAAACACAGAAAAAGTGTCAAACCCCTACTTTAAAATCAATTATGCAAGGGTCAAACACTAGGCAAGGAAACTCACCACGTTCCAGCTGGCAGAAGTGACACCCTGCTCACACTATGTCAGCAGAAAATCAAGAGCCTAGAACTAGATGAAAACTAGGTCAGAAGCTGCCATTTCAGTTTTACCAGCCTATAGAAAAGGAGAGGAAGCCAAAAATCACCCTAACCAAAATCTTGACCTAACTCCGGGCAATCAAGTCTTATTTTGCCTAACAGTTGTAGGCTCAGGTTGTGACAGCATGGTCCTCCCCAGGGAGCACGGAAGATGAGGAGTGCAGAAATGAAATGTCTCCAGTTTCCCAACTGTCCTAGATACCGCCCTAATTTCCAGATGAAGATCACAAGCAGCTCGGAGAACAACAGAACCGCTCCCAAACAGGCAAGGGAGCCGCAATGCAGAACACCCATCTGGCAGCCTGCAAGCCGGGGTTCAACAGCTCCCTGGGCAACGCTGTCCTCCCCCAGCCCACCACCCCACAGCACTTAACCTGCTGCAGCTCCTGACACTGCTTCCTGACCCACAAAGCTGACGACAGGATTGATCTAGCCATGTAGAAACGGGGACACAGCGCATCGGTGTCTACATTAACTGACCCCAGCCTTTTAACCGGCTGGGGCTCGGGACTATTCAGGCATGATGCAGCTTCCAGTATAATCACCAGAAGGGTTGTGTGTTCCCCCTTTGCTAAAACAAAGCTCAACAGGCAGCCGCCATGGGTTAGTCTTTGCAATTTGCATTTAAGCAAGCTTCTTCCGCTCCTGTTAAACCACAGGTGCTATCATGGAATCACCACGGTCCAGAAAGTTAAGTGGGGGGAGAAGCAGAAGAAATCAATCTAGATGTAAGTTTTGCCAAAAATCAAACGCAGAGCTCCGTCCAAGCTCTGTATACAAAGGACACATTATATACTCCCTGCCTCACAGGCCTAAAAATCGAGATGAACATATCTATTATTAAGTAAGTACTTCTGGAGGTTTTAATGTGACTTTTAAAATGCATTACTCTGGTTTCAAACTGATGCTGACATTTTCCTCATTAGGGTATCTATCTTCTAGCCCCAGTTACAAGAGGTAGAGTGGTATGTGTGCAGCTTGAAATAATCCACTATGGCAAAAAGTAACCACGCTCATTAAGACTTCTTTGATTGGAGTGACGGGATGGCTGAGGTTGGAAGGGTCCTCTGGAGGTCACCTGGTCCAGCCCCCCTGCTCAAGTAGGGCAAGCCATACAAGAAAGTCTTGGAAATCTGTATTAAAAATACAATACAGACAGAGTTCTTGCCTGTAGAGAATGCAACTGCCTAAATGGATCCTTTAACAAACACCACCGCCCATCCCCTCGCCCCCCCACAAAAAAGGGGAGGGGGGAGCAAGTTGCAACTCTGTAGTGACCCTAAAATGTGGAAATAAGCAGGAACACAAAGCTCAAACATACCAGGACTGTTGTCCAGGACACATTAGCACAATTCCACACACACACACACAAAAAGATGGACATAAAGCAGCCACCTAAGTGGATAAAATAAATAAGCAAACCTGGGAATTAAACACTAACATTCCTGAGGCTGCCAGGAGACTAGACATTTAAGTTACATAATCTAGAAGGTCCGTGAATCAGAACATATCTCAGGCATCTCCACGTACTGCCTCTTCTTTGTTGGAGCATCTCAAAGCACATTACAGCCCAGAACAGCCGCGGGGAGGGCAGCAGTCCTGCTTCCATTTCACTTCAGAGCAGCAAACCCCAGTCTGCTCAAGGTCACAGTGACCAAAGGGGTCAGATGTTCACTCCTGCTGCACTGCAGAGTCAGAGGAGCAGCTGAGTTGGCACAGGAAAAAGAGCAGGATCTCAGGGCAGGTACAGAAGGAAGGGAAAACCACTCCTCTGAACCCCAAGAGAGTGTTAGCTTGGCTCAGCTATCTCCCAAAATCTCACCTGTAGGAATGTGGCAAAGCAGAAATATTACGCTCCCTACACCCCATCTCAAATCCTGGGATGCTTCCCTTTTCTGACTCTTGTGAAATGCAAATTTTCTCTTTTTAATTACCTGATTATTCTATTTTATGGAAAAGACTCAGGCATTCTTCTGTAGTGTAAACTACAAGGAAACACTCTAGCATCCATATTTTTCCAATTGCTTTTCCCTTAGAGCACTTTTCATTTTAATCTACAGAACAGGAGCATCAAGAGACCCTGTTACTGTGTTAAAACAAGCTGTGTCTGAATGCTTTTGACAGGCAGCATGTAGCACAACAGGCTCACAAGCAAGCCCCCCGGTGCTGCCCCAGCCCAGCATGTGAGTGCTCTCTTTACACAGCAGACCACTGAAATCAATGAGATGATTGATTATTCACATGAACGAGATACACGCTTTAGGTATTACTCCTTGTGGGCCTGAAGTCCACTACAGAGCTCAAACTGGGGACAAGAATGCACAGGGAACATCCCAGGTCTGCTCCTGAAGAAAAATTAAAGGCTTGTCTATACAAGGGGAGAAGTGCTTCACATTCACACCCTGCCTCAGTCTGCAATAACTCCCCGGTGTAGACAAGATCTTACATGCTCTTACCAAAAATATGAAATACCTGGCAAGCCCATATTTATTAAAATTTTACAGTTGTCCTATTGCTTTCAGCAATTAAACCGCCAAACACCGCTAAAGCCTCTAATTCAGATGCCAGGAAGCATTCCCTCCACAGGCAAGTGTCAAAAAAAAAAAAAAGCCAACCAAAATTAAAAAATTAAATCCTCACAACCAGAATTAAACTAGTTGGGGAATATAAACTTGCATTCTTAAAAAAAAATTATTATTATTCATTAAAATCTTAGGTCTGTGCAAACCTTTACAAGTTTGCCAAGACAGTACATACTGCCTCACCTTAACCTGTTAATGGAGGCTTGCAAGTGCCATGTAAATCAAGTGAGCAGAGTTCACTCATTTATGAGGAGAACAGATGTAACACCCACAAGAACTCACTTAGCTCAAAATCCTGTGAACAGAAAAAAAACTGCAAAGAAACAAAATTCAGTTTTCCCCTGGGGAAAAATCAGGATTGAGGAAAGGAGGCTTGAGCAGGGCTGGCTGAGGAGCAACGCGCTTGTTTTTCCTGTTAGCAGACATGATGAAAATAGGAAGAAAAGAATCTTGTTCCTACCAGGTCGCGGGGCAGTGTTAGATTTCTCAGATGCCAGGAGCCAGATTCCTGGAGCGCGTTACTACCCAAAGCAGCTCTGCCCAGGAGCCCAGTTCCCCAGTTCCCCAGCGTGACCCAGGACACGGCGCTGGTGGAACACGCTGCTGCAGAGGGGGCGAGAGCCTGGGAAGAACCCTCTGTGCAGGCAGGGAAAAAAAAAAGCCCTCTCTAACAAACCACTCTGTATATTCCTCTGGTGTAGACTTTTAACAGCTTTGAACTCTAGCAGAACAAAATAACCGAACGTCACTTTTGTCCTCCGCTCCATGTTGTCTTTTAATGACACAGTGCAATGGTTTTGGTCAGGGAGAAACAACCCTGTAACATTATTTAGATCTTTTTCACCCAAACTTTCAAAATATGCCTAGCGCCCCTGAATGAATATAAAACTTTACAAACAGTGCTCCATCACTCACTGATTGACTTAACTGCAAACTCACAGAAAATACATCTGGTCAGGTACAAAAACCACCTTAGACAGTGGATAAACAAAAAGTCCATACACTCCAGCTCCGTATTCCCAGAGTCTTAAATGTATCGATGAATTCTGAAACATACATGAGTCTGGTACCTCATGCCAGAAGGCACAGCACTCCTGGATGTTTCTTTCTGCCTTTGCCAAGTATAATTTACCCGGAGATAAAGCAAATTTTCCCCTGATGTCTTGAACTTTGCAAAGCGATTCTTGCATGCACACAAAGATTCTGCATCAGTAGCTGAGAAGGCTGAAAATTTTACTTTGTCATAGCAAAACCACGTCTACGCTTTGTGGCAGTAATATTCCTCCCTCTTTCCTTCAAACTTTCAGTTTCTGGGGAATATTGTAGAGAAACCCAGGAACTCAGTCCTTACTAATAAAAAAATCCCTCTGTGACCTCCATGGGAGTTCAGCCCCGTGCAAAGGAGACCTTGAAGCATATTAACTAAATAATCAACGCAACTCAAGGGCATTTCTGGTGTAAAGCACAGAACCCGTCCCTCTCCAAAAGTCATGTTAAGAATATTTTGTGTTTTGTCATTCTTGTACAAAAACAAGAATGAAAAAAAGAAAACCAAACACATACCAAAAAAAAAAGCAAAAAGCCAAGCCCGAACAAAACCAACCCACACATTAAACTCTCTAGCAACTTCCATCTCATTTAAGCTTCAAAAAGCAAAGGTCTTATTTTGCTTCTATTTATTCTTGCTTGTATATCGTTCAAACCCAAACTTGTTAGGGTATGGTCAGAAATACAGATTCTAGGGCGAATGCATCTGTTAAGAAAGAAATTGATTAGTTTCATTGTAAACGACTGAAAGAAGAAAAGCACAAACTTTATAGTTTGTTCTAATACTTTTCCAGATAAAACAAAGCTGACGCAGAATAATCTGGACTCTGTCTTTTCAGCTATTAAACACCTTGGCTATTTTAAGTGCAACAGCTTTGAATTCGACTTAAAACCACCAGCTTTTGACAAGTCATAGATATTTAATAATTAAAACCTAATTAAATTAAGTAGAGGGCAGCGAGGTTCCGGCAGCACCTAACACCACACGTAAGGAGGCAGCACTGCCCGGCGCCGGCCCCGCAGCCGCCGAGGTCAGGCTCCATCAAACCACACATCAGCCCTTCTGCAGGGCGTTTCCTGCGCTGCTAACAGCTTCCAGCTCCTCCTGCTCCATCTAAATTTAAACAAGACTAAGATGGAGTCAGGGAAAAATAAAAAAAGGCCCAAACAATAAACTAAACAAAACAAAACACCAACAAAGCAAAAACAAACCCAAGCCCCGAACCCGCACCGTGAACGCAACTTCAACCCAACGCAGCCAACGTTTCATAGGCACCTTTGTTTTTAGCTCTGTTAATTATCAAATATACGAAATATGCAGCGAACAAGTAGCAGCCCCTCACCCTTTCACCCCACACATCTCTGAATTGGCACTTTATACGCCACGAGGTGCAGATAACACAGGCACCAACAACAGCTGCTAGTTCAACTGATGGATGTCAAAGCCGCAGGGGAAGCCAGAGGTTCAGCCAGAACTCCCTGTCACGGCCAGGCGAGCTCCGCCACCCCAAGCAGAGGGGAAACCACAGTGCCACCCGAAAAGACCCCTCAGACCTTGTCACAAACATGCTAGTTCCTGACTATTGTCATTACAGATTTGCCTGAGCCAGGCAGGGGGGACAGGCAGGCAGAAGGGAAAGGGTAAGAAGTGATTTGAAGCGAAGGAGGTTCAACATTCCAGCTACCGCCTCCTGCCACGAACTCACACGTTCACCCACCTCCGCGGTCCCCAACGCGT
Organism: Brachypteracias leptosomus; assembly: GCA_013401335.1. Lineage (NCBI taxonomy): Eukaryota > Metazoa > Chordata > Aves > Coraciiformes > Brachypteraciidae > Brachypteracias > Brachypteracias leptosomus. The sequence continues at coordinate 31,614 of VYZX01028124.1, read as the reverse complement.
CTGCCAACGTGGCTGCTTCTGAAGACCACCCACACGTGCTGTTCCCACCCCATCAGCACAATCACTTCACCTCCCACGCAGCACAGGGCACATCATGCATTCACCTTGCACGCTTTTCTGCAACGGGCTGAGGCTTACTGTGCTGGAATACAGTCCCTCTTTCTCTTTAAAAAAAGGTGCAATACCTGGATCACGAATCAGAGGGGAAATTCTACTGAGGGCCAGAATGAGACTGGCAACAATTCTACTATGGGCTATGGAGTTTTTTCTCTTTTAACACCACCCCACATTTTAGAAATCTAAACCATGGAAATCTGCATTTATTGATAAATCACGAGTTTTAACTTTAAGGCAACATCATGAATTTAAGGCAGCTGAGAAAAAATGCACAGAGAGGGTGAAAATGTGCATGCGTACCTTTGTACCTTCTGTGGTTACACTACTTACGATCACTAGACTCTAAGTTGTATCTAGCTTTCCAGTTTCACACATGTCTGAATAGAGCTGAATTCACCAAGGCACGTGAGGAAGAACAAGATGACTTCAAGATAAGCCTTATTCCCAAAACTATTTTGGTCATCTGGATTGCAGAGGTGCCTGAGAAGCACTTCACAAAGCAGCGCTTCACCAAGTCAGTCACCACACAAACACTGACAGCCATAACCTCTACCTGTTGACACAGAGTACTTACAGAAAAAGGTCAAAGGTGCAGTAACGTTTTGAGCGTTGCCACCAACTTCAACAACACCAAGCTCCTAAAAGCAGCTCTTGATTAGACCTGAAAGACGTTTAAATTTCTGGTAACAACTATGCAAAGAACTCATTTACTGGTATCACTGAACTGATCCCTGCTGAAGACCCAGGAGATTCTCAAGCTGAAAGCATTATACAGTCCACAGAACAGCACTCTGTTCCCTGCGTGCAGCTAACAACCCACATCCCACCCAACAAGACACCAGTGAGGAGGCACTTCAAATCTGGCAAGCTGGCTGATCTGTGAGGCGCTTCATCCAACATGTTAGTGGAACTTCTGTTGTCAAATTGGCACCCTCATTAGAAATGACTGTTCCAGATCAAGAAGAGAAAAGGAGTGAAATACTAAAATGGAGATGGCACTACCTCAGGAAATAAAGCAAATATTCCCGCAACTACCCCCAGTCGTGCAATGGAGGGATAACTCAGTACACACTTTGTATCACCTGGCCTCAGCGTCCACACTCTTACAAATATTCCTCAGGCACGGGAGCATCTCCATACGCTGCACCGAGGCCGAGGACTGAAGTTAAGACATCATGATCAGGATCAACACTGGGACCGGTGCTGTTTAGCATCCTTGCTGGTGACATGGACAGCGGGATCGAGGGCACCCTCAGCATGTTTGCCAACAACACCAAGCTGAGTGGTGCGGTCACACGCTGCAGAGATGGGATGTCACCCAGAGGGACCTGGACAGGCTGGAGAGATGGGCCTGAGCTAACCTCACGAGGTTCAGCAAGGCCAAGCGCAAGGTCCTGCATCTGGGAGAAAGACTTGGGGGTGCTGGTTTGTGAGAAGCTCAACATGACCCAGCAAAGTGCATCTGCAACCCACAGAGCCAACTGTACGCTGGGCTGCATCCCCAGCAGCGTGGGCAGCAGGTCGAAGGAGGGGATCCTGCCCCTCCCTGACAGAGCCTGAAATACCAACTTCTAGACAAAACAGCACATCTACAGAAAAATCTTAATTTTGAAACCATTAATATAAATTTCAACTTACAGATGTTTATGGGCGTCACTACAAATAACCGACAGGTCAGGCTGCTGTTCTTGCACACAAGAGTTTGAGGGCCTGCTGATGAATCTTTCACCTTCAAAGAAAGGTTTAACCTTGATGACAGTAACAAGCTCAGCTAAAGAAAACCAGAACAGCTCTGCTAAGACTGCTGAGCTGTCTTCAGAAGTACATGCTCAGATCACAAAGTTGCTATGGCATCGACTTCAGGACTGTGGTTAGACACACAAAATGTCTTTTTCCTACAGACTGTTATGGGAAGCTGAGCAACTCTGGCCACGAACCAAATATGTTTTGGCCCTAAAACAGACATAATTCATCACCATTTGGATGTTCCAATGGTTAGCTAAACTGAGAAAGCAAGACAACCGGCACTTGAGAGCATCCATGTAAACCAAGCTCCAAAGGCACTGCAAGAGCAGAAATGATATTTGAGTTTACCTTGTTTCCTGACATTATTTAATAACGTAATACTGTTTTCCAGCACTCAACTGTCAGATCAGAATAAAAGGGAAAGGTTCATTTTTGGCAGCTCCCTATCAAACCACAGTGGGAGGAAATTCTGTAGGATCCAAGGTATCACGTTTATTTCCCTTATTCCCTGGTATTTTTAATTTTATAAGCACCAGGCTATTTTTAAGCAACAGCTATCAAAAATAGGAGCTAACACAGGACTTTCGCACGTACTGAATAATCCTGCAAAGCTCTGAAGCAGCCTGGGTGAGTGCAGCATTTCACCTACTCCTCACCAGCACACCTCCCGCAGGCTGACAGGCAGCGATGACAGGAGCCCCAAGCAAACCTCCCACGTCCCCAGCTGCCGGCTCCCCAAGGCGTAACGCAGCGCCCGCTCCCTCGGTCAGAAACCACCCCACCAGTGACACTTCCACGGGGGGACACAGCAGAGAACAGGGTCAAGGGGACCCACTCGGTGTCAGATCAGACCTGAACCCCATTTTTTCCCCCCGGGGCCCATCCTCACAGCAAGATGTCTTTGGTTACATTCTGGCTTTAAAAACAATCATCTAGGACCCAGTTCACTCGCTGTTGAAAAATGTGCATTATGAAGGCAGGGCAAACAAACAGACAATTATTTGTTATTTCAAAATAACAACACTACCAGGAAATCGGAAAGCTTTAGAAAGTATATTACAAAGTACACAGCTAGTATACATTATTTGCATTAAAATACAAAACAAATGATCATTTTATTCCCGAGATCAGAGCACGCAGCACCGACCCAAGGGCAGGACCTCCCATCTCAGCAGCGAGCACAAGGTCACTGCCAAGTGGACACAGACAGGGGACAGCCCATCCCCTCCATCCCGGGCAGCTGAAGCACCCGGACCCTCCGCCCTGCCCGGACCCCCGGGGCCGCCGCCTCCCCGCACGGCTCCCGGCCCCCGCTGCCGACCGGGCACGGCTCCTGCTCCCGGCAGGGGCTTCTGCACCTTTTACTACCAAAACCAACACAAAGGCATCAAGTTTTCCCGAATGCAAGACTCCTCTTCCCGGAATCCCCACCAGTACAGGAACGAAGCCGGCAGCAGGCGCGGGGCCGTGCCGGTGTGCGCCGGGAGGCGGAAATCCCGGCGGCGCAGCCCGCTCCAGGCCTCGCCCCGCCGGAGCGCCCGGGCAGCGCCTCCTGCTCCCGCCCGCCCCGGGCCCCCGGCCCC
>VYZX01028124.1:0-28127 GCA_013401335.1 Brachypteracias leptosomus | reverse complement strand
GGGGCAAGTCCCGCCGCTGCCTCAGCGCGGCCGCCCGCGGGGCAGGGAGGGAGGGAGGGAGGGCGGGCAGGGCCGGGCCTGGTGCGGGGCACCCGCGGCCATCGCCGCTGCTGCCCCGGGAGAGGTTCCACCGACACGACCCGCGCTGCAATCGCCGCCGCTGCTCCGCGGCCGGCCGGATTCCGGCGTGTGCTGCCCAGAACATCTCCTCATCCCGTCATCCTTGTATCGCAGTTTGCTCCGGGGTCGGTGATCTCGACATCCATGAGACAAAAAGCTGAGCTGTGGCTCCCCCGTTCTGGGATTGTGCCACATCAGGTCCCTATTCTTCTGCATAAGAACCCAGAAGTTTGGGAATTGTATTTACAGTCAGTCGGATTTGGGTCCTGCTGTTCCCCAGGAGAGCTCAGAACCGATGTCAGGCTGCGAAACCTCGGGAGAAGTTCGGCTCCGAGCGTGGGAACTGCTCAGAAACGACCCGTCCCTGGAGCCCCAGAGCCCTGTGGACACCGCTCTGCTGGGGTGGGCATCGCACCCCAAATAGCTCAGAGCCCTGTGTCAAAAACCCGAAAATAGTTACATCACTGCTTACAACATCTGCAGAGCACAAAACCATGGGTGGAATATAAATAAACACGACAGAAGATCTCTCAGAGTGATCCAAATCGCTTCCCAAACTGGGCCACCGGGGCATTTAAATTGTCCAGAGTGAAATTAACATGTCCAGGCGCAGGAAAGACCTACCAGGATTTTCACTTTGGTGCATCCAAGGCCAGCGTTACCTGTGGTAACCCTGGTGAGCAATATTGAAGTAGCCACTATCTCTACCTGGGTTTTTACATCTAGATAACCACCTCACATTAATGGGTTTAGTGTTAAAGTGAGGGGGTTTTTTAAGACTTAGGCTAGCAGTGATGGTCTGAATGCCATCACTATGAGCACAGCAGTTGGTAAGTTAGCAGAAAGACTCTCCTGATGTGTTTGTCTCCTCCAGACTTAATGTGTTTGCCTTTTCCACCCCAAACGTCCAGAGCTCCAGCTGGTCCCCATACAGAGGCCAAGGTGCTTAGCTTCCCTGCACCTAATTTCTGCAGTAGATTTACACAAGTAATTAAGAAATGAATCCTCCTCACACCAAAAATGGAAAGCACAGGGACAATCCAAAATACATTTATAATTACTAGTAAGGGCTAGCTGGGCAAACTGTGATTTCTTTTCATATGTGATTCACCACAAAAAACTAAATCTGAATTTAAGTGCGAAGCACCTATTACAGTGCCAGGGTATTCTAGAACATTTCCTATGCTGTGTGTTTATTTCACAGAGGTCCCTCAGTGAGGCCGTGTGGGGTACAGAAGAGAACCCACATGTGTGTTCACAAACACGTCACAGGCTTACTCATGAGGAGCGTGTTCTCTCCAGAACATCCTCCTTGTGTGGGCTTGGAGGAGCAGAGCAGCTTGGAGACGGGGCCTCTCCAGGTCACAGCAGCACAGACATCCCTTCTCTCATGCTTCTTTCACTGTGACTTGTCCAAAAGAAGGGCAGGATACTGGGTACGACTCAGCCAGCACCTTTTCTTTCTTCCAGTGGAGAATCCTCTTCATCACTCCTCCACTCACCTATGTGATGAGGCATGCATCTGGAAAGAGAGGAGGAAATGTCTTCGTTCTGGAAGCCTTCTATGGCTTTGTCTCTGAAACCTGAGACAAAAGCTGAGCTATGACTCTGCCGTTCTGGGATTATTCCTCATCAGCTCCGGTGTTCGCTCTCTCTTCCTCTGCACGTGAACCCAGAAGTTTGGAAATTGTATTTACAGTCAGCTGGATTTTGGTCCTGCTGTTCCACAGGAAAGCTGGGAATTAAAGTGGTTTTAACTAGCGCTTGATTTTAGTGCTTCTCTATTTGCCTCAGTAGAGCAGTGCTTTTGATAACAGCAACATAGAGATTTCTGCTCTCACCAGCAGCTTCCTTTAGGGAGGCATTTAGCCCACAGCTGGTTTTCTACTTCAGCACGTCTGCTCCTTCCACGCATGTGTTCAGATGATTTGTCCAGTCCCAGCCACGGGAATTCTTCAGCTCTTCCTTTCCTTTCTTCTCACGGAGCTTAAGTCTGTCCTCAGCCTCACACTTACCATAGGAAGCAGTTTTAAAGCTTAAGCTTTTTTCTTTTTTTCTTGTCTGTTGGGAGCACGCTCTGAAAGGTGCAGGGAGGTAGGGCCACAGATAAACCTGATCACTGATCATTGGAATTGCTGTGAAGGGGGCAGGGACTTACTCTGTGGATCCATATCGCACCTGAATGATTTTCTGTTTGGATACTGCTTTGTAGCCAGAAGCCACAGAGCTTCATTACACAAAACCAGACGCTGCTCAGGAAAGAAAGAGAAAGGTAAGAAGAACGTCTCCTGCCTCACTACAGAAGCTGGACTGACAATGAGCAGAAAGGCCGAAGCGATTGTAAGTCAGAGGTAAAGTATTGCAAGAGTAGACCTAAGGTACCCAACAAGTTTTCTATTTCATCTGCAGATAAGCATTAATTCTTTATTTAACTTTTGCATGACTACTTTGAGGCTGTGGGAGGTCGTGTCTTTTCTGCTGCTCCAGTGACTCAGAAAACCAGCAGGAGACGGGCAGTAAACTTTGTCTGGAAGAGGGAAAGAAATGTTCCTCAGCCCCTGCAGGTGTAATGGGCTGTGGACACACGCACAGGCTCTGCTCAACCAACGGGCAACCACTTCCCTGCAGCGTGAGGAACACACCCTGGGCTACAGCTCATCACCCATCTCTGCCTGTACTCTGCAGTCACAGGAGCTGAGAGGGGGTTACAGGAGAGATGGGGGAGCTGGGCAGGGAACTGCAGGTCCCAGCAACCTTAGCAGGGAATTAAGATTCTACATGACGCTCGTGACATGAGAAAATGACTTTACATGATACACATGAATCTTTAATTACTGTTCAAGCAGTGATGGTTTGGCTTACCTAGACTGCCGATGGACTGTGTGTGCCAAAATGATCTTTTCAAATATATACATATATAAAAATAAATACATTAACTGCTTAAGTGAAAACTGTATATGCTTATCTGAGAGAACTGGGTCCAATGATTAGGACCTTTTATCTCCTGCTGCTCACGAGTGTACTCCAGGGTCTGACACATGCTATTAATGTATGTTTGTGAAGATTAAAAGAAACTCCCCCATATAATACGATAAAAAATAGTAATTCTGAGTTCATTATTATTCTATCACCCCTACTAGCTTCAAACTTAAGGTTCTTCAGTTCACGAAGTGAGAGCTTATTAGTTTAGAACAGTGCATGCATTTAAACCAGCAGATGCATGCCATGTATTCCATTTTGTCAGCCAGATTTCTCCTACAGCAGAGGGCACAGAACAGGTAAAGACTCAGATACCACTCGGTGTTACCACCAAGTTACGCCCTTGGTAACTTTACAACTTCTAAGGAGTCCTGTCCTCTGTTGAATACCAGATGATGCTTCATAAACTAATCTATTATTTCTCTTAGAAACTTTTCCAGCAGACAATAACTGTGTTTTCAGCTGGCAGAGCCTGACTCAACTGTAGGCATAGAGCAACCTCTTGTGGCAAAAACTAGTATACACAGAACACTTAAGAACTATTAACATTTCTTAAGCTACTCTCGGTCTGAGTGATAAACCCCCATAGAGCCTTAAGTGCCAGCGAACAATGGAGAGGCTCTGTTAGCTGAGAGCCAGCGACATTCTGTCTGCAGGGCTGTAATTGTCCTTCCCTTCCATTAAAGAATGGACTGACCACTGGCAGCCTGATAAATGAAGTGCCAGACTGAAAATTCTACTCATTAGCTAAAAGTTTTTCATTAAAATTCAACAAGAGTGTAATAACGGGCAGGAGCGGACTCCGTGGCGAGGTCTGACAAGAATAATAACCATGCTGTTGTGTTCACTCATTGCTCTCTGCATGGTTTTGCTGAATACAGGGAAAACTAGGATGGGCATCCCCAGGGAAGCCAAGGTGCCTTTAGAGCTTACAGCAGCTGAGCAGGACGGGGCACAGAGCACCTGCCTGGTTCCATGAGGTGCTCTGCAGAAGGTGGGCAGGGCAGCAGCCCCCTGGGAGGACAAGCAACAGCCAGACAGTGCTACAGGCCTGGAAGGCAAAACAAGGGGAGCCCTGCAATCTGCAGAGAACCCCAGGACACCCACCCTCCCCAAGAGATGTAACTCACAAGCGGTCCAGAGGTGCGAAATGCACGTTCCTCCAGCTAAACCCATCAGTGCAATGCCTGTCCTGCTCACGCCAAGCAGCAGAGGACAGCCCAGGAGGACGAGGAAGGGGACAGGAGGAATGGCAGCATGTCCCCAAGGACAGCGAGGTTCTCAAAACCAAGAGCTGCTCCCCTAGGAACCTGTTACAGGAGTTTTGTGCGACAGGAACCATCACCGTGAGCATCGCAGGTGAGACGGAGCAGACCAAGGAGCTGTTTTACAACCTAGAAATGCACTCCTCTGCCGCTGCAGCTGAAGAGGGGCTCAGTAAATGCCTGGGCTCTGCAGGCAGCAGTTACCAGAACTCTGGGGTTTTGCACACCAGGGACAGGTTACTGTGCTTGAGAGGATTTGCAAATCCCTGCATGCTCCTTAGGAACAGGCTGAACAGGTACATCTGGGAATGGATGGAGGCTCTAAACAGCAGCTAGTATTTATCTGTTAAAATGAAGCCTTTTGTTACAGTTCTCTTTCAGTAACCTCCCAGGGTTGTCACGTGTGATTCCTTTGCCCTTTCATCTGCAGCAGTTCCACCAAGTCAGAATCATCCCTCAGTGCAGAGCTGTCCAGACACTGAACAGCTTGAGCTGCAGCTCATTCACCCCAAATTCCACAGGGCTCTGCAGGCACCACCCACCCTGGGAGTGCCCAGCACTCCATTTGCACTACAGCCTTGGCCAGAACATCAGCAAGTGTTTGTTTCATAGAAAGTGATGTTCACAAAGGCCTTGGAATCAGATCCTATGAGCCTCTGATTTTCTTCAGAAACAAAAAGGATTAAAGTTAGAATTACAAAGATTTTACTAGGGTCTGCAGGAAACACATATTAGCCAGTGTGCACAGTGCTATTTCTGGCCCCGATGGCATGAATAATCATTTCACACCCCACAGGCAGCTTTCACTCACATCACGATTGATCATTTACATTCACATTGACATTCATTTATATACAGGCAGCCCGGGCAGTGGGAAGTGTGCTACATATAATGTAAAAGAACAACTAGCCATTTTTCAAATCCTGTACCTACAACTTAAATATCCACCAAGTATATTGCTGGTGCTGTCCAGTGGAACAACGACAACAGTTTACAAGCAGCTACCAGGGAGAAAAAACAGTCTCCATCTTAGGGGCAGCACTATTTTAATTTTTCCTACTTATTCAAGGTGTAACCAAATTATTTATTGCACCTACTACAAATCACCACCTCCTGTGATCATAATTTATTCTTTGATCAACATACAAAGTTATTTACACGCTATGGATGGATGAAATGAAGCAGATATTCACGTTAAATGGTAACACTAATTCTGGGTAACCCACCTGGGACCCCTCTTTTTAAGAGGAATTGTGTTCCATATGCCTGTAACACATTTCCACTGCAGTCATGTGGAAAGCTGGTAAAACTGGGTTAGACAGAACCGTATTTTAATGAACATCAAGTACATTTAGTAACTCTTCTTATAAAGTATTTTATTGTAATAGAAACGCAGTAAGATACAAGGCACGCAGCTTTTGAGCATTTTACCACAGTGTGCTAAGTGCTATTTAGAACAGAAACTCACTTTTAAGTAAACAGAGTGTTTTAATGAGTATCTTAATATTTACGTGGCTGTTGAATAATGTAAATTCTTTTAGGCAGCATGAACTTCTCCAAGGCAGGCTGTGGCTTTTGCTGAGCCACTTGCAATGCTGCTGCATGAATTTTGTGGCTCATCTGTAACATTAAAGGGGGGGAAAAAAAAAAAAAGAGTTGTGATAGAGTGCAGCTTTTCTGGTATTCTCTTCCTAAATCCCATCATGTTAAAGAATTTAAAAACAGCAGTCAAACCTAGCTCCACAAAAAGTTCAAATGATCAATACATAAAACTCACGGTGACTCTGTACATGTAATTATCATTCCTGTTTTCAAGGTGATATTAGCCTGACTCCATTCAGTGAACTGCTGATTTCCCCCCCTCCTCCCTCCCTTTTTCCAGTAGTTCACAGAACGAGCTGTCAAGGTAAGGAGAGCAGAGCAAATAATCAGGATGCCAGAGTCAACACTAATTTTCTTCCAATTCTTATTTTCCCAGATCCAAACCACCATCATTACAGTATCTAATTATCGGTTCCTAAACTACTGAGGAAGGTTCATTGTATAAGACTCTGGAAGCCAAGAGAAGGAAATGGAAGGTCAGACCAGAGGAGATGGGGACAACTGGAAGAGAAGCAGGGTGAGCTGTACCTGTTCTCCTCAACAAACGAGTCTAAGTGAAAATTCAGGCTCTGCACACTACAGCTGTAATCACACCTGCTAATGAGAGGCTTACATCGAAACAGGGCAACTGGTGCTTTACCAAGCTGTGGGGATGAGGAGCTCTGTACACTGCAGGATCTGAAGGCTGCAAGTGCATGAGTAGATGGAGACAGTCAGAGCTTCAGACCCGCCTGCACATCACTGAGCTGCTGGTGAAACCAGCTCTTGCAAAGAGCACCACCAGCCTCGCCAGAGGTGCTGGGCAGCAGCTGTCAGAGCAGGCTGAGTGGAAGGGTCCCTGAGCAGCTCTGGAACGATCTCACAGCATTTCCAAGGAGAAGTGAAGCAGATGTTTGTCTGTCTGACGTCAGGTCTCAGGTGGCACCTGCCCATGCCCAGGGGCTGTGCTCCTGGCACCTCCTCCCCGACTGACCAGCCTGCAGACCAGGCTTTGCTCTGGCCACGGGCTGACCATGTCACCAGTAACTCCTGCCTGCATTTCAATAAATCTAGATCAATACACCACGTTAGAGAAGGGCACACCTTCATACCTCGCTGGGCTTCTCTGTGACAGGTAGAACAACTACCCTAGGGCAGCATGGTAGAAACAGAATCAGTAAGGAGGGCAGGAGAGGTACTCTGGAGCCATCTAGCATTTCAGCAACAAAACCTCTAAAGGAACAGATCATCTCAAGAATATTTCATGGTAGATGACAAACCTACAAATGTCAGATGACAGCAGTTTGAGGAAAATTCACTTGCTGAACTTCTTTTAATGTTTAGCTTTATGGAGAAGCCCTGACAAATACGTGTCTTGTTGTTTGTACTTACTTTGCTCAGCACTTCTGCTACCAGGACATCCATGTTCTGAGGTTTTGGAAAACCAGCAATAGCCCTGAAAGGCAAAAGAAAGAAGTATTTAACATTTCCATATCACAGAAACATTGGCCGCTTTAGTTTTCCAGAATTAACACAAAAGATTACGTAATAGAAATTTAGGTTTTGGAGCTAAATCCTTTAATCACACTAAAGACTATATGATATTAAAAAACAGGTATGCTGCCTCAGAACAGAATTTAGTTCAGCAACAGGAAGAACTGTGGATTGCACATTCTTCTGATGATGCCATTATTTGCAGTGACACCTCTAGGGCTTAAAATGGAGCTGAGAAAAACCATTATAACCCTTACCCATGGAACCAGATACCTTAAATGTGGCTCTTGAAAAAGCAGATACTGCTTCAGTTAATGATTCTGCAGACCAGGCAAAACACATTTCCTCCTGAAATTTCCATTTAGCAATCAATAGAGTTTGCCACGCTGACAAACAGAAGTTATTCAAGATCTATTTATATCATCAGGTAACTATGACTATGGAGAAGACAGCAGCAAAATGACACCCAGACAGCTGGCAATCGATGAAAATAAAAACCTTCTAACGCTGGGAAAAACACAAAAAACCCTCCAAGTCAAATTATTAAGAAACAACAACAAAGCCCCAAGAACACCCCAAACTTGGAATGGTTTCTCTCAAGTGTCAAGGCACAGCCAAATGTAACGTGTTGTCAGAAAACTGTCAGGCAGGCATTTAGTGCCAGCAAGATGTGTTAGGTTCTATCGTGCCATATGTTACACAGCAACTCTAGAGCAAGCTTTTTATTCCTTAGAACTAAACCTCCAAGCTCAGCTCCTGCCAAGACCAATCTCAGCTCCGTGAGAGACTTTGAGCCTCTCAGATCATCTCATCTGAGTCAGAAACTAAGAGACAAGGGGTCTGTACGTGGTAGCTACTAACTGCTTCACAAAGTTCTCTGTGCCTCCCGTGATTGCAGCCTGACAGTGAAATCCACCATCCCAACAAGGTACGTGTGCTTCACTGAAACCATTCATTCTGGCACAGAGATCTGGTAAATAGGAAAGAAGTCACTGCTACTGGCTCAGCTTCTTCCAGAAATTCTATTTTAGTGTCCTCCAGGCCTGTGAGGAAAAAAAACAGCCCAAAAACCCAACCCAAAATCCTACAGTGGTGATTTATGCCAAGAAATAGCGTCAATATCTCAGTATTAAATATAGAGAAACTCAGTGAATTTAAAATTTATCCAGTCAATTACAACATTATCGAGGGGGAAAAAAAAATAAAAATCACATCTTGGTCCAAAAAAACTGAGCTCAGCTGTCAGTCTAGTCACAAGCTTCCCTTTGAACTCCCAGCAAAAGAATCAATTTCACAACTGTGTTACTAGACCACAGGACTTTGTAGTGACTGTCAGACACCCCAATTGCAATGTACACACAGACACTCAACTAGGAAGGAAATCCCCTTGACAGCAGCTAAAGATGTTCAGGAACGCCAGAGGTAGAAGCAAAACCCTGAGCACCTCAGTCCTATTCAGGCACTGAGCTCCACTTAGGATTTGGGCTCTAGCGCAATGTCAGGAGCACCACAAGTCATCAAAATTTTACCCTCTTATCTTTATATTGTCTAACTTAGGTGATATTTAAGAAAAGTGCATATATTTTAGAAAAACATTCAGTCTTCATTTGAAAAAGCCGTAAGAAAACATTTGTTTTGACGACCACTTCAACCCGTCACTGCCACCTTATTCAGAAGTAGAAGCGTGCCCTCATTTGGGGGCAAAACAACTGAGTAACCTTATAAAGTAGAAAACAGAAGCAGCCAATTTCAGACTGAAACAGGAGATACAGCCTTAGTTTTCAACCTCCAGCCCATCCCCTGTGAGCTCCGGGGGCACAGGCTCTGCACTCTGTACCTTCTCTTTTCTTTTCCTGGTGGTTTAGCGTTTTTCTCAACAGGTCCATTTTCTTGCTTTTTAGACACTCTCATACCTCCAGCTTTGACTGCAAGAAGAAAACACAATGTATGTAAAAATATCTACAGAAAAAATACGTATGTAAAAATATCTACAGAATTATACACATGTTATGTACACTTAGGGGTGGAAAAAAAATACTTATGCTCCAGATACTTTATAACAAGAAACCACCTTTCTGTATTTAACTCTGTGCCTCATGTCAAACACACACACACACGCACAGCAGTTGAGCTGCAGAGATCCAACAAAGAATTTTTAAGTCTTTTTTTTTTTTTTTTATGGCCTACTCAAGCCAACTTCCAGATGCTGCAGCCAAGAGGTTTGGTCGCTGCTGACTCCGTTGACTCCCAACACCTCGTTATGTGTTGTTATTCTGGTAAATTTCAAGTGCAACAGTTTCCATTTGGTATTAAAAAAAGCAAAACAAACCAACCTCTGGATACTTTGAAGTTTACAAACAATGTCACTAACAGCAGTGAGAGTTTCACAATTTTCTCAAGGTTTTCTAGAATGAACCTAATAATGCAGATAAGCCCCAGCTGCATACTTACCTTGTACTTGTGTTCTAACATGTTTAATTACATCTTATTAAGATATCTGCCAATCACAAAACCAATTAGCACTAATTAAGCTACAGGCGACCTAACAATAACAATTTAGGTTCTGAGGCACGTCAGAAAATTCGATTCCGAACAAAAAACTTGTAAAGTTATCTAAAACATCTCGCTCAAGAAATACTTTCTCCCTGCTCGTGAGGGTATTTTAGGCTGTAAAACCACGAGAGTAAGAAAGAACAAACCTCGTACACGCTTTGCATTAGGCTGAAGAAGCTGCTTCATCTCACAGCAAGGTTCCTGCTCTTATCAAGAATAATCAAGGTTAGAGTTTTGAAACTGAAATATTTGGGGGTGATGGTGAATAGAGAACAGAGAAGAGTTTCCAGAATTACTCAGCTGAACAGTATGAGAAAGGTATTTGGCCATTTTTGGGGGAGCAGGTGTGTCCACCTGTAACTAACACCAGTCCTCTACCAAACCCAACTACTCCCCTTGTATTTCCCGGTTGCAGGTTTAGTTTTAGGAACAAGAATTCTCCTTCAGTCCTGCCCAAAGCAGCCTTGCAGTGCTGGGGTTTACAGGGTCTACACTTGGCTTTTCTTTCCTTTCTAAAGTTACCTCCCTGCAGTTAATTAAACTGCTGCGTAAGCAGCAAATTAACCACCTAGCAGTCTTACAGCTGCAGACACACGAGTGATCTTGACTGGGCCAAATTCTTTTGGGAGCCTAACTGTAAAATGAGGAGTCTCCTCTAAAATGGAAGTGTCAACCATTCCCAGTTATCTACCAGTGAAGAGAGTCAAGGTTCTGAACACCCTTAGCTCACCAGGCATGAATACTTGTCCTTGTCTTTGTAAGCAGGAGATAACATGAGAGGCATCTTTAAACAAGAAGGACAAAGGATTTGAGTAAAACCCAAACAACCACCACAACAATAAACTCTGGAGTATTTCAGGATCATAGACTGCTATCTTCTTGACATCACGCTCCCTTTATAACAACCTCACCCAGAACACCAGTGCAAGTCATCCCGAGTATTATTTCACAGCTTGTTAGGGGCTTAATTTTTTTTTTGCTTTCTAAGAATGAGTCAAACTGCAAATGGGAACCCAACTAAAATTTTGGCAGCAGGTAAAAAAAACATAGATGAACCTAGATCCGTGACTTCTGGGTTGGGACCTTCACTAAGCACCAACCTGCAGGATTGGTGATTTCTAGACACCAGCACTTTAGATACTTAAAATTTAGCAGGGTGAAGAGATCCTGGCACACGCTTTAAGACCAGGAAGCTTTACAAAAAGGGGGGAGCCAGGATGTTGGAGGGGGTGGGTGGGAAGGAGAGACCCAAAATGGGAAAAGATATTAAAGCACTTAGTGTCCAGTCAGGAATTATGTCTACTACCAACCAGCCCACAGAATAAAGTTATTTATAAGGCTTAGAAACAGTGCAGGACTTACTCTAATCTTTTCATTGACTTGAACGTAGCTGCCAAACCTGTTCACACACACCACGGCAGTACAAGAGTTAAACATGGGTGCTTCTGGAATGCACCAGAAAGTTGCTTTGTCATTTGTTGTTTTTCAAAGCAATTAAGAGATATGTCAAAGTTTTAGCACAAAGTTCAATTTTTGGATTTTTCCAAGTGCCCTGTAAGCCATGTAATCTAACAATTAAGAACTAAGCACCCAAATCTTTACTACTTTCCATATTTAAAACACCATCGTGTTTTTAAAGAAAGAAAAGAAGGCAGGAGGAACACCCTCTTCTCTCCTCCCCCTCCAAACCACTAAACCAAACCCAAAACCAACCCCAAACTGAAAACAAAGACCTGAGCTCAGTTACTGCCGAGGTTTCTGAAGGACACTCTGGTCAGAGTAAAGGTGCCCACCTTCAACTGCTTTGCTTGCTACGTGCACAGAAGTTGAAAACAGAGTTGAAACAACTTTTCCTTCCTTCCATCCCCGCTCCTCTACCGGTGCCGCTCACCCCGCCAGCCACAGGTGAGCCCCACAAGGTGCATTTATCGTCATACGCGCTGAAAACCAGCACCTGCACCAGGCACCGAGTGTTGTGGCTGAAGGGCCCTTCCAGGTGCAGCTCATCCGTCCCCATCACAGCCAGGAACGGGCTGGGCGAGCGGCTTAAAGAAACTTACATCCCAAGTTCACAGAAAAGCAGACTTTAAACCAAGTCAGCTTCCACGAAAACTAATAGATTTTAGGGGTGCGATGACACCAGTCGTGCCTCCCGCCCTCCGGGCAGCAACTGCTCCTAATTTGCCCGAGGGGGGGGACCCCGCTTGGCTCAGACCGAGCAGTGACTGTTCCACAGCCGGTAAATCTCCAGCCCGGCGCTAACGCTGCGCCCAGGACACCGGCCCCGCGCACGGAACCAGCTCCGAGCCCCGTTCTTCCCCGTTCCTCGGCACCGCNGGGGGCAGAGCCCCCCCCAGCGCCGCTGCCGGGCCCCGCCCGAGCCGCCCGTTCCCCGCCGCGGGCACAGACCAGCCACCCAGGAGCGGGCCCGGGACGCGGCCGAGGCCCGAGCGCTGCAGACTCGCCCTCCCGCCTGCGCCGGGGCTGCTCCGGGAGCGCTGCTCCTGCCCCTCTCCGCAGCCCCTCGGGCCCGTCCCGGCAGCTCGGCGGTGCCAGGCGCTGCCCGCAGCCGCGCTTGCCGGGGACGCTCCATCGCTCCCGGTGCCGCGGCCCGGGGGGAGCGGCCGGCGGGGCAGGTGTTGGGGCGTCCCTCCCGAGCAGGGAGCCCGGGGCGGCCCCGGCCCTACCTGCAGGAGGGTGCCGGCCCCGCGACGGGAACGTTGACAGCCGCCTGCGCCGGGCCATGTCGGGGCGGGAGCAGCTCCTGGGAACGCGGAGAGCGGAGGCGAGGAGCGGCGAGAAGCGGTGGGCGGGGAGGAGAGGTGAGAGGCGGTGAACGGCGGCGAGGGGCGGGGAGCGGCGGCGACGAACGGCGGCGAGTGCGGAGCGCCCGGAGCGGGGAGCTCTGCTGGAGCGGCGGGACCGAGCTCGACGGCACCGGAGAAGCGCTGAGTGCCCGGGGGCTGCAGCGAGGGACCGGGCGCTCGGTGCCAGCGGGGACCGCAGCGAAAAGACCGTAACTCTTGGGTAATTTAAGCCCCCCCCCCTGCATCTCCGTGTACAAAACCTGCTTCAGGATTCATTATTGCCCCCTGTGCTCAAAGGAGGACACTCAGTAATGGGATGTTGGCGACGACACAAGAAGGACATAGTGATGCTCAAGAGGTTTTGTTCTCAGTGTTTGAGAAAGAATCCATTAAGATCATGGACTAAATACTTTGGCTACCCAGAATACACACGCAGCACACCAGCGAGTTACCTGCACTCTGACATCAAGCCTGGGGGACTGACAGCTCCTAGATACAGAGACTTTGGCATGAGTTATTTACAACTTGAAAAAAAAAAGTTTCAAAACAACCCTTTGTTTCCAGGCCAGCCACACTTCAAAAATACGACAATGAAGCCTTTAACAAACCCTTCCAAGTTATCTAAGGCATGGTAATAAGGAGTTACACTACTTAACCTGTATAAAAGTTTCACAGAATTTATTAAAAACACCCGCCTGTCATGCCGTTTAAATTGTCGAGTATGTCATCACTTCATCCCAAAGATCCAATTTTTCATTCAGAAAATCTAGCTCGAATTTTCTTTAGTTTTTTGAAAGCCTGTGGTATGAAATTAAATTCTTGGTCACAATGAGATCTCTTTGCCTTCAGCAGCACCACAATTTCCCCCTTAATTAATGCAGAGCGTCCATAAAGTGGCTGCGACATTTGTGTTAGATGTGTTTTCAAAGTGGCAACATCAGTGACAAAATTTTATACCAATGAAAATGACATTCGAAACCGCAGTGAAGAGGGAACACCCACTATTTTTCTTTGTTGTTTAATATGTTAAATACATACAATTAGTCACAGTAGGCTTCAGTTAAACATTTCCCAGTGGTGGATGGCACAAGCAGATTTTTCGTGTGTGATTTTACATCATTTCCTGTGTATAGTTCATTGGAATTATCTTTCTTCTTAAATAAGAAACCAGCATTTTGGTGATAGAGCGTTAACGATGTGTGGGACGTTCTGTTTCAATTGTGTAGTTGGTGAGGAAGGCATCGAAACAGCTGGAAACTGGCTTTATTGCCTCAGATCCATGTCGAGGTTGTATGGCTGCAAAAGTCAAAGAGAAGCACTTGCTGGAAAGAACAAAGGACCTGGTTCCAAAGGTCATGGTCATTAATGGTTTTTCTTACTACCTACTGAGCAGAGCTGGAGTCCTACCAGCGCTTGTGTGCTGTGGTGCTGGGTGGCTCAGAGAGCTGTGAGAGGAGTGATCACAGCTCCCTGCCAGAGCCAGAGAGAAAATCTGCGTCTCTAGTGATGAGACTGCGCTCACGTCATCCGCAGGCAGCTGCTGAAACCACAGCACAAAACACCAAAGAGATTCTTCTGAGCCTGTGAACGTGTTCTGCTTGCGCCAAAACCCGGCTCTTTGAGACTGGCAGCAAAACAGGAAAGGAGAAAAAATCATTAGTCTCATGGTGTCTTTGGGATGTCTTATTCCTGGATCTCCACAATTAGAAACACAAGGAGAGATGCGATAAAGTGGGATCAGAAGGGGAGAATGACGTAGAAAAGGTAGAAGATGGAATAATAAACCCGTGGGTGTTTACAGCACAACAGGTTCCTCATGGGTGGCTGCTGTCTGCTTGGAGCTTAGAGCAGAGGCTAAAGGACACGCAGCCTAAACCAGATCTATTTGATATTTCAGTTGTGTGTGCACGAGGCAGGAAATAGCTCTGAAATGCAGCAATTTCCTCCCTAGAAACACAACTTGCTTTGCAAATATTAAAGCCAATAGAACTGCGTGTCTCTGCCAACAAGCATTTCGCTTGAAATGGATGATGACAATTTTGGCTGGGGAAAGAAATTCTTTCAGATAAAACGATCAGAAGGAGAGAGAGCAAAATAAACTTTTTTCTGAAGTGTCTGTTCAGTAGTAAAGGTTTTTTCATATTAATTACTCTGCCTCAGCAGATAAATACTGATTTTTCAGTTTATTTTCATGAACTTGGGTACGATGCCCTCCTCATATCAGAGCTGAAGGATTTGGGAGCTTTTCCTTAGGTTAATACATCATTTATTTTCTCTGTGTCTGCTAATAGCAAATGAACCAAAGCCAGTATCTCTTTACACTGGTTAGGGCTCAGCAGTTTCTTGTTTCTGTTTGCATGCTAGTCACTGTCAGATATTTTCCGCAGGCTTCAGCCCTAGAATTTGAAGCATTCCGTAGTAAACCTACTAAATCCTTGTATCATTGCTTCTCCCGGCAGCAGCACAGCTCTCGGGCAGACAGTGCAAAAGAGCCATGAACTTAACCTATGTCATTATTGAGAGTTGTGGTGGTGATTCCCATCCGTGGTGCTCTCTCTCAAATACAAGGCCCATTAGAGCTTATCTACTCAGATCAGACCCAGCCCTCACCAGTGGGTGCTTTTTGTGTGTCAGCACATAAAACCAGCATGCTTTAAAAAAGATTATTTTCTGATCGGGATGCTGGTTATCCCACAGACTACAGGAGAAAAAGAAGTGTCCAGGCAGAGCAGGACAGCTCTGGGAGGAGGAGGAGGGTGGTGCCATGAAGGAGCAGGTACACCTTACTGGCCAAGACTTGGTTACAGAACCAAACTGCTTTGACAGAATGACTAGAAAGACACACCTCTGTCAACACGTGTTTTACCCACCTAAGTGTCCTTGTTACAAAAGAATAAATATTACAGGGTAGCAGGAAGAATTGAATCAGTTCTAAAGAATTAAATTGCAACACCCGGAGCTGTGTGGAAGCCCTCACACAGGTTTCACTACTTCTGTCATATCGTAGCAGCAACACTTGTTTCCTCAAAGGTTAAACATCAGCATTCACTGTGTTCTGTTGCTGTTGATCGTGGCTTTGGAAAAGGGCATAATGGTGGGAAGCAAAGGAAAGCAAAATGTATTTTAGTACCTTGCAGGTTTTATGTGTCACATGATGCTGAACCCTGGGAGTGAGCCAACTGCAAACGAGTGGTCATGGGAGCTGTTCTTCTGAACAACCCACAAAGGTGTTGGGGTGACCACCCACCAGAGCACACTGACATCCAGCCACTGAGCAGCGATTCCTTACTGGACATAAGGTCATTCTGGAGCGGGTTCTAAAGGAGGAATTTACCTTTTTCAGGGCAGGTAGAAAGTGATTCCGATTATCCCGTGGTTGTTGCTGGAGGAGCAGCTTTCTGAAAGAACAGCAACCAGGGACGCTCCTTGGAAGCACCTCAACAAGCTGGAAATGGAGAGGACGGGGCATTGCTGATGGGGTGTCATCTCCAGCAGGGTTGGGATCACGTTGTAGCAGGATGGAGCTGAAGTCATTGCTGTGAGAGAGAGGAATAAAAAGGAAAGTTAACCAAGAGGAAAATGTTCTAATTGATAGGCTGTGTGGGATGTTGTAAAAATTGTACAAAGATGATAAAACAGAGTAATCAGAATTATTTTTCTCCTGTTTGTGTTAATGACGTTATGGGGAGATTTCCTCTTGCAAGCTGGAGCAGTCCTGCCTTGCCCGAGGGTACGGGTCAAGGCTGAGGACAAGTAAACTGCAGGAGCCCTCTCCAGCTTCTCCAGAGGCAGCGTTGTGCAGCCAGAGCGATTGGTCCTTCTGTCTTGGGGGTGTCAGCACCTGGAAGAGAATGGGGAGGAACCCAAGACACAAGGATCCCTCTCTTTGCCCCACCAGAGCACGGAGCGGGACCAGCGTGTGTGGGGCTGTAACGCCCAGTGTGCTGTTATTTATTATAAATATTTATAGATAATACGTGTTGCGGGCTGGGGAAGCAGCAGTCGTGGGGAAGCACTTGTGATCCACCTTGTGATCTTGCTTACATGCTGCAGGAAGGGATTTGTCTGTGCTGTGTTGAGGGGGAAACCCAAAATTCCACATTCTCAGGTATCAGCTGCCACTAGGTGGTGGTCACGAAGCAGAGGATTGCAGAGCTGGAGAGCTGAGGTGGAGCTCCCAGCTCTTCAGTGCACGGAAGAAACCCGGGGAAATGGCCCAAACGATTCAACCTGCTTAAAAACATGCAGCTGGACTTTGTATTCGAGGCATTTGTTTCTGAATATCACACGCAAAAGAAATTTAAAAAATAAAAAAAAGAGCAGGGAACAGCTTTCCATGGATGAGACTTCCATATTTATTGTTATTCCATGTGCATAGAAAATGGCAGTGAAGTTCCTTATGAAATAGGCAGGGAATGGGAAGGTGTAGATATACCGGACTGGACTTTGTGCTTCAAAATCACACGCCATTCATCTTTAAAAGGTTTTTTGTTTTATCCTTTTAAAATTTATAACATTTTCTTGGATTTTTTTTTTTTTTTTGTGCATGATGTTTCAAATTCCTTTTAAAATGACACACGGCGTTACAAATGGATGGCACTTTGAACCAATGTGGCATTTCCATATTTACACCAACGAAAGAAATTTACACGACGCAATAGCATACAATCCTGACATTGAGTAATAGCAAGAAAACGAGGGCATCCATTGTATTTTTTCTGTACAAACTATCAGAACAAGACTTTTATTCACATAAAAAAAAAATCAGCTTTAATTTGCTCTGACCTACACACTTTCCAAATTCATTTTACTCAATTCTCAAACCTTTCATCACATCGCCCACACCCTCACCAGACTACAGGAGCTACAAGTAATTATACCTAACATCTAAACAGAGCAAAAACCCATCCCTTCCAGTTTTTCTTCCTGACAATTCCTCACTCAGAAAAAAAAAAAAAATTAAAAAAAATAATCTTCCTTGTTCCTTCTTTCACTTCACTTTCACATTTCATAACCCAAAGAACCACTGAGGCCATTCCATCTCTTCTCAAGCACGATGAGAAACACAGGGTAGTTTTTTCCCTCTGATGCTACACCCAGGAGTCAGGAGACCCTGGGTACTGTTCTGCTCTATAAGAAGATCGTCTGGTGGAATAAAAGTCTACGTAATTTGTGTTTGACTTCAGTCCATACTGTGTTGTGTAATCTGAAGCAGCAGGGAAGTGAACTCGGTCATCAAAATACGGGTCTTCGTAGCTGTGTGGGGACTGCAGGTACAACCTGTACCCATCGTAGTTCTTCCTGTTGGTGTCTTCTTGGCTGTAGTACAACTGCTGATGCTGTTGGCAGAAGCATAGACAAATGAGCTTTCTGAACGTAATTAGCTGAGAAAATACTTCTCAAACTTACACACGCTGTACAGAACCTCCCCCACAAAGTGAAGTGCAGCTCTGCCAGCGGTGACAGGGACATCAGTGAAATGTGCCAGGTTTCTAAATGGCACTAAACAGAGGAGAAGCCTCTGCGCCTGCCTGGGGGACTCCTCCCGCACTCACCCACAAGCTCCAAAAGCAGAACCACAGAGTGTTAGGGGTTGGAAGGGACCTGGAAGGATCATCTAGTCCAACCCCCCCTGCCAGAGCAGGATCACCTGCTTCAACTTCTCGAGCATAAGTAGAAAGTACAGAACCTGACCAGAGCCACCAAAACAAAGCCAGGTCAAGTCAGAAAAGTGGTCTTGGATGCCACCACAAGAACAAAAAACACATCACTGAGAAGACAAGAGAGAGGCACTAGAGGCAGAGGGGGAGCTGCCAGCTCAGCTGCAGTGGTGCCCAGTAACAACCACGCTGCAGAGACACTCTGAGGTTCTGCAGCACATGCAGCTGCCTCCATTCACCACTAGGTACTGAGCCCTGTGTCACTCAAAACAGCATCTGGAGTCACCTGCAGTCGCCTGTTCTGTTCTCTTGCTGGTGAGGAGTAGGAGCTGATGTAAATTGGTGATGGTTTGCTGGAACCTGTGAGGAAACATGGCATAAACTTCAGTCCTCATTCTTTCCTCTGTAAGTCTATTTGCTTCTATTCTATTCCTAGAAGAGATTATGTAGCACCCAAACAGTTGTCTGTGGATCTTAGTATCTACTAATAATATAACACAATTCAGGCAAGTCTTGTCCCTCAGCAGTAGTTAAATCGAAACCAAGAGGCTCTTTTGTGTTGCTGCTTTTTGTTTTACAGACTAATAACCTTTCAACCAAGGAATTCATAACAATAATATATATAATGTGCATAATAAAACAATTTTCTGTAATAGGATTTTAAGTAAAAATCCCAAATACCTCTTAGCTTCCAATCTAGAGAGAGACCATCTCTTTTTCAGGTAATATGGGCAATTTTAAAGAAAACAGCAGAGACGGGTGAGAAACCTGCTCTGTCCCACGTGCAGTGAATGCAAATGGAAGCAGCGTTAATGGTAACAAGTTAATGCAACTGTCCCTGTAGGGTTGCACGAGCTCCTCATATGGACTGCTGATGCATTCCAGTTGGAAGCTCCCCTAACTTACCAGTATATATGTCTTTATGTGTGATGACATCGCCCTGGTTGTTGTAATACTGCACAGGGGGCTGTGTTCTCTCGTACTCGGAGCGGGGCTCTCTGATTCCCAACAGAGCTGGCGACGAGGACGTGCTGCCAACTGGTGACAGAGAGACTGCCAGTGAGGAACCTCCCTCATCCTACACCTCCCTCATCCCTCCCCTCCGCAAGGAGCAACAACTGAGAGAGACGTGGTAACAGACAGAACTAGGACAGTGTTTTTGCTGGATGAAGAACCCCAGTGACAGTCATGGTAGGCAGAGGTTTCTTGGTACCAACAGAGCTACTCACATAGAGTAAATTGGATAAAATGAAATGCCAAATGAAGACAATGTACAAGCCCTCAAGTAGGTTTTGTATCAGCCCCCTCATGAAGATCTACATCCTAGCACTGGAGATGTTAAAGGGACAGAGGCAAGAATACACGAGGAGGAGTCACAAAAGTAAGACTTTTGTCCTTGTCTTGAGTATCTGAATGGGACGTTCCCTAACTGGGAAAGAAAACAGGTTCCTTGCTGCTGGTCTGTTGCTTTCCATGCTCTCAGGTGGGTACCAAGCCCCACAGCACAGGAGGGAAGCACGCCAGCAAAGCCCAGGGGTGTGCTCTGGGGATCTGCCTTCGCTCCCAGGAAGGGGATGAAGGCCCCTCAGCAGTGTCTGGCCTGGCAGCACCCGCAGGCTGGCATCTCCATCAGGAACAGAACCCACACGTTCTGAGACTGCAGCCTGGCTCTCACGGAGGAGCAAGGTGGGGTTTGCTTCAGAGGGCTCCTTATCCAAACAAAAGTGCTGATGAAAACCAGCCGCAGATCCCGTGGGGTCTGCCAGCAGTGACAGTGAAGATGACACTCAGAGTACACCAAGTACTTCTGCTGAAATAGAGAGGAGAGGCAGCACGACCTCCCTGTTTGAGGTGGGGTTGGCAGTAAACCCAGAGGCCGGTTGAGTTAAAAAACATGGGATAACAGGTACCCCTTCAGGAGACCTCTCCACAGCTCCTGACTGACCTGACTGTATGACAGGTGACATCTGCTGATTCGTTGTTGATAGAGAGGGATGGGATTTGAATCTCTCTCGCTCTAGTGTTGATACTGGTGTAATAAAATGACTTTGATTCCATCCATCCTGTGGGGTGGCAAAAAGAAAAACATCAAAATTAAATCACTTTTCATTAAACTAGGAGTGTTTTGCAGAGCTATTTTCAGGTGTAGGCAAAACATTGTAATTTACCTTTTTATAAATGCTACGGAGGTCTCGGTATTGCCACAACGTGTTCAGTACCTGGGCAGCTGCCTTGACCACCTTCAGTGATGATCTACGGAAGCAAAGAGCATCACATTACTAGAAAGCCACTTAATTCCAGTTAAAAAAGCTCCATAACAGGCTGAATTTAGAGAACAATGTTCCTGAGCTCCACAGCAGCCTGAACCCTGGTGTTGTGACACAAGCCAGGCCACTCGCCGTGTCCTGGTAACATCCATCAGCACGGAGTGCCCAGAGCTGTGCCAGCTCCTCACCAGAACCTGCTTGTGCACCACAACCATGTCCCTCACCAGCCTAGACAGTTTTTCTCCAGGTCACCCATGTGAGGAGCAGAGAAAGAAGGGTTGGAATAGCTACTGTCACTGTCTGCAAGAACTAAAAACTATGAAAATCCTCTATTTAGCACATCTCATAAAACCCGAGACTACATATTTTAAATTACTGTACAAAACTCCTAACTGTAGAAGAATAAACAAGTAGAAGAGCCTCCAGGCACCCCTATAGTGAGACTTTGTTCTCAGTTCTGTGTTGCGCTCCTGGGAGCTGCTCTTGGTGGGGAAAACACTTTTCCATTCTCAAGAGCAAGGCAAGAACTGCTCCAGCCGCCATTAAAAATCAAACCATGCCATCTTTTTAAAGAGGAACGGTGGTAAGCTGGTAGTGGCACTAACAGGCCCCATTAATGCAATTCCTGCACGTGATGTGAAGGCCTCCACAAGCCTCAGCTGGAGAACACGCTGCAGGAGAACGTTGGTGGGACCAGCTGCTGCCTCTTCCCCAGCGTGATTCAGACCGTCGGCTGCTCCAACCAGGAATGCAAAAGCAGGTCCCTTTTCTTGCTCACAAACATCTCCTGCGTCCTGAAGTGTTTCAGACAGAGCAGGGAAAAGGTTGAGGGATGAGCTTTGCTGCCTACTCGCCTGTCGCCTCTGCCCTTGGTGATGTTCACCAGCTTCTCGATGCCCCCCGTGTCGGCGAGGGCCTTGGCGTTCTCCATGTTCTTGCTGGTGACCTCGTGCAGAGCACAGCAGATGGCGGCCACGGTCTCGTCCGACAGGATGCTCGGCCCGTTGCCTCCTGGCAGCCGATTGACCAGGTCTCTCATTGCATATTTACCTGCAAAACCCACCAACAGAACCCAGTGAGAAAATGCACTTTGGTCCTTCGCGTTTGAAATACAGAACTCGCCACAAAACTGCACCTGAGAGCCACGGGTCAAAACTCACAGCAACCTTCCAAGGGTTCACATTTTACTCAGAGTCAAGAGGGACTAGAGATCAATTTCTGAATTATTTTTCCAAGATGGAGAAGCTTCAGAAATACACAATAAAATTCTGTTCACCTGCATTTCTCTTTTTGTGAATAGCAATACTACTACTTGTATAAATAGTTGTTCCACACTTATCCTGCTAGTCTACCATGCAAGTAGACTGGCATGCTTTTATAAAAAAAATGGAATTTTTCAGATGATGACATGAGTTAACAGGGCTCCCTGAGGCCGCAGCAGGAGCCAAGGGTGAGGCCTGATCAGCAGTTGCCACAATATGTTCCTGATCAAGACAGGAAAAACGTTCTTTGGGGTTTTTTTAAGCGCTGGATGAGAAAGGCACAGATGAATGCTTGAAGTATTAAATATGAAAATTGGCAAAAGGGAAACAGTAAGTTCTTCTGGCAGGCGCCCGTGTTGATTGCTCAATTCAAGGACACACACGCTGCTGCTCTGGGGCCTCGTGGAAATCCCTCACCAGGAGAGGATTTCTCCCCTCTCTCTCTGTGCCACGCTATTCAACAAAGCATTTACTGAGGCCCTGGCAGCAGAGCTGTCCTGTCCTCTCAGGAGACACAAGGGGCTGTGGAACCCTCTGAGAAGGTGACTGATGAGCTCCAAGGAGGCCGAGTTGCGTTTCCCATCATATTTTGTACTGGCAGTTCCCTGTCCAGTCGGGTTTAGCTGGGGTGACTTCAGAGACTGCCACACGAGGCGGCTGAAGGCAAAATAAGACGTCAATATTACTCTGAAAAGTGAGATGATGAATTCCTGTGACAGGACTGGCATGAAGCTGACGGGATAACCAAGCGTGCTCTTTCTGCTGGCAGAAAGTTGTGACCAGTGAATTGCGAGTCAGTGATCTCAGCTCCCTCAGCTCCACACTCACCGATCAGCTCCTTGTTCCGAACGTCCAGCGCCATGTTCCGCAGGGCAGTGGCCACAGAGGAGACGACCCTGTCGTTGTCCATCCTCAGCAGCTCCACCAGGATGGGCAGCCCCTTCTCCTTCCTCACTGCAGCTCGGATGTACGCTGCGAACTGCCACAAAACCCTCATCACTCACAGACCCACCACGACATTCCGACTGAGAATCTCCCACTAGGCTGGAAACACGTCCAAGACATTTCCCAAAGAAAAGGTGGCATGCTAAATGTGTCTCTTTTCTGTGGCTATAGAGGGCTGGCTCTGTGTTGGTTTTCACTCACTCTTACAAAGCAAGGTCTAAAAAAAGTGGCCTAGCAGACAAACCATCTCAATAGATGACAAATTAATTATTGAAAAGGGAGCACTGCTGTTCATTCTTTTGTTGTTTTTGTAGGTTTTTTTTTAAAGACCAATTTTATAACACTCATAAAATAAGAGTCTTAGCTGTTTTCCCTCAAAACAAAGGAAGCAATTATCATTTGGGGTTTTTTTAATGACAAATATGTAACGTTAATAAAGCCTTCTCGTGCAGTGCTTTTGTAACATACTGTATGCAAGGGACACCCATGGAAATAAATAATACAAATAATAAAGCAAATACAAACAATTTATTTATGCTGGTCTTATTCCGAAAGTACCTTCCCACCAGAACTCGCAGTTGGAAGATGCTAGAAGATTATTTTGACCTCATGTGCACTGGAAGGAAGCTTCTCCTATCATGTAAAATAAATGGCACCAATTTCAAGGCCGGTGTCCACAGAGCTCTTCCTGCCCAGCACCTCACCAGAGCTCTGTGGAAAACCTTCATGCAGCCCACGGGCACCAACCACAGATGCTAGAGAGGAACGCCCAGAGGCATGCTAGGAAAGGACACCTTCCTTCCAGACACATTCCAATATCTTGTTTAAAAAAACCCAGATAAAATACGACAACAGGAGGAAGCTCAGGAATTCCCCTACCTTCCAGTTGCCCGCAGAAAGGTTCTGGAGGGACCCTGCAGAGCCCTCCAGAGTGGCTGGGTTGGAGCTCTCTGCCAGCAGCGTTAGGTAGGGCTTTACCACGGATGGGTGCCACAGCATCTCCACCCCTTTGGGGGACTTGGAAAATCCCGGTATGGGGCCAACTCCATCCCACTGAGAAAGGAACAGATGTGCAGTAGATGAGACCTCTACATATGACGGTTTGTCTCCAGGCTACGTATTCCCCCACATCATTATCTGAACTGCAGTGATATATTTGTAATACAACGAAAACAGCAAACCTGATCCTCCTGTGAAGTTTTTTTTTTCTTCTTCTTTTTTTTGCCCCAGCAGCTCGGCTCCGAGTCCTTGCTGGGTGACTCCTTTCCTAACAAGTCATCCAGCTCGTTGATCCCCAGCAGACGGGCCTGAGGTACCTCCAGCTCCAAACGGTAAGAAAGGTTCCTCAAGGTGCACACACAGTTTTCCACTGTCTGAAGCCAAACCAGAAAGGTGTCACGTCATCAGTTACTCTCTCACGTAGCCATAAGCAAAACAACCACATTAAGAAGAGGTGAAAAGGCATTTGGAGCACAAGCACTAGGTTCTAATTCTGAGCCTTTGTCTGCTCCTCTGGGAAAACTGCACTCTCACTCCTTGATATCCTCAAATATAACTCATCTCTACTGTTGTGACTTATTCTGAAAATAGAAGGCACAAGAGCTTGTTTTATTAAAGATTGAGTATTTCAGCACTGATAAAAATGAAGAGCACAGAACAAGTTCCACTGTACTATGCAACAGAACTGGATTGTGCATCAGCAGACTGGGGCTGGGAGAGAAGACCAGTTGAGCTGAGCACCTCACGGTGCTGAATTACACCATATAACACCCAGAATACCCTCTCAGACACAGCTCAGCACCAGAAACAGCTTGGGTGGAACACGCACACACCTTGCTGTCATAATCTGAGGTGTTCACGCAGGTGTGGATCACGTAGAGCAGCGAATCCACCAGCCCTTCACAAGACCTCATCTGCTTGCGGGCCTCCTCCCCCGCGGAGCTCAGGTTCCTGCAGGGTTCAGAGGGAAGGAACACGTGGGTTCACTGACAGACTTTTCATTGGGTAGCTTGCAGAGGTTTTTTATACAGCTGATTGATAACTGAGAAGTTACAAGCAAACACACCATTTTTCTGCAGCAACTCACCTCCAAATCTTATGAGACATGTTTCAATTTCAAGACTGTATGCATACACAAACAATTGCCTAAATATATACAGCAAAAGGAATCACCAAACGCACAATTTTTGTCCTAACTAAGATCCCCAAGCCCTACACACAACACAAAAATTGCAGTAACTAATAGGGAAAAAGTGCAGTGATTGTAGTTTGTGAACCCCCACCAAAATGTAACCAGTTAACATCCTCTAGCGACTAACTTGGCACTTTTCATGTTTTTCTAATATGGAAAACGAAAAACAAATGCAAAAGCTGCCTAAACGATGGGACAGTGTGTAATTTACAGCCTGCAGCAGCTCTTGTCACAGGTATCACGGTTACTCTGCAAAAGGGATTCCTCTAGAGGAGCCCCTTACCTCAGGCATCCCGTGGTGTTGCGCAGAACCAGGGAGGTCTGGAATTTGATTTTATGGTCCTCATCGAAGGCAGAGCTGTTCCAGCCCGAGTGTGGCACGATCACAGTGCTCGTCAGTGTGGAGAGCGCGTCTCTAATGATTGTCATCTTCACCGCGTCGCACGAGGACAAGTTCCAGAGAACCCCTGAGGAGGAGGTGTCAGTGCAGAGAGGTCAGAAAACAGAGCAAACAAAGACAAGGCAACGTGAGCGACTTCAAAGGCGTCACGTTAGGCAGGAGAAAGACATCAATACAAACCCAAAAGTATAATTACTCTGCAGTGCAACTTCCAGCATGTCGGGTCAGCAAGTGGCCAGCAAAGCTGCTATACAGACTGCAAGAAGTTTGTTATTCTAATTTCCTTTACCTGGGATAATAAAGTTCTCATCCAACTGCACATGGAAGTAAACTTGGATGGATTTCACTTGCACTGACACCGGCTATTTCTTTCAAAGGCAACTGATACTGCTAATAATGAAAGTATAATTCATTTAGTAAGGAAAAAAGATCATCCTCAGGAAAAAGAAAAAGCACTTCATTAAGAAATGCTGCACTGGAAAACTCATTTTATATGAAAACTTAGGAACGAGCTAGAGCAGTGGTGAACAGTGCTAACTCCAGAAACCAGACGTGCAGTGTTGCCAGTGGTGGAGATCGATAATAATTCCTCTGTATTTACAGTATTTTAACCTGGGAACACAGTAAACTGGGTGTGGTTTGCTAGGTTTAGTTCTGACACAGGTGGAGTTTTTAAATCTTTAACCAAATAATCATTGGCTCTTTCCCACTCCTTTCCTTTATATTGCTATTTGTAGAAAGCATTTTAAAGCCCCTAAGCCCTGGAAGCTGTGGATTCTCCTCCAGCATTCAGCTCTGACACAAGTCAACACCACTGGCTTCACCAGGAAGCAACTAGGCCAAAACTCCAATTTTGTTGTAGCTGGTTAAAAAAAAACAACTTTAAAAGTGTGTTACAAAGTAAGAGTCACTTTTTCTGAAGTAGTCACCTTTAATTACAATTCAAATGACATACTGTATTTACCAGAAGAATCTTGTTCCTTACAGATGATGTGCTGTATCTCTTTTGAAGGATAACAGCGTAGGGTTGTTTTGGGTTTTTTAATAGTCACTAAATACCTTCTCTAATTAAGACTTTGGCTTTGTCTGTGGAAGCATGCCTAACATCTTAAAAGTGCAAGTGATTTAGATGCATAAAACATGAATTTTGCAGAGCAGACAAGGCAGCTAATGTGTAATTCTAGCTTTAGGTATTCCATTTACATAACTTCTTGAGGAAAAAACTGTATCCTTCCAGAGAGGACACGAAAGCTGTAGGTTATCTTAATGCTTGCTTATGTGGAAAATAAAGAAAATAGCCTGCATTAAGCCTAAATGCTTTGGATGCATTCTGTACAGAGTCCTCTCTCTACCCACTAGCTTTCCTAACCAAGGAAATAACTCGGAGATGCTCCTGGAATGACTCCTCTGCTCCACCTGACCTGGGCACTGCTGCTCAGCTCTGCCTAGGAGGGTGAGTAGTTGAGCTTCACAGCTCAACAAAATCAACTGAGGGAGCTACTAAACCTCGGAAGAGGAACTGTTTAAAGAAAGGGAAAACTCTGCCTGTTTCTATCCTCTTACTCTTCAATTCCCTGAAACCATCACAGGTGCAACTGCCTCAAGTGAATCTGTACTTTTACGCCAGTTCTTTTACTGTCGGTAATCAAAATAAGTTATTTTGCATTCACAAAAAATACCAATGCACAAATAAAAGTCCAGTCGATATACTCAATTCCAGTCACTCACCAGTTGTTCCAGTCTCGTCCACTCCAGTAAAATAATATGTATGATAGTTCTCTGCTTGTTTCTATTCAAAGCTTACCTGTTACAAGCTCTTTCACTTCAGCATCAACAGATTTTCTCAGCAGTCGCAGGAGGGCGGGAATCCCACCGACATTCTTCATGGCTATTTTGTTCTCATCTGTAGACTTGCCATAAACAAGGTTTCTCAGGGCACCACAAGCGTTCTTCTGGACTTCCAGCACTCGGTGATCCAAGAGGTCAACCAGGTGCTTGATCCCTCCCAGCCTACACACCTAGAGACCGGAATGTTGGGAACGTCAGTATTGTGGGAAACCAGCACATTCTGTCCTACTTCAGGAAGAAATATTGTGGTAAATCTTAATAACTTGATTGCTGCACTCTGCTGAAAGTCTCTGAGAACCTCCCACGTGTGTGCTGGAAAGGCTGGTGAACATTTTCAGTCCCTGGTGGCGTTCAGAGAAGTGTTGCTGTTAAAGTTTTGTTTCACAGTAATGCGCTTTTAAAAGTAAATTTCCTATACCTCAGAATATCTTTTTAGGGAATATTAGAAATGAGAAGTTGCAGAGATTTAAATTTTTATATTGCTTGCTTTAAGCAGTTTAGCTGCATTTATTCTTTGCTATATAGTTTTAAAAAAACCCCAAACCAATGTGTTTTGAGACCTCATTTCCATGTAGTACTTACTTTGTTCAGGGTAACTTACAGAAATGATAAAAGATTAAAGTATTTTAGGATAATATTTACTAGATTAAAAATATTTTAAAGATAACTAAGTAGTGCTACTTGTAAGATAAACATTAATTTTAAATTAAAAATCACCACCAAAAGGCTAAAGTATTTTCTAGGAATGGTTTTAA
>VYZX01028123.1:0-12212 GCA_013401335.1 Brachypteracias leptosomus | reverse complement strand
AAAACCGGAAAACCTGATAGCTTGAATGTGTTTTTCAGCCTTACTACTCTGAGCTGATACAAGTTGGCTTTGGTGCAGTCTATACTGACATGAGCTGTTCTGTAGTCCGTGAGAAAGAAGAATTGATATGCATTTCTTGGACTTTCCTTTTCCCGTAAATTTTCTGTCATAACAGCCTTTTTAGCTTCCAGAAGATGTTAGGTTCCAGGACAGCAATACTTTGATATGAGTTTTTAATTTGCAAAATATTGGTTGCTTTAGAATTAGCAATCTGTCTGGTATTAACTTCAAGGTTTGTGATTAACTTGGAGGGGGAAAAATAAGCTAAAAATGAAATCCTGGTCAACAGACATCTTAATTGTCAGCTCTTCCTTGTCTTCAGTGTGTTGGCAGGATGATAATCCATTTTCAGGTTTTTCGCTGGATCACAGGAATTTACACATGCACACACTGGTAATTCCTTAACTAGCAGTGTTTGACCTGGGTTGACCAAAGTCTGAGAATAAAGAAATTATAGACTACTTCCAGACATGATAGAAAGGGGTAGAATAGCCAGGAGTCATAAGCAGTTCAACAGCTGCTTCAGATTAGAAATCTTAATTACAGGTAAGAGAGCTAATTATATTTTCTCCTTTCACTTAGGTAGGAAAGTTGTGTCTTTCCCTAGCACACCATCTGCTGCTCTACACTAGCCCTGCTTCAGGCTCTTCTGTTCACCACTTTCTCAATCTTGTAAAGTGTCTTTTTTTCCTTTCTTTTTGAAAATAGTTTAAATAGGTTTTTTTAATCCTCTATTTACATTAGTACTAATTAGTCACTATTCCACTGAAGCTTCCCGATATGAGATATATTAGCAGTAGAGGAAATAAATTGAGAAAGTATGTAGTCAGCTGTGCCTTGCAAATTGCGCAAGAGGTAATGTTCAGTCACTTAGAGTAGGGAAATACTGATTGTAAATTTTTAATCATCTAAAAGTCAGAAGTAATCTTTCAAGGTATGTTTTGCAGTTTCTTCTTTCTCTCCTGTATCTATGCTAATACATGAGTTTTAGCTGCAGCGGTTCTTTCTTCTGCAATGAAGAACATATTGCTACGTCAAGGGGGTTACTTTTGTGATAAGCAGTTTCTTGTGTAGCAAGTCCACCCAGTACAGCAGTGCACTGGTGCCTGGCCTCGTTGCCCATTAGGAAATAAGTGATACAAAATGCAGCAGTTCTACAAAAGGTGAATGGAGCAAAGGTTGAAATCTATGAGTAATTTGAAACCTGGTTGTTTCTTGTCGTTTTGTAAAAACTCAGTGTTTATATTAACTCCAGCTATCATTCCAAAGTGGAGGCCTAAAGTAATATTGTTAGCGCAGAAATAATATCCCTATACTTACTTAAATGTTCTTTCCATTTAGGCATGCACCTAACTGAAAGGGGAAATTAAAGAATGCATTATTTTTCTGTTGTTTATTTTTGATCTTGCTGTGAATGATCTCTGTATTTTTCCTTCTCTTGGTAGTCATAAGATTGTGAATAACTTGGTCTATGAGAAGTCAGTATTTCAATTGGGAAGGAACACCATAGCAAAATAGGATTTTATTCTATTTTGGTTTTCCATTTTTACAGTTGGAAGATGATGGGAAGCTGTTCTATAGCCTTGATGATGGTCATACCAGATTTACTGATCTCATCCAGCTAGTGGAATTCTACCAACTTAATAAAGGAGTACTGCCTTGCAAGTTAAAACACTATTGTGCACGAATTGCTCTTTAACGAAAGCATCTGTTGTTTCATCAGAGGGAAAGGAAGACACTAGAACACTTTTTTCCCTAAAGGCGATTTGTATAGTAAAAAGAGAAAAATTTACATTGTAAAGATTCTATGTTTAAGCTACAAAAAAAATTTATATTCTGTATGGATAAGAACTTTGCTTTGTGATTGTCACAGCAAAATTAACTTTATGGTTTTAAAAACCCATTCTTTCCTATGTAATTCTTTAGTGTTGCCTTGGACTTCTTTGTTGTTTGTTTTTTTTATTTTTAAACTGAAAACAATTTAAAAAATAATATTGTGTAGCTACAAAAATATAACTGAAGGAAAGATCTTTGTTCTTAGGTTTAAAATGAAATTTTTTGTCTCCAGGTGTTTCTCATCATTTCTATTCATCATGTAGAAGAATAACATTTACTGTGGTGAGGATAAGAAGCTGAACTGCACATTTTATTTGTAAATAAAATGAATAAATATTTTGCACTATATTTTTGAATGCTACTTTGAGGATTGTCACATACAAAAGGTGAAAAAACATTAAAACTACTTATAACTGATCAGTTGTGTTGAGTTGTGCTATTACTGTTGTATTCTAAAGGGGTTTTTTCTCTAATGACTAAATCTCCATCTTTATGCAGAGCTGGAGTGTCACTTACTTGGCTATGACATGTATAAATGTGCATAAAGTATCATGTAGTGCATAACATGGTTTAGTGTGTACCTACAGTCTCTGGCACAGGGAGAGGGAGAGAGACCTGTTAAGTGCTGTGAATTGTTGCGAAGCTGGGGAGGGAATCAACCGTAATTGCCCTTAAAAGAATTAAAGGCAGTGTCACAATACTTGCACATTTACAGTATTTACAATACTGACAAATAAAGGTAAATCCAGTGAACTTTACGCACTGCTGAAAACCTAGTGAGAGTGTATTTGCAGTCAGTTCCTACCCTATCTTATTTTTTTTATTATTTATCACAGATGAAATATTTCAATATAGCTAACAATCAGTCAATCTTTACAGATTACCAAACATCTAACATTCCAGCTGAAATCAAATTTTGGACCGTAGCATTAGAAATACTTTCAGTTATGTGTTTTGAAAGGGAGGTGATACTGCTGCATCCTTGAACAAAGACTCAAGTGGAATGGGGCATGGATTGAAGGAGGCATCCCTGACCTGATGCTTTGCTGTCTCCAATAGGTTTAATCTTGTTATGAGCGTTTAGGACCTGGCCCTGGGTGTCTTTCCATGAAATAAAAGCTGGAGTGCAAGGTGATGGAGATGTGCCATCACTCTGGATCCAGCCCCTCCTTTCTGTGCTTGTTTTGATTCTCTGACTGTCAGATATACCAGCTGTTCTGCTGTAAGAGTTGGTGGGGAGAGAAGGTGGCCTGGGCAAGGAATGGAGTAAGATGGGCCTGAGGCATAGCAGTGCCAGTGTGCGTAAGCCAACAAGGTCATGTAGATGGAAGTATTAGAATGGTATGGTAACTATAGCCTATGGTTTTGTTATTGTGTGTCTGTGGAAGGCAATCATAATAACGTAATACTGTGATACTTAATTTACTGACTTGATCCACACATCACTGACCTTTTCCTCTGGTATGCAAATACAATTTTTAAAGCTCATTAAAAAAAGCAGCTTTTTATACCGTGTACCAAAGATGCAACATATGTGGTGCCTAAGCTCATTACATTAGGAATGCCTTGTAAAAGTCTTCACAGTTTAATAAATTTAACTCCTAAACTTTGAATATAATTTCAAATTGTAATTACAAAAAGATAGTTTTAATTAAAAGCTCTTCAGATTGAGTTTAATAATATGATTACTTCTGAGGCCTAGTATTATTTCAGATATTTGTATAGAATAAGGAGTTACAGTCCTCTCTGCATCTCTTGCATTTTGATCATCTTCTGATAAACAAATTCTCTACTGTAGTCCATTTCTACTTGGATATGTGAAAGCTTTGCCACAATTTTTATTTGTATTTATGCATTTGCTAGCATGTTTGGGAGAGAAGCTAACTTCTTGGTGAGTGATTACCTGTCAACTTTGGACCTATCAGAAAAGAAAAGAGAATGTGGGATTTATGTCATGTTGTAGAGAGACATCAACCATCAAGAATCTTTGCCTATTTTTTCAGGTTTTTTTCACACATGAAATTGAAAAACAAACAAAAAAAATCTATGTCAAAAAACACCGAGTAAAAGTATTGCTTAATGAGCATGGGTTTTAGACATTTGAAAGTTTTTAACTGGCAAGTGTTCAAAGCATTCTTAGTCTGTAAAGTGTTGCTCCTGCTTTTTGACAGCTCCCTTAATTAAAATCTAAACTGAAATCTTGCTGAGAATAGAAAATCTTTTTTTTGCGAATGTGCTTACCTTTGCTGAACTGTATGGTTGCTCGTGACTATGCCATAAGAATCAAACCACTAAAACTAAACAAAATTTAGTTTGGTGTTTGTGTGACTTAACAGGCTACCTCCTTGTTTAAATATTACTGAAGAAAGAAGTATAAAGGAGGTAGTCCTAATGTGTTAAAACAAACAAGCAACCTATTTTCTTGTCA
Source organism: Brachypteracias leptosomus (assembly GCA_013401335.1). NCBI lineage: Eukaryota > Metazoa > Chordata > Aves > Coraciiformes > Brachypteraciidae > Brachypteracias > Brachypteracias leptosomus. Next base: position 7,888 of record VYZX01028123.1, on the reverse strand, counting down.
GAAAAATGGCAAGTGTTTTTGTGATACCACCCAGGATATGTCTGACCATAAAGTTCTTTGAGGGTGTAGGCAATGCTGTTTAAACAGAACTTCAGTGTGTTAACTGTGGCTTCCAATTAGGAATAGTACACTTTGGTGCCCACCTTCTCAAGGAAAATTGGCTAAGCAGGAGTTGTTAACAGCTCAGGGAGAAATCAGCACTATTTTAGACAAGCCAGTCTATCTGTCTGCAATAGTTTGCCTCTCTACAAAATGTGGACAATTTTACATTTACCTCATAGAGCATTTAAGGACTGATTTAAAAAAAAAATTGAAATTGAAATTGGTATTGTTTGCGGAGGGCTTTTTTTACCTTTACTTTAGGGAGGTCCTAGATTTGAAGCATACTATTTAAAAAACATTTAATACTTTCTGCAGACTTAAAATTTTATACTTCAGTGAGTGTATCCGTGGAGTGCAGTGCAGTGCCAGGAAGAGAGAACTAAGCTTGCCATGCAGAGGTACCAGAAGCAGTCTAACTGTACAAGCCCAGCTCTCTATCTGGGGTAATTAGCCCTGCAGGGGTATGCTCTGCAAGATGTGAGCTAGTTCAGAGATTGCTCTAAAGCTCAGTATTGTATTTGTTGGCATGCCCTTTGTGCCGTAGTTTCCAATCTTAAAATCTTCTTGGCTCAAAGGAGATTAAAAGTTAATTCACTGATGTTTCATAATGCATATACATACATGGCCAGAATTAAGGTTGCATGGGCAGCATTAAATGACATTTTTTAACTTCTGAATGTTTTTACTTAACAATCTTAAGTCACTTAATGAATTTTTTGAAATGTAACAAGTCTTCAGTTCATCAAGCTAAATGTTTTGAAAGAGAGCTTTAACCCATTAAATAGAAGAGGATTACGTATGTAACTAACTACAACTGGGATCTTTCAAGGATAATTGAATTTCTGTCAAATGTTGTCTGTTACATCCTGGTCTAAGAATTGTAGCATTTTGTGCTTCCCTGGGGGTAGAATTATTCTGTAGTGTAAGTGGGTTTGGGGTGTTTCATTTTAAGACACAAATCAGCCTATTTCAAGAGAGTAGCCTTTTTTGTTGTTACATTTTTTGATAGCTACTCATCTTCACCTAAATAGAAGCCACAGCTACCAGTTTTAACTGTTTAAACTTATTTAATAGATGTGGGTTGCAAATTAATCTAGCATTTGTCAGTAAGAAATCTTATATGTAATTTTTATTACTTTAGAAAAATATAAAGCAATTTAACAGCTTACATCAGTGTTTTTGTTTGGTTAGTAAAAATAATGATTTTTATTACTGTTCTGGTATTTCAAACTACTCATCCTTAGCACTGTAATGCATTCCATTTTTAATTTCAACTTTGTAGCTGAAGCTTTCACTGAAATCGAAGATGGGACATACCCTATTACTTGAATATACTTGCAAGCTTTCAGAGGTTAAACACTTACGGTCTATGCATAATCAATGTGTATGGTAGTGCAATTAATGTTAACTTTAATGAAATGCATGAATATTTAAAACTTAATGAATGTGGCTTTACAGCACACTTTACAGCCTGGTTCACATATGTGAACAGTATTGACTGTTGGCCTCTGGATGTCAGCAGTGTATCACAAAATTCCTGTAATCAGCTGCTGTTTTCCTGCTTCCTCCCAGAAATATCTGTGACTTGTGGTCTCTGCACACCTCCAGAACACCCAGTGCTTTTTCCTCTTATAAATTATTCACTTACTCTGTACCAATTAGTTCTACCAGTTGCTAGGTTTGTTATCAAGTTAAACTTCAAGACAAGAACCTGAACTCAATGAGTGATTAAAAATTTATTAGCAGAGATGATTAAATATGCAGATAGTCTGTGAAGCTTGTTCTTGAAACCATTATATTACCTTTTTAATACTAATGATTTGTATAATTAATTTTAAAAAAGCCTGAAAGTCTTTTTAAAAAAATCAGAGTAGGACATAAAAGGGAAGAGATTAAATGCAGAGGCGGCAGTGAACCTGAGCATTAAACCAGCTCATTCACATGTATAGGAAATAAAGTGATTTCCTTACAGGAATAGTTCGTGGTTTTTTTCCCCCTCTGCTAAGTTGATTATTTTATTAATCTTTTAAGCAATTTGGGAAAACTCTACCCACTAGTGAGTCGTATTTTCAAAATAGAACTTTATATGATTAACACTGATAATGCAAATGATTCTCATAAACTAAGTTAAAAACTAAATCATACGAAGATGTGGTTTCTCCAGCATTTAGGCGTACGTATGTGAGTCACCCCAGGGTTTCCATGAGAAACTCGGGTACATTGATGCCAGCAGGGAACTGCCTGTCAGTGTGACCAGTACTAGGCAAAGTTTTTGAAAGAAGGGCTGTCCACGATGTGGGTTTTTAGGGTGGTGTGTGTGCATTTGAGGTGGGTGATGAGAAAAGCCTGTGTCCTCTCAGCTGTGCCCAAGGCAGCAGTGAGTGAGCACATCTGGGGGTAGGGGCAGGTGGGACAGTTCGGAGCCTGAGGTAAGCAGGAGCAGCCCAGTGCTGGTTGAACATGCAGGGCTGGCCTTGGAGGAGACAGCCATGTCCTCCTTTCCCATTGGGGAAGAATATCAATTACTTTATTGCCCGTTAAGGGATAGCTGGAGCAGAGTGGCAGCCCTGGGGCCTGGCCACTTTCCTAAGAGAAGTGAAGCCTCATGGCAGCGTCGTTGTGGCCTGGAGAGCAAAGGTGGTGGGCACCAGCTGTGGCACGAAGGGAGCCGACATGGCTGGTGTAGCCAGTGCTGATGGCATGGCACAGCTTTTGGCATCTGCTCATATGTGGGCATGTGTGATGTGTTACATATTTTGCAATGTCTCTGTGAAAGGGTAGGGGAGGTGGCAAGACCTGGCTATGCACGAGGAGCTGGAACAGCCTGGGGATGTGGGGAAGGCCTAGGGGTGAGCTGCATGCTGCTGTCCCTCTGCACAGGTGCCCCGTCGGGCAGGGAGGGTAGGTGGTGGGCAGCACCCCTCAGGTGCTGTGCTCTGCCCCGGGGAGACACGAAGCTCACTCTTTTCTCTCTCTCATTCCAGCTCTGCCTCCAGCTTGCCTGGCGCAGCACCACCACGGTGGTGGTGGCCATGGACAGTGGCCCCAGGCACCCCATGGGAGTGAGATGCTGTGGACAAGGCTTGAAGGAAGAAGGGGGACTGCTCAAGTTTCTCCTGGGGGNGGGGGGGGGGGGGTGAGCAACCTAGGACCTGCTGCTTTACCACCTGGAAGGGAAGGAGTCACCCCTCAGGTGAAGCTGATGAGCCCCACCAGCTGGACATTATCAGAGTTAATGGGTTGCCCTTAATAAGTATATATGCTCAGGGTAGTACTAGTTCACTAGTAGGTGTATGCTTGCAGAAGGCATGTTATGTATTGAACTGAGGTCAGCATGAATAGTAAGTGAAATTATTTACTTTTTAAGATAGGGTGCTTGAAATGGGAGAGGAAAGCATGAGTGGAGGTTGTAGTGTACCTGTTGGTTTTCTCTTTTTTTCTGTTCAGAAATTTGAGTGCTTTTATTTTCAAATGCTAAGCTCTATATAGTATTCTGTAGGCTTTTTAGCCTTTTCTAGAGTGAGATTCAAGGAAGGTGTTTTGTATTGCTGTTACCACTGAACTTGCATGGCTAGGATCTCACTGTGGAGGATAAGTCTGAGTAAAAGTGGTTGTTCTTCATCCAAAACAGCAGGTGTACCTCTTTGTGTGAAATTAGACTATGACCTAGGAAATTCCTTAGCAGGGCACAGTCCTGAAAGTATTTCTCTAGTTCTCTGGGAGATGCATTGACTCAGATGTACAACTTTCCTTTCTTGTTTCCTTCTTGCTCCAAGCTAAGTTGAAACACCACTTTCTTCAAATGTACTTCAGCTTCCCCTTCTATTATGTTAGCTACCTACTTGGAGAAAGAGAAGGAACAGAGGAAAGAGCATAACTAGGGTAAGCAAGTTGTTAGAAAAAATTAAAAAAGCATTGAATTAAGTGCTTCCCGCTTTTCTCATAGCAGAAGCTGAACAAAAAGAATGAGTCTTCATTCTTATGTTCCTGAATATGGAGTATGCTGATGTGCTCCCAAGTGGGATCATAAGTTTAGATTGTTTTTTCATGTGAGCAAAAACTTTCTAATGTGAAGAAAAATCCCTAAACTGAGTGAAAGGAAATGCATAATTTCAAATCTTTCGGCAAGGCAAGAGGATGCGGGTGGGAAGAAGAAAATGTGTGAGGTTTTCATGGGTTGGGATGGGGTTTTTAATTTATTTGTAGTTTGTTGTGGGGTTTTTTTAATGAAAAAAGACCTATTCTGTTATATTGTGCAGAACTCTGTAATTGCCAAATCTACAGCATATGCGAAATGTTTAAGTTCTAGGAAATAACTCATGGAAAAAAATATCTTCTGATGATGGATGTGAGGTCAGCTATTCAAACTAAAATACTTTCTCCCCAGTTACATGGTATAGGGCTGTGGTGCTCAGACCATATGCATAGTTAGTTATTTTTAGGCATTTAAGGAGAATGTAAAGGAGGTGATATGTGTAGGAGGGTGGAAGGGTAAGGAAGGAATTTTAAAAGAGATACAAACACTCAAAACAACAATAGATAAGCTATTGGAGTGATTTTTCCTAACCTGTACCTCTCACATCTGAAGAGGTTTGCTTCTGTACTGAACAATTAATGAAGTCCTCATTTCTGAAATTATGCATGTAGTTGTTTGTGTGCTATGCATAATGCTATGGATTTCAGTATGCTTAAGATAATGTGTGTAAGTGTTGGCAGGATCAGAGTCAAAGATGTCAAAAATAACTTGTAGGGCTTGTGGAAATTCACAAAGTGTAATAAGGTGATATTTCAATTGGTGCTGAAGTGGGAATTGTAGCTGATGTTATATTTAATGATGGACTGTGGTCACTGGGTTCACTGTGACTGAACAATATCTATCTCTGTTTTTAAGATAAACGAAGAGCAGTATTTAAAGTTGAACTAAAAACTAAGAATTATATTTTTTTAGTACTTGTACATTGATAATGCTATTTGCACTTATTCTCCTGTATTGTGTGTTTAAGAAAGAACACAAAAAAATAACCAACCAAAAAAAACCCGCCAAGCCTTCTTTAGAAGAAAGGATTTGCAGTAAGAATCTATATTTGAAGTGGCCTTGGCGTTGTGAAAGTGTAAGATGTATGATACTTTTGAAGAATAAGTTCCTAGTTCCTTAGTACTGTAGAGTCAGGAACTAAAGAGCATTATAGGAATGATCTAATTGTTTCTATTTCCTTGCTAGAAATAAAACTAACACGCTAATTCAAAGAGTATCAGCAGTACAGATGGCCTTTAAAAGGGCCTCTCTGGCAAAGGAGTACAGCTGAATTGTATTACCCCGTTGCCTAAGATAATGGGGGTTTACAAAAAATGAATTCTAGGTTGTTCTGCAGTGAGGCAAAACTCTCCTTTGTCTGCAGGAATGTGTGTTCCACTTCTGTTCCTACTTCCACTTGAAATAAAGCCATATCGCTCAGCATGAATTTAGAAACACAGGGAAGAATGAATATGCTTTTGCCATCGTGTTAATCTAAGGAGTTGCAAGAATGTTAACTATTGACATTCTTCTAGGCTTTCAACTTTTACTTCCCTCTGTATAATTCTTTCTAGATCAGGTTTTTATTACTTGCAGAAATTAATCTCTTTCTTTTTGAAATATTTTTTGGTCAGTTATTTATCTTCCTAGAATTTGTTATATAGAAAAGAGGAAAATACTCTTTGCTACATGAACAGCATTTGTTGTTTTGCAGTTCTTTTCTAGATTACATAAACTTGTTGAGCAGCATTGGTTCTGTATCTACAGTTGCTGAATCTAATGCTGAAATCATGATACTGAATGGTTTGAAGCACATTTGTCCAGGATGCTTTCAAAGTTCTAACAGTAGGAGAAAAACATATTTGATGTTATGCAGACTTCTTACAAAGAAATGTGGTGGAGAAATTCTGCTATGCTAGGTTGTACAGACAAAAAAATCAGGCTTATGGTAACTGAACATCTTTATAGTGGAGTGGCTTGCCTTTATAACCTATCAGACTGGTTCTGGGTAGCTCAAGAGAAAATGAAAAAAATGGAGAGCTCCTGAAGAGAAGAACTGTGATGATGAAGAGGCTGGAGCAAATGAGCTCCAAGGGAAAGCTAGAGAACTATGGCAGTTTAACCAAGTAGGCTGTGGCAGTTTTAACCCTGAAAAAAACCTGAACAGTAGAAGAGTGAATGACAAGGTGAAATGGAAGGGAAGAAGCTGGAGAAACTACATCAGCTGCTTGGGAAGGAGGAGTCATCTTAATCTGTTTGACCCATGATTATGAGGCATTCTTACAGGGGTGTGTATGAATTTGGAAATTGTTACCAACTCTGTCAGTCACCTGTGGAGTCTCGTGGAGCAATTCTGAGCTAGTAAAACACCAGTATTTTTACTGGGTCACTTTGAATTCATCACTCAGCAGCCTGATATTGCAGAGGAGGTTTTGTTCTGAGAGGTGTGTGTGTTTTCAGAATTTAATCTTGTGCTCTGCCTAACTGAAACAGCAACATAAACTGGAGGCAGGTGGAGAGATGGTGAGACAGAAAGAAGTGAGGTAGATGCATGGTATGTGCTGCAATTATGAGGCTTGACCCAAGATGGAGCGACTAGCAGGAAGGCTTATTTCCATTTAGGAATGTGGCACCATTTGCTCATGGCATGTAGTTGTACCTAAAATGCAATTGTCTTGTTACCTTTTTCTGGCTTAAATTTGTTAATGCTGAAGATATGGATCAACACTTGTTAAGGGTTAGCTGTAACAATTGTTGCTGGAAATATTATTGAAAGCTGCCTGACTTTGAAGTGTTGAAGTAGTTGAATGCACTGTAAAGTTTAAAGTGAACTTTGCTGTGATCTCTCTGCTAAAAACTAGTGTAGATATTGAAAAAAAAAAAACAAAAACAAAGTAGAAAGGTGGAAACCACATATGTAAGCATGTTAACTTTTTATTAAAAGAAATCATTCCAGGAGACCTCATTAAGCCAGGACGATATTCTAAAAGTGAATATACATGTTGACAGCTACACCCATAAATTTGAAAACTGCAAACATGTTCAGCATAAAAGCCATTTTTGAAAAAAGCTGTTGCTCTGCCCTTGTACTAATTTAAGAATTGTTCTTTCATTCTGATTTTTATAGTTTCTTTTCACATATATAACTGGGACAGTTTAAAAAGTACTTTGAAGAATCTTTCATGATGTCACAAACTTCATAAAGCAGCTGATTATATTTAAAAATGCACACATTACATAATGACTCAAGGTGTCAAATAAGCTCAATAATGCCATTCTTTTCATTTTTAAAGAAACAATGACCTGTCTGTAAACTGTACACCTGTACAGTATTCTTGCAGAGTATCTGTTTCCCAGGAGTAGTGATGTGAGCTTAAATCTCTTGGCTCCAATACTAGTCTTGATGAAGAAGTTCTCTTGTTCTATTCATACTCTGTCTTCACAGTGAGCACAAGAACGTCTTGGACAAACTCTTCTTTTAGTACCTTTCACTCAGAGTGTGTTCTAGGTACATGTGTGTTTAAGTTGGTTTCAGTAAAGTAGGGACATAATACTAATCCAGTTTGGGGAAGTATAATTGATACAGAGAGACTTGAGTATTCTGCCTGTGGATGCAGACTCTGAGGAATGAGGACCAACGAGTCATGACCTCAGGTTTGTTTTCTGATCAGTTTTGGAGGAAGGGGGAGGAACAATTCACTTGGTCTACTCTGTGTGGGTGGAGATAAGATGGTATTTGGCAGCTAAATAAAATTATATTAATAAATTGTA
>VYZX01028081.1:28575-38858 GCA_013401335.1 Brachypteracias leptosomus | reverse complement strand
ACACAGTTACATCATTGTCAATGACCAGAAAACAAAAAACACAGACGTTTTAAATCTATTGTATCTTTATACAACAGCCTTTGTTTTCCATACTTTTTCTCTTAAAAACTTACTGATAAACATTTGTTTCAAATGTAGTTACAGACAAAATAATGAGCTAGGAAAAAATAAAAAATGAGTTCAATATTTGCTTTCTGCAAAGACTCCCATATTAAGTATAATTGGATCAGAAAAAGATGGCAAACAAGATATTGAATGCAGTATGGGGATTTAATGGTATACATCTGAGTTCTTAGTTCATGCTGCTGATATGTTTTATTACAGAATAAAAAACATTCTGTCAAATTCATTGTTTGATATTTTAATTCTCAAATCCAAAGAAAGTATTTTGTTTGACAATATTTCAACAAAACAATAATCTCTGAGAAAATATGCTGAATTCTAATCAGTATTTAAAGGTGATCCAAACAACTTGTTTTCAAGGAGTTGCAATTTGTTTTCAGTGAAACTGTAAACAAATCTACAGCTCAGTAACTGTGTAAATGGATTTTTTTTCTCTCCTTTTCTCATTTTGCTAAGAAGGGTTCTCTGGCAGTGGTGCATGATGCATGATTTAGAAAATGAAAAGACATTCAGGAAAAATATATATTTTTCCATTCTTATGCTGTAAGTCTTTGCTGCTCACTTGTTGACATGTGCTCTACTCTAGCAAAGTGTTGACCGGTTTAGAAACTTAATNCAAGGGCACATTGCTGGCTCATGGTCATCCTGCTGTCCACCAGAACCCCCAGGTCTCTTTCTCCTACGCTGCTCTCCAACAGCTCAGAATACACTGAGAATGCACTGTGCTCTTCTCGAGGTCTTATTTTCAATTAAAATGCTCATGTTTGTCAACCCTATTCATTCCTGCAATGACGTGGTAGAATGAATAGAGTGAGATCAGTGAAAACTTCTCAAATGTGAGGAAAAAGTACCACTTGCACTTCTGTTGTGATAATTCTTTAGTTTCTATAGCATTTGTCCAGCAAAATTTCAGACTTGCCAGAATTATGCTGGGAAATCATAATGTAAGAACACAAGATGTTTCTGCGTTGCTATGCAGAAAAAAATGTTGGTCACAAAGTTGTACCCAGAACTGTAACAAACATCTATAATTTTTTTTAAAACATATCACAATATGACAGCCACATTTCTTAGAAAATTTAATATGAATCTTTGTAGTATCATGGACAGTGTATCATTTGCCATTATGCAAATCCTGTTGTCATAACAGGAACCATATAGAGATATGGAAGAACTAAACACTTGAATATTAAAATCAAACTCAATGGGAAGAGTTAGTTATAAGATTTAATTTGTACAATCTTAAAGGAATTCCCGACAACAGTTTTTAGATTCAAGCTATTAACATTAAACATCATACAAAATATAACATGCTGTTACATAGTGGTTTAGAAACGTGACAGTTATGAAGACTTTTTGTAAAACTTCTCCCTCTAGGTATATGTCTGAAGTGGAAGTCGTTTCAGGACAACAGTAAGTAGCCAACTTAGTTATCCCTCAGTGACTAAGGAGAGTCACTACTAGTAGTTGGCTACTCTTTATGATTTAGCTAAAGGTGATTTTTGAGCTTGTTATAGCATTATATTGCGTATCCTGTGAAGGTAGATACTGTTTATGGTGCAAACTGAACTTGGACAAAAGATCAAGTTCTCAATAACGAAATAATTTGATCTTTTGAGTGGTATTGCAACACGACTGCATATGTGGAAGTATCTATGTGTAATGTGGACGTGTCTGTCTATGCTAACACAGAGATTTCTCTGCTAGACTCTACACCACTCCTCCAGAATTCATAGGAGCCACAGAGATATCCAATAACTAAACACTTGATTATTAGAGCCAAGTTGAAGTACAATGAACTTATACAATGAGATAAGTTAATTGTAAGAGTTTAGCCATAAGAAATTACAGGAGTTCCTAGATGCCATAAGTTTTCATTCAGATCATTATTTTAATTTATAACACCATGAACTAAGGAGAAAAATAGTATCCACATGGGACAAGTGCAAAAGATCCCATTCTGCTTCTTAGATCGAGTTGGTGAAAAACTCCAGTCATGAAACTAGTGGGACATGTCAGGGTGGGGTTTTTTAAAATTATGTAGTTGAAGATACAGAGTGCTGCTTTTAGAAAGAAAAGGGTGAAAAGAAAAAGCTCTTGCTAGCAGATACTTAAATTTGAGAAATCTTCTGTATTGCTAACATAGATAAGAGAAATGACAGACATGCACTTGATATTTATAATTTTCCTCTTTTGTGTGGGAGGTTTTGACTTTGCGACATTTGAATCTGTTGCTGTGAAATGGATTCAGTTGTTGCAAAAATGTCCCAAATTTTCCAGAGCATAAAACTAATTGTCTCTAGTGCAGAAAACTGTTATTTTTGTTGCACAAAATAAATCAAAATCAGTTTAGACTAGCAATAAATAAAATTACAGTCATAAATTATCTGGTCCCTTTGTTAGGCTTTATGCCATGCTTTTGTGGGAAATTCAAACAACAAAAGAAACTCTAAAAGTTCTGAAAATCCTTCTCATGTAAATGACTTTACTCAACAGTGAAAGAAGACAGTGGAATGAACCTACAGTGATCTACTGCACTGAAACTTAATTCCAGTCAGTGCAAGGGAGGAAACCTGATGTCACTTGCATAGTTTCTTCTGGGCATGATTTTTCAGTCAGTTGGAGAATATCTGAAGCATCCTATCATGCAGGCAGTAAGTGTTCAAGTAATTATTTCATTCAGCAGAAAGATCTGTTGACCATGAAAATACAGAAAGAAGTTAAATCTGTCAACTCCCATGGCCTGTCAGCTGAAGACCTAGGTGGAATGTAGATATTTGTTTCTTAAAGTAATGTCAGATTTTTTTCTTTTTAAACACCCAATCTATGGTTGAAAAACTGATGTGCTCTGCAGTCAGAAGGCCTTTTCTCTAGGACAGAAGTCACCAGGAATAGACAGGGAACAGTAACACTTTGATATTCTTAGTCTCTCACATCAGACATGAAATGTTAGTAGAGGATAGTTTGCAAAGAAAAGGAGTACCTATACCTTTATCCTAATCTTTAAGGTCTATTATCTGGTCTAGCCTGTGCTATAAATGACACACTGGCAATAGCTTATTTGCACCTATATGTATAGTTCGTTACCCTTGATTTCAGCAAGCAAAAGAGCATGCCTACTAGACTATTGTTGCAGGTCAAATAAAGTCTTAACAGATTGGAGGGGCTGAGAGGATTCATTAGACAAAAATAACTACACTGCTTAAGAAAGTTAATAGAATATACTGGCCTAAATCCCATCTTTCTGCTTCCATGCTTTTTCCACACTGATTTTGTGCGAATCCATGAGAAAATAATTAATTTCATATGGACTAAGTGGTGGCTGAAGGTGCAGTGGAGGTAACTTTCTATAAAGAAAAAAAAGTAAAAAGTAAAAGGTGAAGGGGAAAGCTGATTGTATTTCAAGTAGAGCACCTTCATTTCCAGCAAGATCTCTGCTGTTTCTCACAGCTTTGGAAAGGTTTTCTAATAACAGAATGGATTGTTTTTCCTGTTGCACTCTTTCCTTCAGACTGTCTACAAGAAGTTGTTGAAATGGATTTAATTGTGCAAAGGGTATTTGAATAGAGTCTGGAAACTGTAACACATCAGAAACGACAAAGAAAAACCTCTTTAAAATGGGAAAGAATGCAAGACAGAGCAAGAAACTGTGCGATTTGTGAGAAAAACGGAAAAGTTCCTTCTGGTGTTTGGTGTAGCAAAAATTTAGACTTTTATGCTCACTGGTAATTGCATATCACTTACTGATGTTTTTTCAGTGAAGATGGTGCACACGTGCCTGGTACACATGTTTCTTCGTGTACCTGAAGAGGTTTTCCAGAAAACAAATACAAGTCTTGAGAGTCAAAATATTCACTGAATTAATTCAACTGATACGGACTTTTGGACGGAGATTTTTTTATCCTTGAATATGTTTATTATTCAGCTTAGCAAGTTGTAACATTTTTCAAAATCAATAAAAGCTTCAAAAATATCTACCCAATATGAATATGAGGTAATTCACTAATATCTTTAACAAAGTACTACAGGTTAAATCCACTCTCCATGTCCCTCCACAAACCTCTCCAATCAATTCCTAAAAATTATCCAGCTACCCCAAGAATTTAAGTGTTTTTTACTCTTCCAACAGCATCAACTCTTGCCTGCAATGTGTCTGCACAGCTTCCTTGTCTGATTGGATCTGTTCCTTTCCTAACTTAAGCATCAGCTGCCTTGAAGACGTTACAGAAATTCCATGCCTAAGATCCAAACTAGTTACTGGAGGTCAACATTATTTCTCTTTTCCTGTCCAGATGAGTGGTAAGACTGCCATCTCCTAGGCTGGCTAGTTTTGGAGAAATATCAGGCTTCTTTATACAGACCTGATAGCTTTGTGGATTACATAAAATTAAAGCTTTTTATGCCTTTCTGTAGAGAAAGCAAACAAGTAATTATCATCCAAATTCATTAAGACTTTTGTTAAGGGGACAACATCAGGCAGACTTTGTGCTAGATATTATTAAACTATCATTTCATGAGCCTTAGACAATTAGACAGAATTAATTTCTCTGAGACAGCAGAGAACACTGAGACTGGCACCTCTGGCATCTTTACTGAGGAGGAAAAGCCAAATGTATCATTAAAGAAGCCTTCACGGGGCTCTGAGGTCTCTGTAACTGAGGTTCAACTGACTACTCACATTGCCTAATTTCCTCATGGAGGTACTGAAAATCAGAGCCTGTGAACAACAAAGGTTTGGATAGACAACACTCAGTATAGAAGGTCTGCCTGGAGAAATAAAATTGTAGCCAGAACCTCATTCACTGGATCCTCACAAACAAGAATACAGAGGGGAGAAAGTGAGGAGCTATGTGATGAAAATTAAAAACATCAGTATATTAAAAAGGAAGCAAAGGCATAAACAGTTCCCTCAACAGCCCTGTCCTTGCTACAGATGTGGTGTTAGTAAATTACCTTAACTAAAGAAAACAATTACATTTGACACAAGGGGACACTGAATTGTTTCAATGTAATTGTTCTTTCTTTGTTGCTGTACATTTCTGATAAAGTAACCATTACATAATAATTAACCAATGTTAATAACATTTACCATAAACAACTCAGCTTTGACAGTCTGTTAGCACATATACACTGGCATGCCTGGCTGTTCAAGAAGTCTGCACTGAAAATGCACACAGACTCTGACACGCTGGTTTTGGTAGCTGCTACAGTCAGGATGTTCTTCATATCCTTTAAAGCCTTTGTCTACACATTTGCCCGTCAAATCCAGGGCAAATAGCTGGACATAATTTTTCATCAATCAGTATTTCCCTGGAAGCCTGAAAATTCTTCTGCTCTCTCCTTAGACACATGCTTTTGAATACTTTTATGAGTTTCAGCTATACCCAGCTTTGTTAATTTCACAAAGATGTAATGCAAGAGGTGTTCTTATCGAAGAGAAAGATCCACATTAAAGTGACCTACTCTGTGCTAAATGTCTTCTATTAAAATGTTTGGCCCATATGCTTATGAAACAGCTGAATAGGAGCAACAAAAAGTTTCCAGAGAGTTATCTTGAGTCAATTATATCACAGGCTACAGATCTGTTTCAAGGGTTCCCTCTCCCATTTGCAATTCATCAAGAATGTTGGAACTTTTACAAAGTGCTTGAGCTGGAATTGCAGGTACCAACCATATCCATCAACAAATCTCCTTTCCGTTAGAAGACAAGAATGTATAAAAACCACTTTGCTCCCGCAGTTCTTTAGGAAAGAAAAAACCCCATGCAACCTAGCCCCCTCAAAAAACCCCCAAACCAAACCACAACATTAATTAGATACATTTCTCTGCTACTCTAAAACTAATTCAATTAGAAGTACGTGGAAGAACACCTGTGACACATTTATGATGACTGTAAGGCACAGTTTGTGATAGGCATGTATGTATATGTAATGTATAAAATGAGAACCAGTCATCTGTGAAATTTCATCTGATGTTAACTTTTAGCTGGTAGGAAGCATTTCCTTTCTCTGTCCTTGAGATGACAGAGAGTAGCTGAACATCTTCATCAAGAAAGGGGAAGGCCATTTTTCTCTTTGCTCTCAAGAGAAGGATGTTCTCTTTGCTCCCAAGCAGAAATCTGTTACAGCTTTATGCGTAAACAAACCTTCCTCCTTCTCCTCCTCTCTTCATGAAGACAATGGAGTGAACTTGGTATTCTTGTATCTAGTATTATACTTAGAAGACTTGGTAAAGCATAGAAGAAATAAAGTGCTATTTTTCTTATGAAAGTCATGTAGGTGCAGAATGTGCCATGTCTGAGGCTGTGTATATCATTTTGTTGACAAGTCCAAGGTGAGGAAAAATAATTTTCAAACTTCATGAACTTTATTAGTATTTTATAAGTTTTGGCTCCTAAAGAAATTATCATTTTCAAAATTACAAACTACCTACTTCAGCCTCTCTAAATTGAACCAGAAACATGCGCAGTCAGCCTCTGTTAATGTTTCTGCCTTTCGGGGCAACACTTGCACATTGGAAGTTGCCTATCTATGTAAAGAGTGGCCTTTCACTGCTCTCCAGCGTGACAAAATTGAGTCATAGCTGCAGAATAAGGTTCTTTTGGGCTGTGCATTGGCCTTTGCTTACCTAGGGAACTTGTTTGAAACTACTTATACCTTTCCATCATAACTAGTTATTTAAAATACTTTGCATTCTGGTTGTAGTCCAACTTTACTGCACCTTATTTAGAACAGACTAGACAATTTAATGAATAAAAATTCTGTATGACAAAATTCCAAGTACTAGATTAATCTAAAGAGAACATCAATAGAGAACAATCCCAATTCAGTGATTAAATAATGGAAAATGGAAGAACTCAACTCACAGATTATATGCTGCTTAAAATAAGTTCCAAATCATGTCATTTTAAGAAAAAAAAATCTCTATTTTAAAAGACTTTAATGTTAACAGTTTTATTTTCCAAATAGTTAATAAGAAAACTGATTTTATTCCAAAATGCATCAAATGAAATACCCTAGAGTTCTTTTCTTTAGTGTTCTAAATATTAATTCCATTCTGCTATTTAGCATTTAAAATTGTTTCCATAGACATATATTTTACATTAAAAATCCAGACCAAGTGTAAACCAGATTTACAAAAAAAGACCCAAAACCCCAGATCTGATGAGAAGTTGGACATTATGCTGAAGTTGAACAGTAAGTAATTAACATGTAGGGAGATGAGGTGCTGCTTCTGTAAGTCAGTCGTGAGTAGTGTAGTTGTTAGCATTGTTAAATTGTAAAGTTGCAAGGATAAACATTTTGAATAGGTTTCATAGAAGAATACAAATGTGGGGATTGCTTTTGATAGAAGAGTTGTACTGCTTGCAATTGTGTAACAAATCCAAAATTCCTAAGAAAAGCCCATGATAAAAGCTTTGTTTTCAAAGTTCTGTGAAAGCTACATGTATCTTGAAACAATAAAGGAAACAGTATATGTATTAGGCCTTAATTTATTGCTTTGTTAAATGAATTACTTCCATACCACTTTCCTGACATTAATATGGAAAACTGGGAAATAAATGGTGGAAGCTGGAAATATCACAGAAGAATTCATCCCTAAAGGAGGAATCTGAGATGTGTTCTTACCACCTGTGAGATATTAGCAGCAAGTTGTGAATAGATCTGATAAAATTAGTATGCATTGGTAGGATGCTGCAGCTGTTGCAATGTAACTTTTGGCTTACATGAGGCTTATTCATAATCTATTTTTATGATTTTCAAAATCCAGAAAAATAAAAAAAGACCATTGTCTAATTGTTACCATACTATTGATTCAAAAGCTATTTGCAGTGCACTCAAGGAGCAATTCCCTCTTCTTTCCTCCCCCTCTGCAGTACTCCTTCTTCCAGCTCTCCAGTGCTTCTAGTTATAGCATTTGATTCCTAAGATTAAACTTGAGTCCCTCTTAGAACTCATAGTTAAGAGAATTTGGATAAATTAAATGCCATTTAAAACATCCTGATGCCATCCCTTTCCTGTGCTATTCCTTTCCTATATTCTAGCAGAGTATACCTTCATCTTTGCCTAAATGTTTTCTCTAAAGTACGATTTACTTTTATGCTTTTATATATATATATTAGGGGTTCTTTTAATACTTCAAATATTTACTTTCTTCCTATGGTTCTGAATATGCAAAAAAGCACAAGTGAATTCTACGTATGACTTTTTGGTATTTACTACATGCTGACATGAATTGGAGTGAAACAAATGCCTTTGCAGCTAAAGGTGACAACTGGACCCAGAACTTTCATAATTACTCCTTTGTAAGATTGCCAAAATGGACCAATGGATTTCCCATTGACACTAGAATAACTGAAAATATTGCACAAGAGGTTTCAAGTAGATTAAAATTCTAAGATTTGTTGCAAATTTTCAAAGCAATTGCAAAACTCTCATTTAGGACTTAAAGTAAATGTATCTAAGTAATTCCACAAATAATTTGACCATTTACTCATACCTATTTGATTTACTTACTAATTCATATCTTGATAATTTTACCTTTCAAACAAAAATTTTCTTAGCTTTCTTTTTATTCATTTTTTTTAGGCCACTAACAGACATCCCGTCTCAACAGGCAGTGTAAAAAAAAGAATAATCTGTGATTTAAGAAGTCTTTAAGAAGGTATTCTTCATCTTTCTTACGCTTGAACTATATTCACTTATGTATTAAAGCCTCCTTCTTATTATTATTACCACCGTAAGAAGATCAGTCCACCTAGTGCATACTTCATAAGACCTAAAACTGTATGGTCTATAATCTGATTCACAAATACCAAGTGCAGTTTTATCATAGGCTATTTTTACCCTGTATGTTTATGCCATCATTTGCATGCATGTACTTATACATACATCTTAGAACATATGACAGAGCTTAAAACTTTCTTATAATCTTACAAGTTTCATGAGCAAAACACCCAAGAGCCAGGTATTTTCTGTGTTGTTCATATCATGTAGGAAGCCACCTGAACCTGGCCTCACTTGACCTATTTATAAATTTACAAGTTTGAAAAAGTTGTTATATGCAGTGGTTCAGAACAGACAGAAAGACAAATGCTGATCTATTTCATGGAAGCACTGCAGGGAAATTGCAAGGAAATACTGTAGTAGTTTCAGTGTTTCCAAATGCTTATTCTGTTCTATTTTTGTCTTACTAAAATACTTAATTTCCTCTCCAGAGTCATCTCTAAAATTCATTTTTGATCTTCTTGGTCCCTTTTTTGGGTAATTTGTGTATTCCAATGTCTGTGTCCTATTTAGTTACTTGTATAGTGCATTGTTTTGCAGTTACATTAACACTCACAGTCTAAAAATACAAAGTCTGTTCACCAGCTTTCTTGAGTCTTTGCCCAAAACTATTTCTTGTTCAACAGTAGGCGAACTTACCACAAAAAAAAAAGAAGGAAAGGTCTCTTTGTTCCACTTTTTGTCTCAGCATGGGTAAACCAAAAATTTGATCTATTGTGAGGGATGATCCTTCTTAGAAATAGTCAATTAAGCCTTAACAAACACTAGATAACCTAATGTGGTGGTGAAAATTAACAAGAATTAAACATACAACATGTGAATGTTTTAATAGCTTTGACCTTTTGGAAAGTATCAGAAAAACCTTTATGAGATGTTGAGTGGGGTAGTTCTTTAAAGATATCTCTCTTGATCACCTTCTCTGTGTCCAGGAGCAAAGTATACTGACAAAGAGGAAGGCAGGAAAGAGTGCTCGGAGACCTGCCTGGATGAACAAAGAGCTCCTGGACACACTGTCACACAAAAAGAAACTTTATGAGGAGTGGAAGAAAGGACAGCTAGAATGGGGAGCACATAAGGAAGGTGCCCGAGTAGCAAGAGACCTGGTTAGAAAAGCTAAAACTCAGTTAGAATTAAATCTAGCCACGGAGATCAAGGGGAATAGCAAAAATTTCTACAGGTATGTTAATGGTAAAAAGAAGACTAGAGAAGGTGTGGGTCCCCTCAGAAAGGAAACGGGAGAGATAGTGACAAGAGATATGGAGAAGACTGAGGTTCTCAATGACTTTTTTACTTCAGTCTTCACTGGCAAGGGCTCCATCCACACTCCCGGAGTCACAGAAGATAATGGCAGGGGCTGGCAGAAAGAACTGCCCA
>VYZX01028081.1:0-16481 GCA_013401335.1 Brachypteracias leptosomus | reverse complement strand
TTTTTTTTTTTTTTTTAGATCTTTAGTTTCAAAGCATAGAGGGTTAAAGACTAGTCTTCCATCTGGTGGAGCCTTATTCTATTTGGAGTTCCTCAAGGGTCACTCCTGGGATCTGTTCTGCTTAATACCTTTGCTAGTGATGTAGAGGGGAGAAGGCATGTGTGTCCTTGAAGCTGATTGACAACTCAAAGCTGAGGATAACAGACAATATGCTCAAAGACAAGGCAAGGGAAATTTTGAGCTGGAGAAACGGGTCAACAGGAACTTTATGAAATTCAGCCAGGAAAAATGCACATCTAGGAACCTAGACATGAATTAGCACTGTAGAATTAGCAAAGACAGCCAATAGCATCCTGGGCTGTATCAATAGGAAGATAGCCAGCAGATCAAGTAATATGATTATTCCTCTTTAATGTGGAATACCAGATTTGGTTTTGCATCTACTCACCAATATATGAAGCCATCAATAAACTGGAGTAAGTTCAACAGAGGGCCACCAAAACAATTGGGGCTGCAGCACTTGCTTAGTGAGGGAGGACTTGTTAGCCTGGTGAAAAGACTGCTGCAGGGAAACGTACAGGCCATCCTCCCAACACTTATTGGGAGTTCATCAAGGAGATGGAGTTCTCAGTGGTGCATAGTGTGAGAATGGTAGACACTAGTCATAAACTGAAATGGAAAATTCTGAGATGTTATAAGAAAAAAAGTTTCCATTCAGAAGACATTTTCCTTACTGAAATTTGTGCAGACTCCGTTTTTGGAAATTTTCAAGACTTGACTGATGATGTCCTGAGCTACCTGGTCTGAATTCAGTTTTGACCCTGTTTTGGACAGGAATTTGGACTACAAACTTCAGGGGGTCCATCCATCCTGACTAAGTAATTCTGCATATAAATATTTACATTTCTCAACCCAGATCCACCTAAATCTAGAATATCCATAGGTAACAGTTTTATTCATTGTAGTTTTCTTAGAAGCTGAAATTTTACTCCAGAGGGAGTATTATTTAAACATTTAACTATGTGTAGTTTGAAAAGTTTCTACTGTATAACATAGTTGACTCTCCAAGTCAGGGTTTTTTAATAGTTTTGTTGAAAAGGTTATTACTGAAGGTGAGAGACAAATGAAATTACTATGATTAATAGTGACAGAATCATATTAAGATTACTAAGAAAAATCTAGACCTCTCAGGAGAGCAGAGCAGGTGTGACTAGGCAAGGCAGGTCACTTAAAGGAAAAGAATATCTTCAACAGTGTCTTTGTCTTGAAGTGTAAAGGCAACAAAAGATATAATGAGGTCCCTGACTTCTGTATCTTCTGGAAGAAATTACATTATTAAATTAAAGGTTGAAAAGACTAATACTAGAAGGCAGTAACCATTATTTAACATAATATTATATTGATTTATTTTATAGAGGCCAAATATTCTCCATGTTAATCTTACCTGTGTACAGACTGTATTTCAAATACATTATTAGTGTGCCATAAATACACTATGTAAGGCAAAGCTGGCTGAAGGGTAGATTGAGAAAGTGGAATAAATCTGAAAATAATGTGCAGTTAAGGTTTACTAAAAATAATCTCTGTGTTTTTGAGAATAAAAGCAATCCAGAATGACGAACAAAGGATATCACATTTTTCTTTTGAGATACTGTACTGGGCTTTTTCTTTCTTTTTAAGTATATATAATGAAACTGAAGTAAATACATGCCAACAGCTATATGGGGAAATGAAGAAGCATTTTTTTTTTTCTTTTTAAATGTTTTCAGGCTAGATACACTTTTTTTTTTTTTTTAATATGCAGTGTGTATAATCAGAGAAGACAAGTCAGCTGTGATGTGCCAAAAGTTAGAAAATCTCAATTGGCTTAGAGTACAGGAAAACAAATATATAAATCAGATTTATCCCTTGGAAATTTCATTATCATCACATAAAGTATGATAGGCCTATTAGTGTTGTTTAAAAATGATAAATCTTAGGGTTTTCTATCAAGTTTCAGGCATTCTGCACCAACACTAAGACAAGAAATTCTTAATTTTCTCTTCATGCACCTTTAATTCCATCAGTCATTCTTTTTCTTCTGATTTGATATCATGCATTATTTACCCAGACATATTATTACTACCTTGGTTCTAGCCTATTTTACTCCTTGCCATAGGAATGTCCATAAATCTTTTCCTTATCTCCATTTTCATTTATCTTTCCTTTCTCCCTATATGTTTGTGCCCTCTCTCCCTTCTTTCTCCTGTTCTCTCTGCTTTGCTACCCCTCTAACATTTCTCTTTTTAAGCCATTTATGCTTTCTGTCCTTTGGGTAGAGACTTTAAACATCTGTATACTTCTCCATTTGGGAGGAGGTAAGGAATTCCCTTTGCTACTTAGAGCACATAAGCTTATTAAAGATGTCCTGGAAAAATTCCCAATAAAAGTTGTGTATTTTCATTTGTATACCCCAAGGTCACTGTGTTGACCTCCCTTTTTCTGGTGAAACTCCTCTTTATTTGAATGAGTTACAAGCAATATCCTGAACAAAATAATGCTTCTGATGTCTGTTTCCTACCCAGCAGCTATACAAACAATCATTAACCATTTGCAATTCAAGGACAGCGTTTGTACAGTAAGGTATTTAAATGGGTAGAGTGCCTTTCAGAGGTCCCTAAAAATTTGAGACATGGAGACATCTCTGAAGTCCTGAGACAAAGGTGACCCCAAAGTGGAGGAAGAGTTTAAAATAACTCACTTATGTGTAGGAAGAGTTTCTTCCTGCAGCCAACATGAACAAATTCAGCCAACCATACCTGACTGGATATGCTGCTGCATGCCTTTTGAGGCTTCTTGTCACCACTTCTGATTCAGCCACAGCTAGCTATTTCAGATACTGAAAAGACTTGTGCTCCTGCCAGTAAACATAAGGATGCTGCAGGTCTACCTCTCCTGATTCCTTTCTAGCCTCTCTACAGATAGACTGCTTTAAGGGCATTTATTCAGTTCATTTATGTGGCCTATCATTTGACTGTTTCTGAAGTACAAAAACTATAAAAAACCTCAGTTGTAGGAGGTGGTCTCTTCTAGCCTTTCAAAACACGATGATGATATTCTTGGTGACTTAAAGCCATTAATATCTTTCTTAACAAAGTAAACCATCAAGTTCTGTGATGATAATCCCAAAAGTTCCTCCTTAATTGCATTCCTCACATAGTGGGGGTTTTTTCCAGTATTTGGCAACGTTCAAAAAGATAACCATTTTACATAGACATGTCCCCATGGGCAATCTCGCCAACAAATGAAGGAGCTCATTAATGTAACATAGAGACATGACTGTGTGCTTTGAATTTTTTTTTCCTAGATACTTCTCAAATATCTCAAACTTATACTTTCCCTTAAATTATTTTGTCAAAGATATTTAGTCCAGCTGTCAGTTCATCCCTGTAAATGCCATCTGTTATGCAAATCAAACCTACTGACCCTTTTGTATTCCTTGCCGCTGTGAATGTATTACTCCTCGTGTTTGCATCTGATTCTTGGAATGTAGTCATACTCAGCTGACATGATATCCATAATTATGTTATATACATCAGTAAGAGTAAATTAAACTTGAAAAATTTCATTATAGTTAAGACA
Source organism: Brachypteracias leptosomus (assembly GCA_013401335.1). Lineage (NCBI taxonomy): Eukaryota > Metazoa > Chordata > Aves > Coraciiformes > Brachypteraciidae > Brachypteracias > Brachypteracias leptosomus. Next base: position 12,860 of record VYZX01028081.1, on the reverse strand, counting down.
ATTTCCAAAAACTTTAGCTGTGTCAATTATTGATCCTAACCTAACTGCTCCTTGGAAAATATTTTGTAACCATATTAAAAGCAGTCTATTGCCTTCCTTCATAGCTATTCTTGGCATCTCATCATAAAAATCTTTCTCTAGATTTGAGACATATTTCAGAAGATTCAAAGAACGAAGGAAATATAAAATTGGAAGTTAGCCAATGAGGAAAATCCATTTGTTTCACTAGCCTGATGAGCATTAGAGTTATTTAAACCAAACTGAAATGGGTCCCTGAAGAATCATCTAATAAACCTGTAAAAGTGTCACCTTGCAGTCAACTTAATTTATTGTCACTAAGTAAATGATGTAACACAGGCTGAATTCATAACATCTAGTGTGATGATTTGAACATCCATTAAACAGAGATTTAACTGGTGCTTACCACCACTTATACATGGGTGATATGTGTTATTTTTTGCATTTTTATGAGGTTGCATAACATCAAGTTCATGTGGTGTAGTTAATGCTAGAACAAAGCACAACTTAGGAGAATGCAGCATAAAATCTGTTTCACAGATGTTTGACCTTGCATTTCCAAACTAGTTTGGGTTTTTATGAATGTGTGGAGGGAGATGATGGTTTCAAAGAAAGACAGTTCAATACTAATCATGTATTAACAGTTTACCCCAAAATATGGGTAATAACTCCACTGTAGCATTCTGTCAAGAACAAATTATGACAAGTGACTCCATAATTAAAACCTTCCTCTGACAAATTGCAGGTGAAGCTAGTGGCATCATTTCTTTTTAAGGTTGGCTAATGCTACCCAATAGAAGACTCCACTTTCATGTCTTAAGAATTTTAGCAAACCATCTGAAAAGACATTTCCATAGCAGGTTTCTCAATGCCTTGGAAAATGCAAACCATATGACTCAAATTTTTCTAAGAAATACATTGGATTTCTTCCTTTTTAATCCACCCCCTTTCCTGAAAGCTCAAACTCCTCAGAAGTTTGGAGCAGAACTGTGAAATGACAAAGGAAGATAAGCTATTTGTTGAAGCTATATAGCCTATTAGCCCCTGAAGATGTCCACATCATGTCAAAGGCATATGCTTTTTAAAAGCCTGTTTATGCTCAGGAAAAACTTACTCTGAGTTTTGTATTGCTGGTCTGTGTTGTATCTGGGCACTGAACCACAAGTGAACTTCAGGTTCTTCTGTCTTTTCAGTGTCTTTATCACTTGTGATTCACAGGGTGGAACAAAAGAAATTTTGGAAAGACAGGAATTTTTCAGAAGACATGGAACTGCAGGTAGGAAAAGGTCTGGAAAGACCAGAAGCAGAGTTGGCATTAGGGAGGAAAAGAAACAAGCTAAGGAGACAGGCAAAATTAAAAAAAAGAGCTTGTAATGGGAGGAATAGATATTCAGGAAGACCAAGACAAAAGACAAATGTGGGAAGAGGGCACAAATGAGCTATCTTTCAAGAAGTTGAAGGGATAGGGAAAAAGGGAACTATCTCAGAGTGGGGATTAGCAAATTAGGACTGTGATGAGTTAGGATTTTTCAGGTTACGAGACCATGAGAAAAAATAAGGAAATAAAGGAAACAAGTGTCTGGATCTCAGATTCTGGAATAACTTTTTCCTGAACCAGAACTTGTTTCAAAATATCGAATGATATGCTATTTGTATAACACATTTGGAAGTTTCTATAAATAATTGTTTCAATGTCCTAATATTAAAGCAGTCCTGCAACCCTCACCTCTTATTTAGCCAGGCATACAAAATCCTGAGTCTTCAGGAAACACTAGTAACTAATTTGTCATTTGTTGAGGAGCTGGCAGCAATCAAGGGAAAGATCTTCATGCAGCAGTCCATGTGGCAAAACTGTAAAGCTGTAATTCTCACAACACCAGTGCTTCAGGATGGGCATGTTCTCATCACACATTTGGATTCTGATAACAGGAATAGTCTAGCAGAACATCGTCTGGCAAGTTCAACTCAATAACTGGATAGCAAGAATAGCAGAAAGATGAAGTGAGAGTAGCAGGTAGAGCAGCAAAATGCTATGATGGTTTAAGCCCACCTAGCTGGAAACAAAAGTAACCATGAAGCTGCTCACTCACTCCTGCCACCATCCAGTGGGATAGGGCAGAGACAATACAACAGAAGGCTTGAAAGTCAAGACAAAGTACAGGGACGACTCACTCACCAATCATGGTTACGGGCAAGAGATAGACTTGAATTAGGGAAACAAAATCAATTTAATTTAACGAACAAACCCACCACCAACCCAGGTTGATTCAGAGTAGGACAGTGTTAAATATAAACAGATTTTTAAGACATATTACCGCCACCTCTCCCTGGGCCCAGCTCTGCTCCCTCCTCCCTTCCAGTGGTCTAGGGAGGCAGAGAATGGCTGGTCAGTCCCAGACTGTTCCATGTTGCTTCTGCTGCTCCATCCTCCTTAGGGGGAAAGCTGCTCACAGTCCTCCCTTGCAGCAACATGTTGTTCTTCCAACGAGATACAGTCCTCCACAAACTTCTTATAACAATGTGGGTCCCTTCTTTAGTCCATGTGGTCCTCCTAGTGATGGACTGCTCCAGTGTGGGCTTGCCTCAGAGTCATGGACTTCTATGGGAACAGTTCCCTGCTTAGGTGTGGGGTCCACCATGGGCTACAGGTGGGATTCTTCTCCACTATTGATCTCTAAGGGCTGAAAAGGCTCAGCCTGCCATCTCGCCATGGGCTGAAGGGGAATGGCTGTGTAAGTGTTCCTCCTCCCCTCCTTTCTCACTGTCCTTGGTGTCCCAATTGTTGTGTTTCTTATGTCCTCTCCCCAAAAAAACAACAAAAGCCAAAAAAACAAAACAAAGGAACTCACCCAAAGTGTTTTTCCCCTCTTAAATATGTTATCATAGAGGTGCTGATTGGCTTGGCCTAGGCCAGAGGCAGTTTTGATTCAAAGCTGGAAAAGCTTCTCAAAGTTTCTTACAGGATCCATGCCAGCAGCCCCCTTCCCTGCTACCAAAACCCTGCCAGGCACAAACTCAATACAGATGTGAAAAACTTAAGTGATTTTAGCTTCCCTTTGTATTTTAGATCTTTTATTCAAAATTGAATAATATAATTCTATCTCCTAGAATACTATAAAAATAAAAACTTACCTGTAAAATGCTTTGAAAATGAATCATTTTAATTAAAAACAGCATTGGAGAAAAACATTCAAACAAATTAAAAACAACCCTGGCAGCACACTGTAAGTAATCAGAAAGAAAACAAAAGATTAAATAGCTGGTCATAGCAATTACTTTCTTCTTTTCATGATATGAGGCAGAGGATGCATGAAAAAATAATAGCTAATAATATAAATTTAAAACACAATTATCACACCCTTTGGAGAACAACATGTTAAACAGATCATTCACAGATTATAATGTTGGCCTCTTGGTTTCGTATCTTTGCCCAGGCTTTCCAAATATCTTCTCCTCTCCTCCACATAGTGGGGCAAAAATTCCAGGCTAATACTTCTCTCTGTTTGTCTGATCTTAAAACACCTCAGTACTGAAGGTTCAAGGTCTACATACAGTGAAAACTAAAGTGGGGACTTTTTGTTTTGAAAAATTTTGAGGGCAATGTTAGTCAACTTAACTTTACCCAACAGCAGCACACACACACCACAAAAATCAAGTATCTGTATCTGAAAGGAATTTGCTACCTATGACTGTCTTCTGGTTGTTAGTCGTCCATTCTCTTTTAATATTACAAAATAACCATGAGTTAGATCATACTGACATCACATGCTGGCTGCTGCACAGAGCTGGTGTCTATCCATGGTAATGTAAGTTTTTACTAGATATTCAATTTTCAGTTGTGAGAAATTTGCCATTTGAGTTGGCTATTTGAAAATCCAAATACACGATTTACAAATCTCAAATACCTTGTCAGTGTACTTGGTCAATCCAGAAATTTGTTCAAAATGATTTGTATCCTGTATTTCACTTAACTGGTAGCCCAAGTACTCTAATCTCCATATTTCCTTCTGATATTAAAAAAACTTAATCTTTATGCTTGTATATATCGGGAGTGATTTCTTTGCTGCAATTGATTTTGAAATTATTGTATTATAAAGCGTGGTGAAGTGTAGAAATATTTCTCTGTGCAGAGATTTCCTTTCCATAGTCATCCCAACATATACACATGATTATGGCAGCTACTCCAAGTCTGAAGAAAGAGCTGCAGAATTCAGTAAAGAATTCTAAGACTGTAGCCTTCAGCTGTGGTTTTTGTTTCAAACTTTTGGTATTGTCACCCTCCTATGGAGAGACACATTTGTTAGTGAGTGTTGCTCTCTTTGTTATCTTTGCTCTTTTTAGTCCTCTTCTATACTGCTTGCAGAGATACTGCAATAAATTAGTGACTGTGTTCTGTTAGGTACAGAGACTACAGAAGACAGATGAAAAGATGGCATGTATATCACATAAACTGGTTTCTAATAGGTTAGCTTAAGTTATTCCATTAGGTTATATCCGAATGAGGTAAAGGAACCCAGTTATATTTTAATGGTCAAGTGTTAAACTTCAGGAAACCAACTATATTTTTGTGCTATTGACATTAGTCAAAAATTAATCCTTGGACATTTTACCAAAAATCATGGGTCATATTTTCACATTTTAATATTGAACTTGTTGGAACTGGTTCTGAGAATTTGAATGTTAAAATTATTCTCATACAATCAAGAAATAGAAACAACAAGTAATTCATACCCAACTGTAAAACCTCACATTTCTGATGGTCACAATGAACCTCTCAAATTGACCAAAACATATTTGCACAATGTATTTGACAAATAAATTCAAGACTATGTAACCTACAGAAACCTAGTTCCGTACACACCAGTTATTGACAGTCAAAAGCAGTGCTAAAAGTATCTCTTAAAATTATTAGCTATGAGATATTTTCCTGGTTCTTGCAGTCCTTAAGGATGATGTCTTCCTCCTGTATTTAAATGCAGTCAGACACAACAGCAATGAACCCCATTAGGTATATACATAAGCAGAGTGGTTTCTTTCAGTTGTTAACAATATTTTTAAACAGTGTCTTCATTGCATCCTTATAGGTAAATTACTGGCAAGAAGAAGTAGCAAACACTGTAGTGTTCTTGAATGCTGAGCTGTATTTTGTCTGCATATATCCTTTTTTTTTTGCATACATCTCAGCCCACCATCAATTCAAGCTGTATTTAAAGTGAGTTACTACTTCAGGGAGTATTTTTGCCACACAAATCTAAAATCAATAGAAACTGAAGGGTAAATTTACTTCCTCGAGCCATCAGAAAAGACTCACAATATACTTGTCCCTTAGTTTGATCTCTAAAGGCAACCCAAGAAACATCTACATGCACTTATATTAGGCAAAACAAAGGGTTTTTTGGGTTTCTGCATTTGCTACTCCATCTCTATCTCCACACAAGCTCATAGGATGCAAAGAAAGATGGTGAGCCATAAATAAGTTTAGTTACATTTAGCTGCACAAAGATTTTTCTTCTCCTGTGATCTGTCTGGAAGCTGTCAGTGTTTAGTGACAGTGGCATTCACAATACACCATTGCTATTTCAAAATATGTCTATTTGTCTGCAGTTGTTATCAAGAATGAAGATAAAGCTTCAGATGACACTTGACTTGCTTTATTCCCAAAGAAGCAATATATCATCAATTTGAGGTCAAACACCAAGTTAGAGGTGTTTCATTAAAATTTAACCTATGGGTCTAAACTGTCTCATGTGAACAGGCGAGCTAGTCACGCAGATCACCAGGGGAGTGCTTTGGAGACAGTTAAATCATTGACCTGTAACCTCAGAATGACTTTGTTAGTAAAACATTGGCTTTCTTAATAAAAAAACAGAGGATAGAATTTGAAGGCATGCAGGGAAGGAATGCTAATGTAATTTTCATATCTGTCAGATGAGTAACTGCAGCTCTTTTATTTTTGTGTATAAAATACACAATGTACAATAATACACTAAGGGCATACAAAGCTGCAGGAGCCAGTAAATCGAATCAAAACATCAGTTCACTGTAAGGACTAAAGAGATTAAAGGTCTAGTGGCCCAGGTATAAGGGAAAAGGCCTTTTTGTGTTCTTAGCCATGACTCTACCACTTGAACCCTGATGACCTGCTTGAACATTGATTTTTTTGCAACTTTGCAACTGCGGAACCATTGCACTTGTACACTGTGACTCATGTTGTATTTGATCCTGACTGCAGTTGCCATTGCATTATGCCATACTTCTCCTTCAAGGCAATATAATTCAGCAGTTTATGTGAAAACATTGGCTTATCAGAAAACAGAATACTTGGCTCCTGTACTCCTTTTCATTCTCTCTCTGGTTAATTCATGGCCCAGCTAAGTCAATTTATATTCCTCTTAAGTGAAAATGAGAGTTCAAGTCTTTATTTAATACATCTGATTGTGTTGTGTATTGAATTAGGCCCTACATTTCATCTGTTGCACACATTTGTTTACTGATGCCACCTGAAGACATCTCACAAATACTCCCTAAGACAGGCATACTGTCTTTTCCCTCCCTTGCCGTGTGCCAGCCGCATTGTTTGGAGCTAGTAATGTAAATAATACTGATCATAACAAAGGCATCCTAATCCAGTAATACGCAGGAAAGCTATTCTATATCAAAAATGTACATGTGGGCAAGCCTTCTCTGGAGCAGTGCCACTCACCTTGTGGTATGTGGGTGACTGGTGGCCTGTCAGAGCATGTCAGGGGCTCTGGGAACTGGCTGCTGTGTCCTGACTTCCTCAGTGAGTCTGGTTCACAGGAAACCAACGGCTTTGGCTACGTCACAGATGCAAACACATGAGTCTCATTCATTGTTTTATGGCAGTAGTATTTTGAATTAAAATGTTTCTAAGAGGACTATATAATAATTTAAAAAAAAAAAAAAAAGCAACTTGTTTATACTAGCAGTGCAATTTTCATGATTTCTGCCAGACAGACAAATGTAGTAGTCCATTAATTTTTTTCTAACAAAGTGACGTAGTTCTCTAGGTAATAGTGTGTGTAACGTTGCTGCATTTTTTGCTTCATTGTGCTCCAAATGTAAAAAAATCTCAATATATTCTGCATCTATTAATACAGCAGTTATAATTTACCATATTTATTTCTTTGTATCAAAATTTGTACACTTTTCATGTAAGTCATGATATAGGTTTATTTCATATTTACTCACAAGTCTACTTTGTCTCTCTCACTGTGTGAATATATACATAGGAAATATCAGCTAAAACAAAATATCACATCACTACGACTGCGTTGTAAGCAGGAAATCAGCTGTATGGGGTGATACAGTCATTTGTCAGGAAAAAAAAGCACAACAAAATGGGCATCAGCCTACAAATTCTCAGAACTGTGACTTTATAAAATAGGGGTCAGTTTGAGAGAAGCAGAGAGATTGCTGCAACCCACAAATAATTCCTTTTTATTTATTTATTTTTCTCATCTGCAAGGAGAAAATCAGTTTGGCAGAAATTAGGCTAAGATTGCCTAAAGTTTCAAGTACCCTTTGTTTCCATAAAAGCTCTTCCTATTAAATTTTAGTGCATTAAAACAGTAGAACAAAGAGAAGAGTTAAGTGTATGTGTGTGTGTGGGAGCTGTTTATTTATTTGCTTTCTTCAGAAATGAATTTCCAGAAAGATTTCCCTGCAACCTTTTTGTAAACATAAGATAGTAGTTTCCTTTCATTTGCCTGTTTCTGAAACAACACTTTAACAATGTTCTTAAGGGAATTAAGTTGCTGTTCCCAGCAGCCAAGCACGGCACACAAAAGCACAGTGATCATTAACCTTTCAAATTGTGAATGACGACACAAGATCCAACAATGATCTGTTAAGTCACTTACTCTAAGGTTCTCTGGGGAAAATGGGTCGTTTGTTACTTTATTTCACTAATTAAACTAGAAATGTCTGTGTCCTTACTGCTGAGTGGACTGCCAAGATTGAGTGCTCTTTTGTAAGCTACCTGACCTGCCATTGATGTCAGTCACAGCAATTAACCTGCCAACAAAATCGTAGGGCAGGGGATACTGTACCAGACACGCACCATCCTTCCACTCTTCTGTTTGTTGTTTGGAACAAGAAAATAAATCATTCAAAGTGTTGCCATGTGCTTAAGGATGTGTCTTTGATTTCTTACAGGCTACCACTGCAAATATCACAAGCTTTCACATTTAACTGTTTTATAGTTCTCCAATTTTTGCTTCTTTCCTTTCATAAGATCAGTTCTCATGCTAGAAGACTTCCACCTATCAGTGTCTTTTTTCTTTTTTAACCTTGTAGACATGTATTTTTAACACAGTGAAACACCATAATGATGGAATTTGCAGCAAGAATGGCAGATTTTTCATACAAAATTATGCTCCAGAACCCACAAAATCAACAAAAAAACCCGATACGTTTGATTTCATAGAAGTACTGTGCTTAAATAGGGTAACAAACTCAATACGGCAGTATTCCCAAGTACGGGCATCCTAAGGAAATACCTATAGTTAAGATAGAGGCTGGTCCTGCTTGTCTGGCAGAGATTGGTACTAGAAGACCTCAGAGAGGACACTTTAGTAACCTCACAAAGGTATATTAAGGATCTCTTCAGGCTTACTCAAAGCTATCAAAGTGTCGTTCGAAACACCTTATTGCTGAGCAACTTAAATCCTCGGACTCTCAAGGCATTATTCTCATATTGACCCTCTCTTCATATATTTAAAAATTGAGCATTTATTACTACCATCTGCCTTTCATACTCTTCCAAGTGCTTTATTGATTTATTAGGAGCCAATAGTACTAAGTGTCTGATTCAAAGAGCATTATTTTTCTCCTAAGTCTGCAATGCTGCTTTATACTGGCATTAATAACAGAAGAGGCATTGTGTCCCCAGACATGAGTGCTAAGTACATTTCTTAAAGTATGACAATTTTCCAAAGGCATATGTGGGTACTGTGAATGTACTTTGCATAATCAGGTTTTTGACATACCTAGTTCAAGCCCACTGCAAGAAGTTAAGCAGTATAATTTCCTTCAGTCACCTTCTGAGGTAATGAAACCTACAATTCTCCTTAGTCATTTTGCTGCTAAATATGGTGACCTTTGGCTTCATAGAGAAATTTGTTGCTTTGTGGTCCAAAATAAAATGGAAAGTTTTACCACTCTATCCTAACCTGTAGTTTCCAGAAGTTCACACAAATAGAGCCATTTTCATTTTGGAGATAAATAATCCATGTCTTTATAGTCTCATGAAAGTGTGAACTGGTTGAAGAAAATATACATCTCTTAAACAGATGCAATTATATAATAATATCTTGATATTTCAGTGCAGATTTTGAGATTATCTGAGTTTTCCAGCAAAACAGGATCTAATTTGGAAGGTAGTCAAGGACTGATTATATTGTGGAATTTGTGTTTGGTATCCTTAATAAACCTGTTCAATCATGTTGCTGACACTGAAAAAATGCCTTCTTTTGATTGCACTGATTTCTGGGAATGTATTATTCAGGTAATGAACACTTCTTTTTATAGAGATTCTATTCTAGTAAACCTATCTAGAGCTTTTGGTGAATAAAGAAAAAGAATAATTGAAGAAAAAAAAGCTAAATAAATAATTGTAATCTTTGAATTGCATATATGTCCTATATTTGGCAGACAGTTTTAGGTTCTGGACAAGTACTGATAACTAAGAAATATCCCTGTGTAAGTTTCACTAGTGTTGGGAGAAGTTTGTCCTATTAACCCTCTGGGTACTGACAGCAAAACAAAATGATGCATACTGGTAAGAAGTGATTATAATTGAAATATCTGAACTGTCAGGAGCTCTCATGTGGGCCTACTATCTGAGATAAGTATTCATAACTTAATTTGCCATCCTCTTTCTTCAGACACTCAAGCAAGGAAGGTGCACACAGCATTCCTGAGAAAAATCCTTCTAACACACAGCTCGATCTCTCTGGGATTTATTGAGATTGCTTGTGGTGCATGTAATGAGAATATTCCCACACTTGACAGCCATTTCACTTTCTGATAAAACTTACTAACTCCTTAGGTGGGTAAACTTGTCACCTCTAAACTCACTCCTCTCCTGTCCTCAGAGGTCTTCTCAGAAGCTTACTGTCCATGACAAGGATCCCATATAGTAACACAGAAATAGGATGTTTCTGTGCTTGGAGCTGAGGTTCTGCCATCTCAGCAGAGTCCTTAACCTATGGTCTTTAACACACAAGACAAGCCTAATGGCACTTGTACAGGGCAGGCCTGCAGCAAGTCTCATGTGTGAAGCCAAGTCTGCGTCCAGTTCTCTGTGCTCCCACTAAGTCTGCCAAGGCTCAGTCATTTCTCCTGTCTGCAGACTTCAGTGGCCTAGGTAGTAATGTCTTGCTGATTTATTCCACCAATATGTTATTTTGCAGTGAATTAATTCTGCAACACTTAATTTATGAACTAGAGTGAACATGTAACTAAATGCTTACAGCCACAAACAAAATGAAAACTGATATAGAAAACACACTAGCTCTCTACAGAAGACACCTTGCTGTACAGGCAAAGCTGCCATTTATTCAAATATTGAAGGGTGGAAAACAGAACAAAATTACCTAAAGCATTTTGATATAGGATGACAAAATCTTACCTGTAGAATTAACTCACCTCAACATAATACAAACACACATGAAGATAAAACTTGTTTAAGACACTCTAAATAGAAGGGATAATCAATGGCATTTAGGGAAAGAAGATGCAATGTATATATAAGATCCAAATCTATTTAACATCCTGAACAATGCTATTTTATTCAAAAAATCATTATGAATTCTAGGGATTAGGATTAAAAGCTTTAGAAATCTTGACAATAGCTTTCACTTCTCTAGGTTTATCACACAGAAGAAAAATCCTGAAGGGCTGTGATGTTTGATTGTTTATATTTTTTTGGAAAGGCAAAAATGTTTTTCCCAACAAATAACTATAATATAGCATACATAGCACAGCACAACATAGCATACCTAAAGCAATATTGCAGTGGCTCCCAAATATTTTAGATCACTACAAACCATTTTACAGGCCAAGAACGTTCATTATGAAGACTAGAATGGAAAACAGTAGAAAACTGAATTATCTGTAGTCTGCTATCCATGGCCTCACAGACCTCCACTTGGGAGCCTCTAATATAGGGAGTTCCTTTATGCCAATGACAAAATAAACTTTCAGTAGCAGTGTCTCTAGGTTATTCAAAATATTCCTGTTCAGCTGTATCTTTTATCTTTGAAGGAGGAAGTTCTGACAGGTCATATAGTTTGAATCCTTCTCAAATTTATTACATACATATAATGTTTATTTATTTATCTTCCTTTTTATTCAATAGCTTGGTAAAGTTATGAATTGATTAAAAACCTGACAATTTCAGGGACAAAAAACCCAACTCATCAAATCAGAGGGTATTTACATATTGGTATGTTATATATTATTAAAGGCAAAACAAGTCCTACTGGAACTCTCCTAGCTGAGATTATGCAAAGTATGCCAGAATTTTATTCAAACAGATATATTTTGATTCATAAATGCAATCTCAAAATTATTTATTTCTGCTGCAATTTTCATGGCTTCTGATTTCTTTGCTATTGAGGAAACTGAAGGGGGCAAAAAGGAAAAAATCATAAGTAGTAAGACACTTTATTACCTACACAGAGGTGCCATAAATTTGCATTTCTAACATTAATGGCATCATAAATCAGAATTATATTGAATCAGCATGATGGGAACTAAAAGGGGTGAATTAGCACGGGCATGTTGAATTAGGCACAACAGGAACAAAACAATGGAAAAGGAGGAATATGAAAAGTATGAAATGTCCAATAATTATGTAATGTATTGAAAAATAGAACAGATTAAAACTATTTATATATATATATTTAAGAATTCTCACAGTCACTGCCAGGAATCCTAACTTTGTTCAGGACTCTGAAGTCTTCTGCATACAGGCTCTGAACAGGTCAATGGTTCTTTCCAAGGAGCTGATCTGTAGCTGTGACTGGGCAACTCAGCATGAACAGACTCGTATGCTACATGGGCAATCTATGAATCTTGTCTTTAATTTCTAAGTGTGAATTATGTGATTATTTACACAATAATGGAGAGGAGGGGGAAAGCCTATAAGAGCTAGAAGTAAAAAAGCAAATAAATCTTTTGGAATAGTTCTTTCCACTTGGAAAAACAAATAGATTCCATGTATTGCCTCAGTTTGAAAGTATTCTTGTTTAGTTACCTTTTCCATTCTTACTATGAAACATTTCATTGCAATTAAGACCTGTCTTGAGGAAACTATCCTAATTCAGGAATGGGCTTAACATACATTATATGTATAACTACATACCTGAAGCACTTTTTCTCAAAAAAGATAATAAACTCAAAGTTTTCCTCAACTGGGCCTGAAAGGTCCAGTCTCTTGACATTTCCTAAATATATCAGGATTCAGAAACCGTATTATCCGGAAACAGGCTTTGTATGAATGTGTAAAAGTGATTCCTTTTGGTGTAGTTTAAAAATATCAAATTTAGCTCTATTTTTTGTCTAGTTTGGGTACCAGAAACTAGAGTGACACAGAATAGAGTTTAGTAACATGGTAATATTCCAGTTTTGCATTTTGTTTTATTTTGTTTCTTTTCAGAGCTATCTTTGCTGTCTCTACAGAACATCAGAGACATCAAAGACATGTTTATTACATGTCTCAAAATCAGAAACAAAATTACTAACCTTGGTACCAAAATGTCAATGAGCATCTTACAACTCTGTCTTCATAAGAAGCATGATATTTGGAAAAGAAA
>VYZX01028067.1:0-31024 GCA_013401335.1 Brachypteracias leptosomus | reverse complement strand
TGATGGTGATTATTATTATTATTATTATTATTATCATCATCATCATCATCATCATCATCATCATTATTATTATTATAAATGGGAATTGCCTGATTATAAAATAAGAAAAATTCAGCAAATTTCAGAGTGAAACTCTCACCTCTGTTAAAGGGTAGCACAGCCTATGCAGAACTCACATCATATTTTGGGGTTTAAAATGAGAATAGCGGCTATTAGGTGCATTTATTCTGTTTTGGTCAAGGCAGCCCCTGGAAAGCATTAGGATGCTCAAAAAGACACTGAAATCAGGATGGATTATTACTTATTTCCCTCAGTTTAATTAATATTGGACAAGTAGAAATCAAACATCTTTTTTCTCTTCATTATAATTCCATGGCAACTCTTGTGTCACTTCTGGAGTATTGCTGGCTTGGCCAGTGTTTTCATGCAGTTCCGACAGTACAGCACACCAGTCCACTGAATATATTTTGTATTGGCTGACGGCTCTAAAAAGAGAAGACAGAACAATCCTTAGGTCTCATGTAGCTATTGGGGATTTATTATATATGCTCTGGGTGAGTTAATAAGAATTTAGAGATGCAATTATTGTTTACCTGCTAACTAAGCATCATCTTTATGTTGATCATTCCTTAAACTATAGGAAACACAATAAGATGTATTTGCTTTGTCTTTAAATCTTCTTGCGCTTCCCTGCAAAGCACTGACAAGTCTGAAATCTTCAGATTCCGTAAAAGAGACAGGAGATTTTGATTAAACAGCTGCTCCTGTTACCTGATTTAATGGTGATGATGAACTGAATGTTCTTATGATCCAGAAGGTTTCCAAAGCAGTGTGCTGATTTGTGAGCTTGTATTTAGAAATTGCCTTCATCCTTCAGAGAAAAGCAGTGAATCATGGGAGGAGGTGAAAAACTATGACTGTTGAGTGGTGTGTGGTAGTAGGCAATACCTAGCAGTAGGCACAGGAACTGAAGGGGATATCGCCTGCAGTGAGAACATCAGGAGGAGATGGCATGTAGGCAGAATATAACTTTCCAAATTCAAGCAAGGGTGGCACTGCAGAAATACTACTCTTCTCCTATATGCCGTGACTGAAATGGGGAAAGGGCTGATTCAGTCTGTCTCTGCCTTTGCATTATTTATGCCAAAGTAAAACAAGTATAAAATAACTCTCACTGGGTGGAGTTTTACACTCTCTTTGCAACAGAACAAACAAATGCAGAATAGTTCCTAAGACTCTTACAAGACAGCTTTGGTCTTACATGGGTTCTCTGAGAAACCTTTCCATTTTATGTCCCATCAGCATTTGCTGCTGTGCAGTCTCTCATGAGGTTATGCATATTTGGACAGCCAATCTAGAATTCTCTTGTTAGAAGACAAGCCTTTTACAGACATTACTGCTGGTAGTACCCAGTTCTGAACATAAGTCATTGGGAATTGAGTTCCTGCAGTCCATCTGACTCTCACCAACTTCTTTGTACAATTATTAGCATCCTTTGTCTAGAAGTCTATTTTCTGGCCTAAACTACATTGCAGAAATATGCATTTAGTTGGGTGCAACTGAGAGAAATTAAATTACATTATCATGTCTGTTGCCTTGCATATGTTTTGGGTTTATGAAGGAGGTGCAGCTGTGTGTTAAAAGAAAAAACCATGAACTCAAGTACAGTGTGCTGCATAGTAGGGAAGAATAATGGTTTTCTTATCACTTCTTTATTCGTAAGAACATCAAGGTTTATCTAGATTTGGTTGTCATGAAAAGCAGAAAGATGGTAATCCCTTAGTTAAACAAGAAAATATTGCTATTAGTATCAATTTAATCTTTCATATGTCTTTTTCTTTTAGTATGTTTAATTTCTGTCACACAATTTCTGCCCTTACATAAACACTGAGCAAATCAAAGACAGAACAATATCTAGGAAAACACAAGGCCGTGATAGTAAAAAGAATTACAAATTTGGTATTTCTGGTGAGTAAGCTAAACACCCAAAAAACACAGCTCCTGAGAACCCGCTGGCCAATCCTCCTGCCCCAAGGTGGGTTCAGCTATTCCCAGCCTTTCTTGGCAATGCTTATCTAGACAGTTCTTAAATGCATCCAAAGGCAGTGGCCCACAGCATCCACCAAAAATCTGTCCCAGTACTTAGTCATTCCTGTCAGTAAGCTAGTTACCTTCAAAATTCAAAATCTAGATTATACCTCTTTAGATCTCACAGTCTTTCTATTTTATTTATGTTTTCTACACTGCCCCCAAAAGGGTGGGAGCTTTTAGGACTTAACTGTTACTATTATTTCTGTTGAAGTTGTTCAAATACAATAATGATGGCCAGCAATACAAAACCATTAGAACAGATGCTTCTAAAATTTAAGATTTTTTTTTCAAATCGTACTCCAGCAAACTCACATAGTGTTTTGAAATTCAGGCTACATCTTCTTTGCCCCTGAGATTCACCAAATAAAAGGTCTCCAGGTGGAACCTGGAGTAGCCATCTGCTTTCAGTGTGCAAGCTGAACTGCACCCAGACCTGCTATACTGTTATCAGTGGCTCTGAGATACTCGCCAAATAAAAATGGGAGCTGAGGAAACTGCTGTTTCCACATAGGCACCTTTCAGGTGATGGCAGTATTGATTTCCCTTCCCTTTCAGAAGGTGTATGCGCAGTTGTCTTGCTGTTCAAGGCACCTGCTATCTCAGATCTTAGGCAAAGCAGAATGCCAGATGGTCATTTTGGACAAGTCAGAACAATATATGGAAATCTAGGGATCTTTTTAGTGGACAGATAGACTTGTCATTCTGCAGAAGACTGGGCTGAAAACTTGTATTGGAAAGAGCTATGGATCATACTCATAGGAAAAAAAGGGCTGGAAGACAGCTTGAGAGATCAACTAGCTGCACACTTGTCCAGTCATGCAAAATTACTGGTGGCAGTCAATTCCTTTTGCAGTATGGTTTATTAAGATTCCCCATCTTTGCATCCCGAAGGCAGTTCCCCGCAGGACTCCTCTGACATGAACAAAGAGTGACAGTAGGCAAGGAGCAGCAAAGGAAGAGGAGGAGCTAGAATGTGCCCTGTTCCCTTCCTCAAGTCATCTGTAGAACCATCAAGAAAACTGCTAGAGTCCAATACTTCACAGGCTTTCCTACTTCATACTCTGCCCTCCTCCTCTTTAGCTCCTGTTATGGTGCTACAGGCAGCGTTTGAGGTTAAATAGCAAGTGGTTGAGGGAGATGTGGAGATACAGGAATTTCAATGGCTGCCCCAGGAAATGAGTGCTACAAAGATTGATTCTTCTCTTTGGAGCAATGCATTAACTCCTATATTTTTGTCCTGTTTCCCCTGTGAGGTTTTCCCATGGAAGGAAACAAGTGAATTAACTATTTTATTGTCTCACCTTCTGTCCTCCCTCTGAAAGAACCAGGCATTCTCTTTCATGCCAATTTCATTGATTGATGTAATCAGACTGGCTACTAATCAAAGTGATCTCAGTAGCCTAATTCTGTACCTGATCTCTCTCTGTTTGTGCTTCAAGGTCTTTGACAGGGTCCGAGAAGATTGTCCTAATTTCCACAAGAAGATTAAGCCTATTAATGCTGAACTCACTCAGCCCAAGCTGGCCATCAGTGCTGAAGATGAGGAGGAGCTTCTGACCCGGGTCAATATTGTCTTCCACTGTGCAGCAACAGTTCGTTTTGATGAACCCCTGAAGTATGTCCTGCTTTCTGCTTTCTGTATTTACTAAACATGATTCAGAATGCACGGTAGCCTATAACACATCGTTTGGTGCATCTCTTGTATAGCTGCAGTAATAATTCTCCACTTACATTTTCATGCTACATGTGATTCCGCACTGAATGTGCAATGTAAATGCTCTGAAAATGTCATGTGCATATGCATGTCAAAAATGAAATATCTTGGCAGATTTCCACAGGAACAGAAGGAAGTACTGTAAGCTTGGGTTGTAATATAATAAGGGAGTTAAGTATGACCTAAAATTGGGATAGGGAAAACTGTGGTTTAGGTCAAGAGGGAGATGTTTTGGCAGAACCAGCTGGAGACAGCTTGAAGTGAAACTATGTTGTGTCTGTCTCTCTAAGCTAGTGTTAATGGCCTTTCTTTGTCACTGAGTAACTGAAGAGAGAAATGAGATGTCATTTAAGAAAAAAGCTTATCACAAGCTTTAAAATACCCAACACTCTTGTGTGATTAACTGTTTACAATAAATGCTCAGTTTCAGAAGGAGCTCCCTTGGGGGTGCCTGTCCAGGCAGGCTTTACATTAAGAAAGAACAACAGAAATAAGCTATTAAACCAAGATGGGATGTGTAAGTGCTTCCATGTGAATCGTAAAGGTCAACAAACTGAGGTGGATGATCTGGATTTCACAGTGTTTTGAAAAACACTAAAGCTATGACAGTAGAAAACACAATCGTTAATATCAGTCTTCATTTGCTCATACATAGGCTAAATAGCCAGTGTCTACCATAAATAATTGCTGTTTGCAACAATGGATTAGAGAACCCACCAAAAAGGGTGGCTCTTGATTTAATCTTCAGCTGTGTGTAGAACATGACTCAAGATATAAGTAGCACTGCACTGCATTGATAGCCATAAATGCTCTTAAATAAATACACAAATGAACATGCTATAGAAGTAGGTTGCAGTGGCATGTAACATCAAAGGGAAACTACTTTTTTAATAAGGAGGTTATCTAGGAAAAAAAGTTAAAATGGTCATTTGCTTACAGATAGTGTAGAAATTATTTAAAGCTGATTGCATGTGATCTGTCAAAATCTCTCTAACAGAACAAGGAAAATCCAGTATGATTAAACGGCAAAATACAAGAAGTTGTTAAAAGCAAATTATTCCGGTCTGAATAGTAAGATATTCCAGATGGATAAAAGTTCTAGCAAGTTAAATGTGAAAGCACAGTATTGCTCAAATAAGAATTTTGAGCAACTTGCTAATAAAACACACACAAATATGTTTTCTTTAAACACAACAGAAGTCCAAATCCTACCACACAATATGTAGAGCTTACAGATAAGGGAGGTGCAAAAGCAGTGCTATCAAGATACTAGAAAAGCAGAAGCAAAGAAACTAAATAAATTATTGGCATCAATATGCAGTACATTTAGGGAATTCTACAGATGGAACTCTTGAGGGCAGAAATCTGAGTAACTGTTATGCTGAAATATTAGTAGATGCAGTTTTAATATAAATAGAAAAAATAAAGAGTAACGAATCACTAGGGTTAGATGACATTCCCCTAGAAGTCTAAAGGCACTCTGAGCATCTCAGCAGAAATTTTGAGTGCAATTCTGTTCACCCCCTCTCAGAAGGGATACAGTCAAATAGAAATGTACATGGAAGAGTAACTTTCATATGAAGGGTAGCTAAAGTAGAAGTATTGATCCTGCTAGAAGGGCAGGAGGAAATAGAAATCTATAGAAAATGCTACTTTTTAATAGCAACATGCTAAAAAAAAGTATCTTTGACTTTAGGTGTTGTGATCCAAACATTAGTCGTACTCTTAGCTTCTGTTTTCATTCATCTGGACTATTTACAATTTCTCTTCAACATTGGTGTAATTAATTTATTTAGCATACACTGTACTTGATAGCATTATTCATAATCTTGTTTGTGTTTCTGAAAGCTTCTAATCCTGAGCTGAACAGACTGCATATTCCTTAGCCTTTTCCCTTCAGTGCAGGAAGATGCTTTCTTCCAGTACAAAGCATGCAACAGAAGTTGAATATCTGTTCACTGAGATCCATTGTAGATAGTCTCTAGGACAACTTCTAGCTATGCTGGGAGCTTCAAGGTCAACCTTGCTAACCAGAACTCTGTTTCTCTTAGGCTTATCAGTTCTCCATTCCTTAGGAATTTAAGCTGTTATCTCTAGTTGTGTCTTCTTTCAGTATGAATTTGTTTTTCTGGGCCCAAGGATCTTTTGCTGCTTACTGAAACCATGTGTTTATCTGGTTTAGCAGTGGTTCCTTAAAGAGAGAGTTGAATGTAGGAATCATAACGCCTCAGTGGTCACATGTGTTGGAAATATTTGTTCCAGGAAGGGGTGGCAAATATGTCAGATCTAGAG
Source organism: Brachypteracias leptosomus (assembly GCA_013401335.1). Lineage (NCBI taxonomy): Eukaryota > Metazoa > Chordata > Aves > Coraciiformes > Brachypteraciidae > Brachypteracias > Brachypteracias leptosomus. Next base: position 24,927 of record VYZX01028067.1, on the reverse strand, counting down.
ATGTTAATGAAATGTTACCTCTTAATTTAAAAAGATGAGAGACATTCTGTGGCCAGAATAGCAAATCCAACAGCATTGCTCTGAAAGCTGGTTTAGCCCTTGCATTTCATCGAAGCTTTCTGCTCTGCTGTGACCCTTTTTCTTGCCTTACTTGCTTTTTCATTATTTGGGATTTGGATAATGCTCAGCTTTGATATATTCTTTCCAGTGAAATGCATTTTGTTTCTTTCCCCTGCTGTCTTTAGACATGCCCTGCAACTGAATGCAATGGGCACACAGCGGCTCCTAGAGCTGGCCCGGCAGATGCAGAACCTTGAGGCCTTCATCCACATCTCCACCGCATACGCAAACTGCGTACGGAAATGCATAGACGAAGTCATCTACCCACCCCCAGCTGAACCCAAGAAGCTCTTTGATTTAGTAGAGTAAGTGAGAACTGCATTGCTCTTCTGACATTGGTTTTGCTTCATTCTGCAGAAGACTTCTGAAGTGTTCATATAACCTATCCTGTGGGATTTCTGCTCATTGCTGTATGGTTTTGTCTGTCTGCACCATGCCAGCAAGCAGTGCTGGCCATATTATGAATGAGACCAAGGAAAGAGAGAGCTTTCATTCTAGGTGGTTTTGAGGTGTACCTTTCACAGAATGCCATCCAGCAAGTCTGTCCTTTCTGGATTTTCTCTTGAAACTAGCTTTCCTGAGGTTTTTTTGAAAATAGAAGAAATAAAGACTCTGTTTTGAAGCTGGTTTTACCTAGAGACCTGCTGAAGTCACGCTTCATAAACAGTTCAACTTAACAATACTTTCCCAAATACAAAAGTGTTGAAAATAGCGTAAACTACACTTAACCTGTGATTTCAGCTCTCTCTAAAGTTTTCCATGCACCATTTTAAAAAAGACTGTGTGATTTCATGAGAGTCCAGCATTGAATAAGTTGTGCATGAGTGCATTTGCTATCAGAAATAAGAGTTGTGATGCTTCTTCCTCAGCTCTGTTGCTACCTTAATAAGAACTGAAATTTTTCATATGCCTTATAATCACTTTTTTACCTCTTCAGCCTCCCAACATTGTTTCCACTTATTTCAACAATCTTGTGATATTAAACTGGAGTTATATGGGGATGAGTCAGAAATAGGCTGTTTTAGAAACAGTTGAGTATGAGAATCCAGGATTTTGAAGGAACAAAACCCAGGCTTGTTTAACTGAATTTAACAAAATGAAGAATAATTAGAGAGAATAGCAAAAACTGCTTGATAAAGGCCCCAAGACCCTCTCTTCTTAGAAGAATTTTCCCACAGCTGTTTATTTTCATTTATTTTCTAGGAGTATTCCACTTGTGTGATATAAGCAACCGACCTGTGAACTAGTAACCCAAAGAGCTGGTATAAAATCTTTCTTCTCCTTGGTTTAGGGTAATAGAAGATGAGATGAATTAATGTCCAACAGGAGAACCACTGGAGTTTTAGATTATAAAATTGTTTGAAAAAAAAAATTAATTTGACTAAACACTACTGCAAAAAATTTAATACAATTCAGTATTTCCTGGGTTTTTTTATCGTTTCCAGTAGCCCATATTCTTGGATATGTTTACTTCCAGCTAGTAGTCGTCTATCATTTCTTCAGCAAGTGGAACGTGATAAAAACAGAAGAAATGCTCTAGTGCATTAGAGCAATGGGCTGCCTGGCCCAATATCTTGCCCTCAACAGTGGCACTGGGAGATGCTCTTTAGGGTAACTACACAAGCCTGGATACTTTTTTGCTGTCCATTCCCCTTGTCATCTCCCAGAAACCAGAACTGTAGTGTGAGGGGTGATACATTCTATTATTTTTTGACTGATTTCTTAATCCATTAATTTGTTTAATCCCTTTCTGAACTTCCTGGTATCTGCTTCTGAAACCCCTTGTGGCAGCAAGTTCCAGAAGTTTGCTAACTAACTTGCTGCATGAAGATGAGCTTTATTTTACCTTTTTCAAGCTGTCACATAGATAGTTTCATTTCCCGTCCTGTAGTTGGAGAATTATAGTACCTGCAGTATTTGCCCTGTTCACTACTTCTGCAGTTCTGTAAATCTGTATTGCATTCACTCTGGTCACTGATTATTTATGATTATTATTATTATATGCCCTTGATGATTTATTTGCCCTTCCTCTCTGTCTTTTTTTAACACCACTCTGTCCCTGAGATGCAGGGGCCACACAGAACTACATGCAGTTCTCAAGGTGTGGTCACTCAAAGCTTTATTTAAATAGCTCTGAAATGACACTAAATGTTCTTAGTACCTGATGATCATAGAATCATAGAATCATAGGGGTTGGAAAGGACCTCTAGAGATCATCGAGTCCAACCCTCCTGCCAAAGCGTGGTATCCAACATGATGTCCAACATGTCATTGACTTTTTTGTCTTCTGCTGCTCACTGACTTGAAGATGTCATAGAGCTGTTAGCTGTGCTTCCAGGAGCCCTTGCTGAGCTGCAACTGTCAGTTCTGAGTTCAGCAACCTCTAAAAGCAGTTTAGACTGCTTTTCCCTTAAATGGATTACCTTACCTTTATTTACAGTGAAGATAATCTGCCACCTTTTTGCCCACTGACTCAGTTTTACAATGTCCTTTGGAGTTCATCGCTATCAATATTAAATTTCATTGCCCCCAAAAGCTTGCCATTACTTGCAACTTTAAAAACAATTAGTGTTAATGGCTTAGATAGAAAAGACTCTAGCAAGGGGCTGAATGCTAACCAGAAGCCTGCAGAAGTCCCTGCATATCCCAGAGGCTGCTACTTCAGCTGCTTCATATAAGACACTAAGAGTTCATTAATCATAGTTTGCATGTGCAGCAGAGAGGAGAATGTTTGAAAGAAGGGTTGACTGACAGAGGTTGGGCTTTCAGAGGTGTTTGATATGTTTATCTCAGTAGTAGGTTTGGTTGTTTTTTCTTAGCTACCTAATTAGAGATGGGGTTTCTTGCTTGTTTACTAGGTTTTTCAGTTTGTTTTACTGTTTTTCCTTTATCCCATACTCCACAAGTTCACCATCTTCTAGTACTTTTAGTGAGACAGAAATCACAGCATGCCCTCAGCTAAGATGACATCTGTTTCTTTAAAGTGTTTGCGGGTAGCATTATAGTTGCTCACAGCAAAGACAACTAATGTTTTCAAAGGCATTGAAATCAGATGGGCCTTGTTGAAAATTACTATCTCCAAGGTCATTGGTTTGGAAGGTCTGCTCATTAAAGGCAATATATGAAAGAGATGCATGGACCTGCAGAGTGTGTGAAGGAGCAGGATGGAGAAAGCCCCTGGGATGACATAGACAGAATGGAATAGAGAAAACTCTTGAGAGTCTGTGAAGGGGAGAAGACAAAGCAGGGTTCAAGGTGATGGGAGAGATGCACCTTTTCTTATTCACTATGTAAATGGAAGAAATAATATGTGGGTATCTGGGTACAGAAGGTACCAGAGAAAGGAGATTAACAGATATCAGGATGTTACCTTTAAAAAGAGGAGAGGGGAGCAGACAAGGAAATAAACTCCCTTCAAAAAGGGGAAAGAAATACGGCTTATATTTTGCATCAGCCAGCTGTGAAAGCCTCCCTTCACAAACAATTCCTGTCTTAAGGTGTTCTTCTGCAAGTGCATTAAGAGGCATGATCACACAACTGGGTGCAATAACAAATCCGTTTAATGTTGCTTTTGGCCATGCACTTGATATATGCTTATGATTCTTTATTCAGTTGAAATCCCAGGTAGGACTCTTAGCTGTTTCTTTTTCTGTTCTTACCCTCCCATTATATCCCTGCTTTCCAGTATTTTTATATTTAACCTGCAAATAAAGCCTTAAGCTTAATCTGTGTCAACCAAAAGTCACGCTTGTAAGTGCTGCCAGGCCAATAGAGGAAACATATAATCTGCCACATCAAGCAAGGTTTGCCTTAATCTAAAGCTGAGGGAAATCAGCTTTGAAGGGTGTGCTGAGGTAAGGAACACAGCACACAGTGAAGTGTGGGCTGAAGCAGAACTGGTTTTGTTATTGCAGAAAATGTAGACCTGTCATCACTTACAAGAAAGAGAGTTTCTTATTAATGCAAAGCACTTAACACAGAAAGTTAGTTTTCCTATGGCAGAGTAATTTGGTGAATATATGTGGTGAAGGAAGAGGTTACTAATTGTTTAATTTGCATCTCTTGTTTCTACAGGGCAATTTTAGCAGTGAGCAAAAGCAGTAGCTTTATGATTTAGCATTTCAAAATCTTCAAAGTAGGTCACAGAGGAGTAGCAATAGTTCACCTCACTGAACTGTCAGCTCAGCGCTCCTGTGATGGTAATGCTGGTAGATCAAATCACCTGGTAGGATGGTACCCTTGAGACAGGCAGGAGCATGGTCCTCTTGAAGACCACTTAAAGTAATGCAGAGACCTGTCTGGAAGGATGAGAGCAAGGGGAAATTGCTTCTCCTTGTACTTCTACACTTGTCTTTGCTTTGTGAGAATGCTAACCTGTAAGCTCCTATTATTTAAAAGTAAGAAAAAAAAAAAAGATTGAAGAGAGAAAAAGGACTTGTATGCAGCTTAATCCGAGTTTCCAAATGAACCTGGTCTTCCTCCAGGCTTTGCAGAAATAGACATCTCCTTTTTGTAGGCTGGTAATTAATTGCTTAACAGATTCAAACAATGGCAATTTAGCTGAGACCCTAAGGAGGCAGGGTTCAATGGCTGCCTAAACAAGCTTTGTAAATTAAGTCAATATTGCATGCTACTTTTAACCTCTGTGTAGTTCATATTTTGTGCTTACACATTTTTTCTCCTTTGTTTCGGAAGCATGTGACCAGGGTTGCAAAGGAAAGTATTTGTGCCTGCATAAGGCTTTTTTTATTTAAAAAAAATCATTTCTATGTACTAAAATCTGTTATATTCTTTTTAGCTTGTTCCACAACTGAGAGATTCGCTGAATTCAACCCTCCCCTGCAAACTGTTTGGCAATTTCAGTGAATCAATGTTTTCCCATGCAACAGTTTTCCTGTAATATTTCCATCCGTGTCTAATGAGAGCCATCTAAAAAGTGGTGTGCCACCTGAGCCGTCAAGTATTTGCACATTTAAGTTGATATGATCAAGTAATTCTCCAAATGTGATGGTCTTCACCTTATTCCTCTCCCTTTGTCCTCCACCTGTTTCTGAAATTCAAGATAAGAAGGGGTGAAGCAAGGACCTGCAGAAAACAGTATCCTTGCAATGCCCCTGGAAGAGCACATCCGTTCAGTCTCAACTACAAGACTTAATTACAAATTGGATTATAGGAGTTAATCTTTGATTCTGTGGTGTAACACCAGACTGCTGAAAGCCTGTTGGGGATTGGCAGTGGTGTGCAAGGGCTCTGGAAGTACAGCCAGTTCCTGTCCTTTAGACCCAAATGCTGGCAGGCCCAGTGAAGTCTTGATGATGTGCCAGGGAAGAGCCTTTGAGCCTTAGGCCCTTGCTGCAGCACCATGGTGTTAAGGGCCACTTTTTAAAATGTATATGCATAACTACTTCTGATGAACTAAATACTTGAGTAGCTTATAAAAATATATACATAGTGGGGTTGTTGGGGGTTGTTTGTTGGGGTTTTTTTTAAGCAGCTAGTACTGACAGTTTCCTAATTTCCACGTGAACAAGCCCATGGAAAACCAGTAGGAAGGAACATCCAATACTATAACTAGTGCTGCTGGAATAGTATCCCTGCAGTACAATGTTCTAGCTTTTGAGACCTTTGTAAAGCTTAACTTAGTAACTCAAGTTTACTAAGAATCTCCTGAAACGTACTTGGGAGTACATAGGGACTGTGTTGGCTAAGGATGGGTGCTACTTCGTGAGAGTGCTAGGTTGGAAAGCTCCATCAATCTGTAGACCATGGCTATATTTACATTACAGATTGCAGTGAAGCATAAAGCACGCAAGAGATTGCTTTAAAATAAGATTGTACAGATACCTTAAGTTGAGCTGGATATCGTAGTGTGAATCTCACCAGGGATGTTTTGCATTTTGAAGGCAAAAGTAAGCGTTCTTCCACAGAGGTGTTCTAAATCCAAACCAGTTGCTCCTTGCTTTGTCTTAAGTGGCTTTGATTTGCTTATCCTTTATTTCAAGTGAAGATTCCTCTCTCACCAGTCTTTTTTGCCTCAGTCTTTTCTCTGTGCATGGCAGATAATGACGTTCTCCTTATTTCCTGTAGGTGGTTGGATGAATCTATCATTCAAGACATCACACCGAAGCTGCTTGGGGCCTGGCCCAACACTTACACCTACACCAAAGCCTTGTCAGAATACCTGATTCAACAAGAGAAAGGAAACTTGAACATTGCTATCATCAGGCCATCCATCGTGGGAGCTAGCTGGCATGAGCCTTTCCCAGTAAGCATGAATCCATAGCAATTGCCTACTGAAAGTCTGATACAACTGTAGCTGCAGTACTGTGTCCCTACTTGTAGTAGTGTCTGCTTGAGAAACAAGTATCTAGTTCATAGAAAAGTGTGTGGAAGAGGTGGAGGACCTGTGCTGGAGTGGAACAGCAAGTGTTCTTCAGCATTTTCAGGAAAGACTCGTCTGCAAGTGAAAAGAACACATTTAAGCAATAATAACAAGAGCTGGGATAATTACTGTGCAATACACTGGACTTACAACTAACAGTCTTGCAAGCAGAAGATCACACCTAGACAGACAGACAGAACAGTTTCTGTACTAGCTGGGGAAGCATAAGATCTGAGGGTTGATCATTGTCCTGATGAATTCTGATTTGATTCTTTCCACGGTGTAGTGAGCCTATTTGAGTGACCTAATGAGGTCCTGATGAGCACCCTAGACCTCTTATAGTCCTTGAAAGAGCTTGATAATGTCATATGCAGTTACCTGATATCTCTGTCTTTTATTGGTAGTTGTTGAATTCACTGGATTCATACTTATATGGACCTGTTGCAGACATAAATGTCAGTCACGTACTTATTAAATGCAGGTGTACTTTTGGACTGAAATTGTTCACTAAGCTAAATATAGTGGTGGAAATAATATGCAGCCAAATTGGAAAGGCAACATAAAGTCACCTTTGGCTTTCATGCAGCTTGAAGCGTGCCAGAGATGGCTGAGATATAGCCAAGGTTCTGGGCCAAGCTCTTCATCTTGGAAAGACAGAGCAAACTCTGTGAGGTGTCATAACCTGTTTCAAGTCAGATAGCTCATCACTGCTCTTAATTACAGCTCCCATAAGTGACACTTTCCATGACCTGAAGTAGGATGCAATTAAAAAGTTGAATGTTTTGAGTTTTTTGAGGGTTTTTTTCATCCTTGCCTTAGAAATTAGCTGGAGTAACCAAATCAGACTCAGTGACATCTGCATGTTGTATGTCAGAGGGTATGTAATGTGCTCACTGTTTTCAGCAAGTGTGACAGCACCAAGATACTGTAGTGTTTCAAGCCAGTATTTATTCCTGTAGTTATTATAGGAAAGAGTGATTTCTAAAGACAAAATTAGATTCTGTTGTTGATGGGTAAATAGCAGACAGAATGAGGTATCATACGATGTCTCCCCTATTTAAAATCAATTGGGTACTTTGTACTGGTTAGCTTCCTGGCAGCTGTCCCAAATACACCAGTTAAGATGGATGCCAGTCTATCATTGCTTCTTTGTCTACACCACAGCATTATAGCACTTTCACCATTTCGAAGCCTGTGTAAGCAACATATCATTAAAGGAAATAGTAATCGTTCTTCTTTTTTGCAGGGATGGATTGACAGCTTCAATGGGACAAGTGGAATATTTATTGCGGTATGTCTAGTTACTATTTAAGTTCCCCTTAAAGTGCAATTTGAGTTACAGAAATAGAAATTCTAAAGTTACTCTACAGCCCCATTTAGAAATTGTGTGCAAAAAAGGATCATAGCAATTTTCTGAATCTGGTAGAAAGATGTCACATGCTTGCCGTACATCTGTGTACCTGTAGGACCTAGAAGACCATCTATTTATACTGTGCTCAAAAAAGGGCATTGAAAGAGTATTCATATTGCTGGTTTGCTAAATGTGAATTGAAATTTCTAAAAGCTCTAAAAACTTAAAATTTTGGACAGATTTGGCTGAAGTTTCAAAGAAAGGGCAAAAGATGCATCCTCGAAACTAGGGTAATTCACAGATGTCAAAGCTTGAATCTTATAACAGAAGATTTTCCAGGCCAGATAGCCATACTATCAGTACAAGGCAGCATTATTTATCCTTTTACCATTTATCCTTTTATTCATACACATTGTTGCTAAGACCACTGCTGTAGTTGGTGACCACTTCAGAATAACAGAGATTCTGGGTCTCACTTGCTAATGCATTATACAGGATTTCTCCTGTATAGCAGGTGCAGAGTGCACCTAAATAACGTGTATAACTGCTATATGACAGGGCTTACATGGTTGCCTGTGACTGAGTCTGTGATCCCTCTGCCTTCACCAAGGATGAGGTGTAACTGCTCAGGAGTCTTAGATCATGAAAATTAAATCAGTCATAAGCAGTATTGCCTGACTTGCAAACTGTGAAATGTAACAGAGCTATCTGATTACAGAAGGGGAAACGAAGGGGAGGGAGGGAGAACAAAAAAAATCCCAGATAAACACCTCCTAAACAGGGGTTGCAGTGTCTCTTAAAATCCACCAGTGACCAGTAGGCAATGGCATGTGCTTTACAAGTTAATAGCAAGTCTTAAATGTTCTTTTCATTACATTTTTCTTTTCCCCAGACTTCAGGGGAACTTTTAAATATCCATGGATCTGTAGAGCATATTCCTTTGCCCCTTCACTCAGTCCTTCTCTCTGGTTTTGCACAGATCTAAATTAAAGGAGATTTTTTTCTTCCTTGCTTCACTAGCACTTTCATCCTCCCAGCTTTTTCACTGGATCCTCAGCTTCTACGTCGAATTCAAATGCATTTCATTTTATTTCCCACATGCTAGATAACTTGATTACAACCTTGACTCTGCCGTTGGGGGTTTCTTTTATTATTTGCTCTGTTCAACCCTGATACCTGACACACTAGGTGCAGTTCCTTCACCCCATTTCACCTCTACGTTTCCATCTTGCTGAATTGTCCTCTCTAATTCAGTCTGCCATGCTGTTGCCATTTGTTGCCATGTCTCTCCTGTGGAACCTCCAAATACTAACTAGCCATCAGGGAAACCCCTTGATAAGCATTCAGGTCAAATAGATACAGTTGGGGGAGTCCGATCCCCTGACAAATACGCTTGCAACCAAAGCAAAATAAAAATCTTCTGTTCTTTCCTACCTCTTCTCTTTTGTTGTGAGTACTTTCTATTTTCACTCATTCATTTCCTGAGTTTCGTTGGGTGGCAAGTTTTTCAAGGCAGGAGTCATATCTTGACTGCATCTTTGTGCATATCACACACAGATTTGGAAAAGAGAAGGGTGTGAATACATCCAAAGGCAAGGGAGTGAACTTTTCAAAAAGCCTATTGGTGTCATTTCCAAAGTGACTATTCTGTCTGATTCTGTCGTTTAAGAAAATGTAACTCCAGGTATCACTGGGAATTTTACTTCAGTAAATTCAAATACATTTCTTTCCTAAGGTATTTCATATTGAGTTAAGTAAGAGTCACAGCTTTTCTTGTTATACACAGCATAGACATCATCATGTTTTAGACTTCCTCTGGAAATGCAGAACACTAGGATCCATGAGTTTCATGTTTGTTTTCACAGAAACCAAACAATCTTCTGCAGCAGGTGCCAGGCATGAAAAGTGTTAACCGTGACAGTCTGTCCTCAACCCAAGCCAATGAAATCTTACCATGGTGTTACATCAGTAACTGTTTTTCTTTGTCCCACAGGCGGGAAAAGGGATTCTTCGGACTGTCCTCGCCAACAACGAAGCAGTGGCAGATATGATCCCAGTAGACGTCGCCATCAACCTCACCCTTGCAGCTGGGTGGTACACTGCTGTGCACAGGTGGGAAGGCATTCCTGTCTCCTGTTTTGCCAGATACAGGCAGCAGACACTGCCTGCACCAGGATTTTAAAGGGAACCAGAAGCTAACTGAAAACCTGTGCAAGAGATTCATTTTCTGGTTCATGTTTTCTTCCCTGGGTTGGCAAGGGCTAAGAGTGTAGCAGAAGCAATAAAAGCAGGCTTTAGAGTTAGGAAATCTTCTAAAGGTACAAGTGAGACCTGTTTCTCAGCACAATGTAAGCTCAGCTGACAAGTCTCTCTCTCAGAAGTCACTTTTCTGAATGCCAAGAGCTTTACTGCATCTTCAGAGCAGCTGTTTTGGGGGCCTCCTTTCTCAGGCAGCTGCATTAAGTCACTTTTCAAGTAGCTTCTAGAGTTTTCTAGTGAAAATGCTCTGCGTGTTTTCCTTGGAAGACACTGCACAGTACAAATACTCTATGGGCTCATATGACAGGGGAAGTAATCTAAAAAAACCCATTCCTTACATTATTGAGAAGGGTATGTATAAGTGACATAAAGAATTTAAGATCTTTTCCTGTGAACTTCTGGCTCTGACCTTTAATCATTAGGTAGGAAGTGCTACAGAGTAAACCACATGAATTATTCTGGAGGTTTATGCAACTCCGAGAAATCCATACCAGGTAAATAAAAGACAGAAAAATTTTACTTTGAAAGACAGAGTAAGCCCTTTGAGCTGGGATAGAGAAGAGCTGTATACAGTAACCTAAATATAGGGATCCTAAAAGGATCTTAAATGGCAGCTCACCAGCTTTTCAGATTTATTTTTCTCATAGTTCCATCACTCTCCATCAGCAACAGGCAAAGCAGCATGGTCTGAGAAAAATGAATACAGCTTCCCTTTACACACACACCCACTCCTGAAAGCCTGCAAATGAAAAGGGCTACAGCCTGTCCATAAAGCTGGAAAAGGAGATGAACATGTGCTGGTGAGCAGTATGTCAGCACACAGGTAGACGTTCTGGCCATGATAGGAGAAGTGCCTTTTTTTTAACTTTTCATTGGCAAAAAATACATGTTTTTAATCTGGTTCCTACACAAATTAGGCTAAAGGAGCAATTACAGAACTTGATTTAAAGCTTTGTCTAGCTGGGCACAACCCCAAGGCTAGCAATCTCTATACAAAAATGAAGAGCCTGAGCCTTCCATAAATTTAATTTCTCTGAGAGAGTTTCAGGTTTAGGTGCTGTCTTGAAGAATAGCATGTATGGTTTACATTTTTCTTTCAAATCATCTAATTAGAAAGTCAGTATGCTTCAGGGCAGGTGACATTATCAAAGGAAATTAGATTCTAAAACTTAGCAGAGAATATCTATCTTCACTACATAGTGTAGAAGCTCTACACTCTACCAAGATCACAGACTCAGCTGGAGGGTGGAGAATGGAAAAAAATAAAACAGGGAGAGACTCTTCATTGGAAGCTGGGAAAATGGAGAAATCCTCTTTGCTGATGTTTAATGGTCCAGGAGTAAATGGAAGCCTGCTTTCACTTTAATGTACTTTCCATCAGATTGTGTGTGTGGCTCAGCACTAGGTGAGTTTTCTATGTGGACACATAGTCCACACCTTAGTCCTTAGTGAGTTGCCATATTGAGTTTCCCACATTAAGTACTGCAGTGCATTTTTATGGTTAACACTGTATCACACTTCTACTCAGTAATTCAAAGTTACAGGAGATTGTGGATTCAGAATGTGACTGAATCTTTTAAAAACTTCCTATTTTATACAGTCTTTTCAGATTTATGAAAAATGCCCTCTTCTGCATTTTTTTGTGAGCTGATGTAAAAGTTTCTTGGGCTGTTAGCTTTGATGCCCCATTAATAAAGCTTTGGGTGCTTTTCTTCACACCTTAAAATAATACTTCTTCCTCTTTTCCAGGCCAAAAAACATGATGGTGTTCAACTGCACAACAGGTGGAATCAATCCTTTCTTCTGGGGAGAAATGGGTACGGGCTAATTTAAACCTAGAATGTGTCAAACATCAATAGCATTCTTTGGCCAGGCTTTGAAAAGATGGTTTCCTATATTTAGGTGGCATTCAGCATCTGCCATTCAAACTGCGTGTGGGAAGCCCAATTACAGTCGGAGCAAAAGCTCCTGATGTTGGGCATTCAGCTCAGGAGAGCATCTATTCAATTTTCATCGTGGGCATAATCACATAACAACCCAGCAAAGTATGTGCTTTACTGCACTGAGGTATTAAAGTGGTAGAAAAAAAGGAATAGAGAACCAGAACCAGCCTCTTAATTGTATGAGAAGATGCTCTGCATAGCCGTAACAGGATATCTTCCTTTTCTGGGTTTGGAGGGGGTTTTGTGCTTTGAAGTCACTTCGAGAACTTTGATAGTGAATGAAAACTACCCTATTAAAGAAGTAGAGTTGCCTTTCCTTCTCTTTTTGTGAAGAAAATTCTAAACAGAAATAATTGGTGTGGACTTTGAGAAGGCAAACCTTGAAATGATAAGTGTGCTTCAATAACAGTTTGCCATTTGGTCATGAATTTTGTCAGTGGAAGAGTTAAAATTATTTTCATGGTTGACTTTTCTTCAAGTGGACGTTCTTCTGAGGCACTGGTGAAAGAAAGGTAGACAAATCTTTACACCTTTACAGTAGAAAACTCAGACTGAAGTGAAGCAGCAGAAATACTAGATACATTCAGTGTGTTCATAGACAGATGTACCGGGACTGATTCGCTTTTTATTGCACATTAATTCATATCTTGGTGCTTTAAGTACAGGATGCTTGCAAATCACTACTGTATTTCTCCAGTGTGTTTCACCTCTCAGCCTTTGCTTTGCATTTGTTTTTGCATTACTTAATTGGCAAACTGTAACTCAGCAGAGAATCAGACCGTAATTGCATTTTCAGAACAAGGCTTACCTGAAAATCCTACTAATGCCCTACCATGAGATTTGATCAAGTGATCTAGTAGGCAAGAGGTTTCAGCAATTGGCTGAGTGGTGAGAAAACGACGCCAAGTTCCTGAGTTTTTTTTGAGAGGTCTAACATTGTGGTTTGTCACAGTCACGAGAAGAGGTGAGGCTTCATAGGTCATTGTTAGAAAATGTAGCCAGTCTTCATAACGTGTAAAGTCAGATCTTCTGTGGCTTTTTCACAGGAGTAAATGCAAAGCTCTTCACAGACTGCTACCTCAGGCAACAGCCACCATAGGACTACTACCTGAAGTTTGCCTTTCTTAACCCATTTTCAGTGTAATCTTACACAGCAATGTATTAATGCATTGTAATTGATCTTATCCTGTTACTTTGCTCATAACCGTGGATTTAGCAATAAAATCATCTGAGTGCAGCAGAAGCTTGCATAAGCAGTTCAGCTGTGTGATAGGACTGAAGGCAAAATTTTGTCCGTGAGTGACACTGTGGAGTTCTTTCTTCAACATGTTATATCCATGGTTTTCTGGATATCAGCAGGCTGCACAGGGGCATTAGGTATAAATTCATAAATAGGAATTGGGATGGAGTATCAAAGAGCAAAATTTTGCCCTTAAAGATGTTGCATGGTTTAAGAAATGACTTTGGGAAAGGTTTATTGTATTAGGATGTTAGGATTGTGACCATCCAGTTTGAATTATCAATTCAGTCTCCTACCAATTTTTTTGGTAAATACATATAATTCTATCTTCTTTATATATATGACAGACTTTCTCAACCCACTCACATTACTTTCTCTGTCTGCTCACTGTTAGTTGGCTTCTAGGCAGCCAGTCTCATGGCATGAACTTCCAACAGACCTTTCAGAGCCATGATCTCTCTTTATATAAGGGCTACCACTGAGTAGTCCAGCCCTTGCACAGAAAGACCGAACTTCACCCACCAGTTCCCTGCTTCACAGTGGGGCAACATCTGCTACTTATGTTGTTGCATTCTTTTTTTCAAAAGCTTGTTTCCAACTGTGTTTATCTCTGCCAGCTTTTTGGGTTGAAATAGTTGAAGCCAGGTCTCTAGCCTCAGTGATTTTTCAGCTGTTTTACAAATTTCTTTTTCCCCAGTGTGAGAGAAGCTGTCTGATGCAAACATAGAGAAGATACAGGGTGAGGAAAGGCAAGGAGTCTGGGGAGGCCAAACTGGCGCAGGGTCTGTAACTGCCCATCTAGGTGGAGGGTTGTGAAAGCAAGACTGGAAGCTGCTGAGAAACAAGGGTGGGGAATGGGAGTCTTCTGACAATGAGACTAGGCATTTTAGTGCAAATCAAACACGGGGTTTGCATCAGGGAGGACCTGGGCTGCCTGGTTTAGAGAGACTTACACCAGGACCAGCTGTAGGAATGGCAGGCAAATATAGCAGAGTAGGGATTCTTCAGTGAAAGATGAGGAAAGGAGAGAACAATCAAAAAGAGAAATTGAGACTGGAGGGGCTTGAAAGTGCCCTGGGTAGGGAACAGAAGTGACTGAGATGGGAACATTTTGAGTCCAAAGGTGATGAGCTTGGAGGGAGGAGGAAGGAGAAAGAGGTCTGGAAGATAATTATTTGAAAAGTATTTGTCTACTTAAGAGCTTATACCTAAACATCCATTGCAAACCAGTTTATTCTACAGATCTCCTTATACAGACAAACCTCTAGTGTTTACTGATGCTTTTCCAAATAATGCTATGCCTTGGGATTTTTTCATACTTTCTTGATATTTTCTTTCCTGTTACAAAAATGTGGTTAAACAACTGAGTATTAATCTGAAGAAGCACATCCTGCTTTGCTGCAGTGTAAGTCTTGCTAGTCTGACTTTGTGAAGCACATTTTGCAATTTCTGCTCAAAACTAAACCTTAGAGCAGGCTTTAAAATGGTGTTCAGCATGGGAAAACTTAATTTGAATTTATCCTTGAGAAGCTACCTAGGCAAGACTGGTGTCTGATTCTTTCCCTGCTAAATCTGCCTTTGAGCTTAGAATTCACTGCTGCATTTTTGTGCTGTGATCAGAGGGGAAAGACCACCCACCCACTATGCCATTTCAGTAGCTCCTAAGAGGTGATGTGTTTCTGGTTCAGGGTTTTCTGCCTGCTTGACCCATCTGTCTGATTCTCTCTCTCTCTCTCCAAAACAAACTGTTGGAGTATAAGAGACTTGCTACATTTGCAAAGTTGAATGCTTTCCAGAAATTAGGATACAGAGCAAATGTGCTGAGTCAGTGCAAGCCAGGGTAAGGGAGAATCATAAAGAAAACGCTCATAGCATTAACTGTTCCAAGTTACGCAACACTGGTGTTCTCCCAACTTCCTTGCAGTAAGTCTTTCAATTTGGTCTGCCTCCTTACATGCATTTTTAGAACAAAACCACTTTCATTCTTGACTTTCAGAATTTTTCTTGAGTTTTCAGCAGATATCTCAGCTGCCCTTGACATATGTGCTTCTCAGCTGCCCTTGACATATGTGCTTCTCGCACTGAGTAATATCAAGGCAAAATACTGTAGCTTCTCTGCTACAGCTGCATTTTCTGATACAAGCCTTAATTAACCAAGATGATAAGGGTGTTGCTGATTTGTGTCAATTTGGTGTATGGCAAATGATCTGAAATGACAAGGGCTGCATTTTCCAGTTACTGATTAATTCTTTCTTGCTGTCCTGGCCAAAGATTCAAAAAATGCAAAGAGAAAAGAAAGGCAGTAATGTCTTTAACATGTTTCCAAAGGGAACCCTTCTCAACCAGTTTATAGCTGAAAAGTAGATCAGTATTTGAACAAATGGAGCTATAAATATATGCTGCAGACATTATCAAAACTATCACAATCCCGAAATACCAGTGGTTCTCAACTGATAGGTTTTGATTAGGAAATGAAGTGACCAAATGAAACTAAATGAACTTAAATATTGATAAGCAGATGAGAGTTTGTAAATAAACTGGGATTTAAAGTGCCTCTTGGAGAACCTACTTAAGGGGAGAAGCAGCACAGTTCATGGGATTGCTCCCCTGATCCGTGAGCTACTTGAATGGGCAGATATACAGCCCTCTCCAAACTGGGGGCAGATCTCTTTACGTTAAGCCTGCTTTGACTTTGTTGAAGTATGATTGTAGTAAATGGCCATGCTGCTAGCAGAATCACAGAATGTTAGGGGTTGGAAGGGATCTCGAAAGATCATCTAGTCCAAACCCCCTGCTAGAGCAGGATCACCTAGATCAGGTCACACAGGAACACGTCCAGGTGGGTTTTGAATGTCTCCAGAGAAGGAGACTCCACAACCTCTCTGGACAGCTTGTTCCAGTGTTCTGTTACACTCACTGTGAAAAAGTTTTTCCCTATGTTTACCCGAAACCTCCTATGCTCCAGCAGACCAAGGCAAAGGTGGCATTCGGTAACTCTGCCTTCTCTCTATCCTCCGTCACCAGAGCACCCACTTCATTCAGCAGCAGGCCCACATTTCCTCTAGACTTCCTTTTACCTCCAACGTACTTGAAAAAGCCTTTTGTGTTGTCCTTGACCTCCCTCGCCAGGTTTAGTTCTAAGCAGGCCTTAGCTTTCCTTGTTGCATCCCTTCATCCTCTGACATCCTCTTTGTACTCTTCCCAAATGGTCAGCCCCTCCTTCCATGTTCTATGTACTTCCTTCTTCCACTTAAGTTTATTCATTAGCTCCCTGCCCAACCATACAGGTCTCTTAGCTCTCTTACTTGTTTTCTTACTCTTTGTAATGCTCTAATCTTGAGCCTGGAGAAAAAGGCGCTTGAATATTAGCCAGCTGGCTTACCCTTACTGTCTACAGCCCTGTCCCACGGACTTTTTCAAGCAGTTCCCTGAAAAGGCCAAAGTTAGCCCTTCTGAAGTCCAGGGTAGTGATCCTGCTTGTGGCCCTATGTCTGCCGCATGTGATTCTGAACTCCACCGTCTCATGGTCACTGCAGCCAAGGGTGCCCCCTACTTTCACCTCCTCAACCAGTCCCGCTTTGTTTATCAGTACAATGTCCAGCAATACTCCCCTCCTTGTTGGCTCCTCCACTACTTGTGTCAGGAAGTTATTGTCAATGCACTGGAAGAACCTCCTGGACTGCACATGCCTGTCTGTGTAGTTTTCCCAGCAAATGTCAGGGTAATTGAAGTCCCCCATGACAACCAGAGCCTGTGATTGCAAGGCTAATTCCAGCTGCTTGTAGAAGGCCTCGTCAGCTTCCTCGTCCTGATCCAGTGGCCTATAGTAACCACCCACAACAATGTCTCCCATACTAGTTTCCCCCTTAATCACAGAATGTTAGGGATTGGAAGGGACCCTGAAAGATCATCTAGTCCAATCCCACCGGAGCAGGATCATCCTTACCCACAATCTTTCAACTCACTCTTTGTTGCCCCCAAGGGAGAGCTCAATACATTCCAGTTGCTCTCTCATATAAAGAGCAACTCCACCACCTTGCCTTGCTGGCCTATCTTTCCTAAAAAGGACATAGACATCCATGACAGTGTTCCAGCCATGTGAGCTATCTACCATGTCTCAGTAATTGCAATAAGGTCGTGGTCCTGAGATAGCACACAGATCTCTAGTTCATCATGTTTGTTCCCCAAACTGCATGTGCTATTGTATAGACATTTCAGAGTTCTAATACTAGAGCACCACCCCACTGGTGCAAACCCAGCTACAACTCCTTCCCCCTTTGAATCTAGTTTAAAGCCCTGTCAACGCAGAGAAAAGAAATGGCTAGATGGACACAAACTCTTCCAAGAGCTGGGCCAGGACAGTGGCTTCTTTCCCAGTAGCCCATCATTATCACCGTACCCCCGCCAGGAATAAACACCTTTTCAAATCTTCAGTAAAACACTCCAGCAAGCTGTCTCTACCAAGCACAACTGCATGGGAAATCTTAAAAAGGAGACTTTTGCTAATCCTTGACATTTTGAGAGAACATGCTGTAAAGGATGAGATTTCCATGCCACAGCCCACAAGGTGACCACAAGATAACCACATCATTGCAGTATGGCTATTTGAAACAGAGAGATGGCAGTCACTTCTAGCTATTCAGATGCAAGATAACTTTCAGGAGAACTGGTCTTCACCCATTAAACTTGCAGTGTATGGGACACAAAAATTAACAATGAACTTGCACTAAAACTAAATTGTACTTTTTAAAAATTCTTTTTTTGTCTAAACTTAGCAGCTGAGCAGCTAACAAGTCTCCTTTAGTTCCTATTACTTAGGCTGAGTACAGCAAAAGTCACTACTTGAAGTGCAGCAATGAGCCGACCCTGGATACATGAGAGCACTGTCTGAATATTATGATTGGAATCTGCTTATCTGAGGATGATCTGGATGTTTCTTGTGACTTGCAGATTCTCATCTGATTTTCTATTTGTAACATAAGCTTAGATAGTAAACTATAGTATGAGTACGGATTGATGTCATAACTCTCAAATTCATTTTTAAAGAATTTTAAAAGCCTACGTATTCTTCTTTGAGCTCACTGATGCTCAGGAATAGGAGCACCATCTGTTTATCAGTCCCTAGGATGATAGTCTTATATTCAACTACTGCAGTTCTATTAAGCCTCTGTAATATGCAGATGCCCTAGATATGCACTTCTAGATGCCACTTCTGTAGCACTGTGCCGCTGCAAGAGCTCAGAATCAGACCAAACATATTTTGTGCCTTAAAACACAAAGGGAATGAAAGATTACCACCCTATCAATAGTTTTCAAGTTAAGAATGCAAGACAAGTTGCTGCTTTAGTGCATCCAGAGCTCCTCTGAAACTGAACTGAGGTATTTGGTGTTGTGGGTTTGAAAGGACATAATGAAGACTTTCTAGAAGTGGCACCCAATGTGATAAGAAACCTGTCCCTGACTCGGACTAATATTGATATCAGCCCATTTGAAAATTTGATTAGAAATTAGAAATGTCTAGCAGATCAAAGTTTGTGTGCAGTGATCTGATGCTATCTTATCAATTTCTTTTACATCTACTGCAGGTGAAAGCAGAACTGCAGTTCTTTGGTTTGAAGCGTTTCAGGCTACAACTGCCTGCTTTTCCTCCATTACATTCCAATGTTTTGATAAGGAAGTTTTAGTCTGCCACTATTAAGTCTAGAGTCAGATTGTGTTCAAATAGGCCATAGATGGAGTTATAAATGTTAATGCCAGAAGGGACCATGAGATGATCTTGTCCAACCCCTGGTAGCACAGTTCACAGAACTGTAGGTTAAACTTGCTAAGCACTGTAACTTGGGCTTTACTACAGCATGTTGGTATGGTTGTGCCAGATTCAACTGAAATTAAGTGCATGATTTTAAGTCACATGCTTGTTCCCTTACAGAGCAGTATGTCATGTCCACATTCAAAAGGAACCCACTGGAGCAGGCCTTCCGAACACCCAACGCTCACTTGACGTCCAACTACTTGATAAACCAATACTGGGTAACTGTCAGTCACAAGGCACCAGCCATTCTCTATGACCTGTACATGAGGCTTACAGGGAGAAAGCCCAGGTAAGAAACTGCACGTTTTCAGCCTCCTGCACACCTACCACTATTATGGAAAGCAGATCTCTAACAAGTTCTGAGAACTGACTGTCTCAGCCTGGAGTCCCTGGCCTTCTTCTCATCTCCTTGTGTTGAGGAGATTACTCAAAAAGAACAGGAACTACATGGTCACATCTAAGCGTAGCCTAGGGTTCCCACCCTTTCCAGTACCTAGAAGACAGCACATCTTTTACGCTCAGTTTTATACGGTTCAGAGGTTCCCAAGACAGAAGAGGAGGACTGATAGTTACACTGTCCTCTGTAGAGCAAGATGCGACTTTCTGATGTGATTGCCTCTGTCATGAGCTTTTGTAAGAATTTGAGACTGGCAAGGTTTAGAACATTGCAGCTAATGTTTTTTTCCCATAAATCAGATGCATAATTAGCCGTTGCTGGCCCTTGCCCCAGCACCCAGAAGTCTGGGAAGCAGTTGTTTCTGAGCATGAATAAATTCTGAATTGTATTTAGGAGAGCAGCTTACCATTATAATTGGTAGTTGAGCCTTGGCAGTGTCGTGGCTAGGAGGAACACGCGACATGTTGTGTCTCGTGGAAGGAATCCTGGTGTAAGTAACCTAACTCAGCCAACACCTTCCTTTACTCCCTGCACCACAGAGGAGTATTTATCAGAGCTGGTTATGGTTTTGCAAGTCTACCGCTTACTCAGGGCCAGCCTATGACTTTCACTAATTTGAATTGCAATGTAGTCTCTGGAGTAACTTGCTTTATTTCTCCTGTAGTTATCACATGCAGTACTCCATCTACCAAAGGGTAGGTACAAGAGACATCTCCTTCAGTTTTAGATTTCTGTATACTCCCTCTCCTGAGGAGCTTACTTTAGGTGTTAGCTCATTTCACATAAATTGCCAGATGTCTAGCAAAACTGCCCTAAATGGCTTACTGTTATTGCTGCACATCCATCCATGACTTAGAAAATAATGTGGTTTATATCATTAGTAGTCTCCTGGGGCACTCTGTCACACCTGAGAATCTGCTCATGCAAGGCTCAGTGTGGGAGCAAATAAAGAAATCATTGCTGTAAACAGTTTTCTAGAAGACAAGATGCATTTCTGAAGTGTAACTAATAAGGCCATCAGTGACAGCTAATACTTGCTTTATTCCTCTCATTCTCTCCACAGTGGAAAATGAGGTTTTCTATAAGAAATCTTTGCTGTAGTCTCTCAGAGACTGCAGAAAAGCATGTTTCTACTTGGTTGAAGTTTTTCAGTAGGCCATTCCTTCATCCAAATTAGTAAATATTTTTAATGTGGTCACAACGTTTGAGCTTAGTCAGTTTACATGAAGTGCAGGTTTCTTACATATCTCTTTGGGTGCTTCATTTCTCTTTTAGACCCTTACCACTGAGATATGTTGCTTTGGGCAGATCTACAGTCAGAGCCTATTGTGCCTACATTGACCGGATATCATGTGGATAGCCTATTTTCAAAACATAAATAGGGGGACACAGCTGATTCTCTTATTTTTTTCTGACAGATTCCATTAGCCCTAAGCACTTTAAAAATATTGATGGTTTATTGGAGCCGGTTCAAGGGGCAACTTCAGATCTTTGCAGTTTAGCCATATACTTTGTTTCCCAAGTTCCTAAAAGGTATTAAAATATTCACAAAGCTTTACCCCATTGTACTTGCCTACACAGGCACAATTGGGAAGATTAATCTGAAGTAGTTTTAAAGTAGCTAGATAAACTGCATTCAATCAATGTGCAGATAATTATTCAGAATGAAGGTTCCCTTAATCTGATGGTGTGCTTTGCTTCTAAAATGAAAGCCACTTTAATTCTGAGTAGGAGTGCCTATGTAAGGTTTTAGTGCTCTTTCAATTTGCTTTGGGTAGGCTGTGCAGTTCTCCTCTGAATTGATGTACTCATTGTGTCTTTTTCTGCTGTGCTTAGTGCTTATCGTTGTGGCAGTCACATCTGCACGGGGAGAGGCCAGCCTGGCACCATTCTTCCCCAGACTGCCGTCTTTTATTTGTCACAGCAACTGTGTTACCCTCTGGGCAGCTCAAATTTTCTCATGAAAACAGCTCTGTTTTCCACAGAAATCAGCCTTTTAATACTTTCTCTTGCCCTTATCAAGTCTGAGAGAACGTGGTGTTCTCTCAAAATTGAGCAAGCACTGTACATCACACTTTAAAACAACTGCCTCCCAGAGGCCTTTTGTACTCATCACCATTGGGACAACTGGAAACTAATCTTGCAATGTATGACAACATTATTGGCACCCCATTCTATATTAAAAAAAATGAATAATAAATAAAGGCCAAGACACATGAGAGACCTGAACCTACATTTCCAGAGTCCCCGTTAAGCAGCCATGCTCCTGAAGCAGTTTGCGTCTTTACCAGGACACTCATGCACCAGGAAGCTCCAGGAAGAAGCCACTATGTTTTAGAGGGAGAGGAATGGCCTGTAAGAAAAACAAGTACCTTTTTGACAGAGAGAGGGAGAGAAATCAAAGACGGCCAAAGACATGAACAGCATGCCGCTAAGCTGAGTTGTGTGTTTGATACTCTCGAGAGAATGGATGCAGTCTAAAGGGAGGGACCTTGAAAGGCTATAGAGGTGGGCCTATGCAAACCTCATGAAGTTCAACAAGGCAAAGTATAATGTCCTGCACCTGGACGAGGCAATCCCAGCATGGACACAGGCATGGATTGCAAGCAGTCCTGTGAAAAAGAACCTGGGGCTATTGGTGGCTGAAAAACTGAATATGAGCTGGAAATGTGCTCTCATAGCCCAGTAAGTCAACCATATCCTGAGCTGCATCAAAAGAAGTGTGGCCAGTAAGTCTAGGGAGGGGATTCTTCTCTTCTATTTAATTCTGGTGAGACCCCACCTGGAGTACTGTGTTCAGCTCTGGGGGCCCCAGTGTAAGAAAGACATGGATCTGTTGGATTGGGTCCAGAGAAGAACCACAAAGATGACTGGGGGCTGGAGTACCTCTCCTATGAGGACAAGCTGTGAGAGTTGGGGTTGTTCAGCCTGGAGATGAGAAGGCTCCAGGGAGACCTTATAGCAGCCTTCCAGTACCTAAAAACGGCCTACAGGAAAAATGGGAAGGGACTCTTTATCAGGGAATGTAGTGACAGGATGAGGGGTAACAATTTTAAACTGAAAGAGAGTAGATCTAGATCTAGAGGGTAGATTTTAGGAAGAAATTCTTCACCATGAAAGTGGTGAGACACTGGAACAGGTTGCCCAGGGAAGTTGTAAATGCCTCCTCCCTGAAAATGTTCAAGGCTAGATTGGATGTGGCTTTGAGCAACCTGATCTAGTGGGAGGTGCCCTTGTCCATGGCGGGGTGGAGGTGGGGGTTGAACCCCTTCCAACCCAAACCATTCTGTGAATTTATCTGAAAACTGAAGTTGAGCAATTGACTTTAGAGCTTGTCCATGCTACCGATGCAGTCACCTCTGTATTGGAGCTAACTCCAAAAATCAGAGACTTGCTTCAGGAGCCAACTCAGGCTTCAGACCAGAAGAGAATTTGTAGGAAGAGAAGTATCCATCTCAGGAGGCAAGCAATATACCTTTGTGGTTTTGCAGTTTGCTGTGCGGGCTTCATACTAGTTCAGATGGGGTTTTCACCTTACACATGGTACATAATGTAGATGTAGTATCCAACCCTTGTTTAGTTGAGGCCAGTAAGTTAGGCATCAGTCCTGCCCTGGAAAATGCATATTTGCTCCCATGTTTGAACCAACAATAAAAGCTGGGTAGTTGTAGGCTCAAGGCCTCAGCTGGAGCAGTTAGAATTGCTGAGCAAGATCTCAGCCTGGTGAGCACAGTGCAGTGCTCATCAGGAATTGTAATGCCTGTTCACCAGGACAAACTGACAGCTTTTGCAGAAGTTGAAACTGCCCGTCCACCTCTGACACTCCTCTGTTTCAGAATGATGAAGATTATCAATCGACTGCATAAGTCTATGATGCTCCTGCAGTACTTCTCTACCCAGTCCTGGGATTGGTCTTCAGATAATATGAATATGTTAATGAGTCACCTTAACACAGAGGACAAAAAGGTAAGCATGTCTTGAATATGGATTGCTAATCTCCAGTTCTGTTCATCTGCAGCAGTCATTTTTGGTGCATTGTTGAGCTTTTGAAAGACATCCAGATGAGTGGAATTGACTTTAACCTAAAATAATTTATTTCCTCCTTGTTTTATTAAATGACTTATCAGGAACCTTCCAGTTATTACAGAGAATGGTTTGTTCTGAGACAGGTCAATCACTGAAGCCTTCCCAGTTAACATAGCATCTGAGGTGGGTGATCTAGATGGAAATTACTTGAAAGATTTTGACAGTTTTACCCACATTGGTTTTAATGGACACTGCATAGGGAATTTTAGTTAACACATAGTGTCTTCCCTGAACAACATAAAAAAAGTTCCTGTTTTATTTAGGTCCCCAAAGAGCAATTAATTTGCAGGATGTCAAGCTCTGTTGTAGTCTTTATAGGTTTGAAACACTACTCCTTAAAAATGGGTTTTTAACTGAAAGACTGAAGGAATACAAAAAGTAAATTTGTGATAAGCTTGAATGCACCTTTGGTGGTATCTCACTGCTAAGAGATACCTAGGCATTCACATCAAACTGATCTGGAATTCTTGCACAGAGTCCCAGTAGTAGAATCAAGAGTGTTCTTCCCTAGTCTACAGAGGGAACGCATGCAGCAAATTCAAACTTCTAAGAGCAGTGGCACTGCTGTGACTACAGCAGATGTAGAGGGAACCTAAATGGTATGATACGAGCTAATTATGACGAAGACGGGGAAAAAAAGAGCATCAGGGACTTCAGTGAAAGCTAGACAGTGTTTTAGTCTTACCAAGCTGCTTACGAGAACTTTGTGAGATGCATCACATCATGAAGGAGCAGTTGCCACTGCTGCACTGTAAACAGTAGTCAAGCTAGATAGTTTATGGGTAGCACGGATCTCTATACATATCTGGCAGACACACTGGGATCTGTACAGTAACTAACCCCCTGTACTACACAATTAACCCCTCTCCACTCAAGTTATTGCTGGTCTGATACCAAAGCTCTTGCACCAAAGAAAATGGCCTGCATTGGCATGGGGATAAAAGGAAGGTATTCTTCTGAGTATCTTCCCTTTTGAGTCACTGTAAATAAGAAATACAATTCACTTCACTCATTCATTTAAAAAGAAAACCAAAACAAAACCAAACGCACAAACAACTCTACAACAAAACCTATTCCTCTTTATGAATCCTTTCTTTGATCTAATAGGCAGACAACTACCTGAAAGCTTGCTAACACTTTTTCCAGTATAAGCATCTGAAATTAACTGGAGTAGATAGCTCTACAATGAGATTTTTTTNGAAGTTGTAAATGCCTCCTCCCTGAAAATGTTCAAGGCTAGATTGGATGTGGCTTTGAGCAACCTGATCTAGTGGGAGGTGCCCTTGTCCATGGCGGGGTGGAGGTGGGGGTTGAACCCCTTCCAACCCAAACCATTC
>VYZX01028064.1:169670-198490 GCA_013401335.1 Brachypteracias leptosomus | reverse complement strand
TTTTTTTTTTTTTTTTTTGCGCTTGGGAACATTGATCCAGTTTTACAGAATAGAAAAAAAACACCGAACTCTTTATCTAGGTTAAGTATTAACTGTTTCACACGGTTAATAAACCAATGAACAGGGTGTTAGATGTATATAAAAATTTTGATTCCCAAGATTCTTATTGTCTGCTTTGTTTGCAGTTATTCTTCAAGACAACATTTGAGAAACATGGAACATTTATTCAATGATAACCTTCTGAAGTATTTTACCCAGTATGCTTTAATGGAGGGTAGCACCAGTGCACTGTCCATTGGTGGGCTGAAAAATCTACTTCAAAATCAATTTGCACAGTACCTGAAGGTAAGTTTCACTCTTATTACGTTCACTGTGCTTATGATGAAATGGATAGGAAAAAGGAAGTACAGGCAATGAAGTTGCAAGACAGATTATTTCTTATTATTTATTATTACTTAGATATTAGGAAGAAATTCCTTATTGTGAGGGTGGTGAGACACTATAACAGATTGCCCAGGGAAGCTGGGGATGTTCCATCACTGAAAGTGTTCAAGACCAGGTTGGATGGGTCTTTGAGCAACCTGGTCTAATGAAAGGTGTCCCCACTCATGGCAGAGAGGGTTGGAATTAGATCATCTTTAAGATTCCTTCTAACTCAAACTGTCCTATGATTCTATGATAATTGTGCTAAAATGACTCCATAAATAAACCTTAAACAAAAGTTGGCTTATAAAACTTCATTCATATTAATGAACAGCAGCTCCAAACAGGTATCTGAGTAGCAAGTTTATAAGAAAGCTCTATGAAATAAAATGCAAAAATCCAAGAAGCTGTTTTCTTGATTTTTTTTTATGTAAGACAAATTTCACCTAGAATATTGCATCTGAGTCTTTTCAGTCTAAATAATAATCTTGAATCTAGAATATATAGAGAAAAATCTATAAACCAAGTAGATCAGTAGGACAAATTCAGAAGTAAGAGACATAAGCCAATTTCTATCCAGATGAAGTTCCCACTGTCACAAAATAGAAAGAATTTTGCCATCCCAGAAAGATACCTAGTACAGAAAAAAGACGCAACTAAGTTAGAGAGAGAAATACCTATTTCCTGTAGCTGGAAAAAAAACCCAGGTTCCAATTTCATATATATTCTCTACCAGACCTTTCCTGAACTGCATTAGGACCCAGTTTAGATTCTTTTGCTAGACAAATTCTTAAATACCGTGCTTTGGACAGCTGACAAAAGCAATTTTTGCTATAGGTCTGAAAGAAGTTGCATTTCAGTAGAAAAATCCAGTATTTTGAGAACTACAGTAATCCAATTTAGTAATTTCATTAACAAAGTGGCTAATTAAAAACCAAACAAAACCAACCTAATAAAACACAAAGTGTTTTTTCCCTTAAATATATTAAAAAGTTAATTACCAAAAATTGATAGGAAATGTGATGAAAAATTCATAAATACAATGCTTTTTCTATTAGCTGTAGACAATTCAGCACCATACCCATTTTCCCAGATATGTGGAAATGGAAGTGTTCAGGAAAAGCAATACTGATGTTTTCTGTCTGGATATCAGACACTTTCAAGCATCTACTCTGTTTGCAGAAACATACAGTACCATAACAAATCCCCATAAAAGCAGGACAGGAATTACAAAACATGCATAGACAAAGTATGAATACTTTTAAAAAATGTAAATTACAAATCAAAACCTTTTTTATATTAACTAGCCTGATCAGGGATGTTATCATAATACTCACTGCATCAAGATGTTGCAGGCACTCTTAACAGACACAACAAATGAAAGGAGCTAATAATCTGAACTAGATTCAATACACTAGCAAGAATTTTTCAACAGTGAATACAGTATTCCTAGAAAAGAGGGGAAGTGAGTAGGGAAGGAGAGTCTCAGGTCCTGGTTCAAAGACTAGTAAAAGTAGCAACATGCTTTCAAATAGTGTTTGCAGGGCCCAAAATAGTATCTAATAAAACAGATATTAATTTTTATTGGTGACTATGTACATGCTGCAGCTATTTCACCTGGCTCCATTTTCTGAACTCCAGATTTACCTATAAGGCTGAAGGAACCTGTCTGAGCAATAGTTGGTACTACTTATCATGTCTTTGTTACATTTTTGGCAGGCAATAGTAGGCACTGTATTTCTAGTTTAACCAGTAAAACTGGTAAAACACAACACTACCAGTAACAACTTCAAGTAACACTGACTGTTACTGAGTGCATCATTTCTGGGCAATATTCTTCATAGGAAAGTAGTCATGGCAATTATTTATTTAATTCTTTTTTTTTTTCCCCCTTTTTTTTAAATTCTTTTCCTATAAAAACAGGATACATTCTCACTTGATAACATAATTAAATCGTTGGACAAAAATAATGATGGAACTGTCAGCTTTGATGAGTTTGTGATGATTATAAAAAAGATAACTGGTACAGGACAGTAAGGCATCTGCAAGAATGAATACCACTGCTTTGAAGGAGAAGAGCTTGGCGTTCATGTACATTATGCATACACCTAAACCCACGGATTTGTTATGATTTTAAAATGTATAGAATAAAGATTTGACATATAACAAAATATGCCTTGTGTTGTGTTTCCTGCACAGTCACTAGCCACACTTGCCAGCTAAGTTGCCACACAACTAATTCAGAACTACCTGTTTCTATTCCACGCTTCATTTGAGAAAGCGTCATTTAACAAACTCTTTTTTGCTTTATCCGAGACACTATTTGGAGCAATTCAAACCAAATGGTTTCTAGAACACACAAAAGGAAATATGTATCATTTCATTTCAGGAGTGTCCTCTACCGTATACTATTCAATACTCCTCCCAGTTCATCATTCACACAAGACGACCCTTCCATACAGTAAACAGTTCAAATTTTTAAAACATCTGAGTCCTATAAAATATTTCTTTCTAATAATGTATTTTGTGTATTTTCAATTCAATGTAACAGCATGATAAGCATGACAATTTTTAAATTTTATTTAAGTATGTACTTTTTTGTTATGATTCTTACAAACGGGAATACGTACATATGTATAGGAACCGACCAATTGCTGTAGCAATTAAAACATTCATTACACTTATTTGGTGCTGTTTTAACCTTTTCATTGCATGATACCCTGTGACCTATATATTTTCACACATGTA
Source organism: Brachypteracias leptosomus (assembly GCA_013401335.1). Lineage (NCBI taxonomy): Eukaryota > Metazoa > Chordata > Aves > Coraciiformes > Brachypteraciidae > Brachypteracias > Brachypteracias leptosomus. Next base: position 195,319 of record VYZX01028064.1, on the reverse strand, counting down.
ATTCATGGGCATTATTATTTACTTTATGAGGAAACTAGTGAGAAAGACAAGAAATGAGAACAGAAATTTTGAAGGCAAGTAATTCAGTGGATTAGGCACTAATCCTACTAGAGAAGTTGGAAGTTTTGACTGAATTTTAATATCAACATCATCCATTATCCTGATAAATCAGTTAGATCTCAGAGTTACTTAAGGACTTAAAGACTCAGCATAATTGCAAAGTCTATCAAGTGCACTCAAGATCTCATAGTACAGTGGTTCCTATCCCTGAATTTTCCCAGCATGAAATGAAGAATAAAATACTCCACACCAGTGAAGCGTGAATAGAAGCCTCAAAAATTATATTGAAACATGATATAAATGTTATAACTGGGTCTTGGGCCATTCTTTTACACAAACCCTTCAGCTGTTAAAATGTGTTACGTTTCTTGGAAGAAAATAAAATCCTGATATTGATTACTTTTTCTGGTTTATTAAAAATTACTCTGAATTAACAATATGTTTTGATTTTAAAACTAAATATACCCCACACACATTTACCTACTACTAAGCTACACCAGTTACTTCACACATGAGTAAAATCACAGAATTCTAAGAGGTGCTTTTGCATGACTGGGACATACATTGCTTTTCATCTCTTAGACAACCTTAGAAATTTTTTAATTCAACCAGATTATGGAAATCCTGAATAGGAAAAGTGGGCATCAAGAAACAAGCATGTTATAAGAGTGTCACCTACTGGCAAAATCTGTTTCTGCACAATTTCTTGAATTTATAGAAAATGCACTTATTTCACCTGGTGCTATATCTGAAGTTTCATGATCCTACAGAAGATACAATAGGTCATGAAGAACAGCCAAAATTAAAAGTAGCTTTTAAATTTCTTTTTAAAGGGTGTTAGAATTACATCTGAAAAGAGTATTTTTTTTCCTAGCACACTATTAGATGAAGTTGCAGTAAAATGGCCAAAGAACATTAAAAGGCTCATAAAAAAAATAAACCTAAGCTTAATCATAGAGAAAGATGAGGGAAATAGAACAAAACATAACTCTTTTGTCATCCAGTGAATCCAGTTCATTAGCAGTTCACAGACTATACAGCTTTCCTTTAAAAGGAGTTAATTTTAAAATTATCATTTGCAACAGAAAACTCATACTAAGCACTACTCTCAATCAAATGCATTACTTTTCTGAACAGCTATCTTCCCACAAAGAACAATAACCATTTACCTATTGTTATTATCCAAAAGACTAGAAAGTAAAGCAGAAAACTGGAGGAATACATAATGGGAACATGACCTCCAAATTATCAACCAAGATGAGATCAAGAACTTGAGGGGCTGTGATCAGTGCCTATGTACCTCCCTCGTTTTCCCTACTGAAATCAAAACACGTCTGAAAGAGAACTTGAAGCCAAAACCTTAAGGTGGTATTGCGATAGCATAAATGGCATGGTCTGGTGAATACAGATAAAATGCCGTATCAGAGATCTTTTGTTTTTCTTCAGAGTACACATTTTTAATTTAAGCCTAACCAAAAATAGCTAATAGCAACTTCAAATCTCTCGAACACAGCTTATTAATATTTTCCAATTCTAGGTCTCCTTTCCTGTAAGTTTTCATCATATAGATATTCACCTTTAGGATTTCTTTCCCTACAGCATTTTAAAAACACAATTTTGGATGGTTTACATTATTAAGTCATTAACTTCCATGTTTTCTATGCAGAAAATACTATTTTTTCAAGGTATTTGAAATCTTAACTCTACAGTATTTGCCATCACTTACATGCCAATATAATTGACATCAACACTCCCCAAAACAACAATACAGAGTTATACAAGGTTTCCCTCCTATATAAAGTTACTTATGGGTACTTTTGCAGAACCCAGACTGAGCAACATTATTGTAATGATAGCAGAGATAGATGAACAGCTAAAATGAAAGATATTTCATTGCCTGCATTGCAGGCAATTCTCTACATTTGAATGTTCAGTTGTGCGTTATTGCTCAAAACAGAACAAGTCATAATTGCTTCATCACAGAAAAACCTTTTATGATGCTCAAAACTTTTTACTAATGTAAACAATGCACTTCCATAGTACAATAATTTGTATTCCTTTACTTGAGAGACAGTTACCAACAGCATCATTTCTCATTATTTCAGACACTTTGTTTTCCTTTGGAAGCCTAATTCAAAGTTACATGATTACCTGACAATCTCAGGTTTTACTTCTAATAAAAAGGTTCAAATTTCCATAGATACAGACAAAAGGAAGCAAAGTAGACCAACATATATGTACTTTAGAAGAAACTATCAACTTTGGTGAGTACAGTTCTGAGTATCTGAATGCTTAGCAAACTAAGAAGGGATTCAAGTAGCTGCATATTTTATGGTTTATGCCCCTGAGCTCCCCTGACAAACTACATATTTGATCTTTTTGTTTTTTTCATTTTTCTTAAAAATAAAAGGAAATAGAACTATTGCCTCCCCACTCCCTTTCTTCTCCCTCTTCTGTTTTCAAGGAAGCAGAAAACAAAAGAAAAGTACACTGATTTGGTCCTAAGTTGGCACTTAGTTGAACCACACAGTGAAATCACAAAGTATTTTCAGTGTTAATATGATATTTGCAATTAACTTGATTGGATAATGAAACATCTGTATCAGTTCAGTAGCTCACAAGCTTCACTAACCTGCTTCTCTTACAATCATTTTTATGGATTTGTTATTATATAGAATAGCTAAACAGATTTCAGCACCAGATAGGCTCTGCTATGATACTATTCAGCAGTTATAATTATTGACAGTGCAAATTTCCCCATTGGAATGATTTACATCTCTTTCTTGCCCAGAACTGAGATGTCAAAGATCAAATTAAGATGCTGAAGTATGACTGCTAATAATCAATTTCAGAACCTTAATGTAGCTCAGAACAAAAGAATATCCATTATACATACTGCAAGAATACTGCTAATATTGTAAACACTGTATTAATCTTCTATGACACATACATTCACTCCCATTATTTTCTTAATTTTATGTCCACATAAGGTATATGTGTTAAAGAGAAAATTATTTGCCCTTGAATGCAAACTGCAAATCACTTAGTTAATTACTTGTGGAATAAAACTTTGTCCTAGATACATTGTACTAATACTACAATTTCTATAGTAGAAAAACTTATTTACAAATTCCAAGGAAATTCTTTTGAAGGAAATTAGTATGGAAACAGTAGGTCTCTATGAGCAACCCACTTATCATTAGAACAGATGTTTACATGTTAAAAAATACTACTTTATTTCTCACACATTTCTGTTGTCATTTTCTTAAAAACTCTAACTGATAACTTTTAAGTTTTACTAATATGACAACGTGATACCATACTCTTCTGAACTGGGAGATATCTGGAAGAACTCCACTCTAAAATTCTACCACTGGCATATGATACAGCATATTCACAACACTGAAATTTTTCTCAAAAAGAGGATTGTGAGATGCATGGGGAAGGAGAGGTGTAGTGGGTGTTTAAACTATTTATAAAGGAAAGCAAGAATTTTTCAACAGCTTTCCACATAATCCTTATCTTTTTACATAAATTTTTATTTTGATAATAGCTTTGTACTGTACCTTCCAGCTTTCCTTTATATTTTATTCTCTAACCTGAACATTATTGTCTACTCCCAGCATAAGTCTACCATCAAGGCAACTATTAGAAAAATTACAAAAAACACATAAGTGAGCAGTTGAAGGCAAGAGGCTATTAAAAGAAAATACCTTTCTAAACAATACTGAATAGGGACAGTGGACACCTCTTCATATTCTACCAGGTAAAAATATAGCTAGATCTTAACTTACACATAGGTAACTCCCTTTTTAACAAAAGATTTATGTTCACAAAACATAAGCAAAAAGAAAAAAAAAAAAATCAGTACTTACAACAGGGGTTTTTGTGTCTGGGTCAAATTCTGTAGAATTTGCATCTGAAACAGAAGTTCAAAACAAATACAGTATATTACAAACATTCAGGCTACAATCTTGTATGTTGAAACACATACTGCATCACTTTTGAAGCACCCACAGGAAGCACATGATCTCAGTCACACACGCTCCCGTTCTTACTTCTCAAGACTTTTCCTCTCACCTTTTTAGTAGTAGAAAGTGAACTAAATCTCTTCATGCTACTACTGCAACGGCTATGGTTTGGCTACTCCAACTAATGCAAGCGAGAAACCCACTTTGCACTTTTTATTCCTCACCACCTACACACTCCAGGAAGAGACGACAGAGGTGAAATGGAAGCACACTTTCTCCTACGCTTGTTAGATCAAAAAGCAGGTTTCAAGAAATTACTCCCTTGTACAGAAAGGCAGCACAGGATGCTTAGCTCTTGCAACATGATCATTTTCAAGTAAGTACTTAATGATCATAGGATCTATACAATAGTTCTAATAATAGATGCACATTTCACATATAGAACAAAACTTGACAGACAGAGAGTTGGGGTCGTTCAGTCTGGAGAAGAGAAGGCTCCGAGTGTGGCCTTCCAGTATCTTAAGGGGGCCTACAACAAAGCTGGTGAGGGACTTTTTAGGATGTTGGATAGTGGCAGGACTAGGGGGAATGGGTCAAAACTAGAGGTGGGTAGATTCAGGTTAGACTTGAGGAAGAAGTTCTTCACCATGAGGGTGGTGAGACACTGGAACAGGTTGCCCAGAGAGGTGGCGGAAGCCCCATCCCTGGACATTTTGAAGGCCAGGCTGGATGGGGCTCTGAGTAACCTGATCCAGTGGGAGGTGTCCCTGTCCATGGCAGGAGGGTTGGAACTAGATGATCTTTAAGGTCCCTTCCAGCCCTGACAATTCTATGATTCTATGATTCTTCTAAGCAAATCATATTCACACTGGCATACTGAGCTCACCTTTCCAATTCAAACAGTTTCTTGCAAATTCCACGACCGCTAACTGCATTCCCAGGCAAACTCCTAGAAGAGAAAATAAACCCCCCAGAATTTAACAGGGCAAAGAGCAGGACTGACAAAGTACTTGCTGTTCAGTCTTAAACTTGACTGCTTAGAAATCTTGGTACCCACCATATATACACAGACTTATCAAAAAGCTAAAAAAAATGGCCGCCCAATATAAAACTGGCTCTTCAAACTTGGCACACTGTAAATACATGTGACACAATTAAGTGCTTTAAGCTCTTTTAATAATTTTTTTTTCCTCCTATCTATTTTACCAATAATTACTATAACGGAAAAGAGAAGCTCCAGCTTCTAGGTCCAGCAAGACCTAGAAAGGCTGGAGAGTTGGGCAGGAAGAAATTTAATGAAGTATAACAAGGGCAAGTATAGAGTCTTGCATCTGGGCAAGAACAACCCCAGGTACCAGTATAGGTTGGGGACTGAGCTGTGGAAGAGCAGCATAGGAGAGAGGGACCTGGGGGTTCTGGTGGACAGCAGGATGACCATGAGCCAGCAATGTGCCCTTGTGGCTAAGAAGGCCAATGGCATCCTGAGGGGTATTAGAAGGGGGGTGGTTAGGTCGAGAGAGGTTCTCCTCCCCCTCTACTCTGCCCTGGTGAGACCACATCTGGAATACTGTGTCCAGTTCTGGGCCCCTCAGTTCAAGAAGGGCAGGGAACTGCTGGAGAGAGTCCAGCGCAGAGCCACTAAGATGATTAAGGGAGTGGAACATCTCCCTTATGAGAAAAGGCTGAGGGAGCTGGGTCTCTTTAGCTTGGAAAAAAGGAGACTGAGGGGTGATCTTATTAATGTTTATCAATACATTAAGGGAGAGTGTCAGGAGGACAGAGACAGGCTCTTTTTGGTGCCTTGCTAATGATAGGACAAGGGGCAATGGGTGCAAGCTGGAACATAGGAGGTTTCACATAAATATGAGAAGAAACTTCTTCACAGTGAGGGTGACAGAGCACTGGAACGGGCTGCCCAGGGAGGTTGTGGAGTCTCCTTCTCTGGAGACGTTTAAAGACCGCCTGGATGTGTTCCTGTGTGACTTGGTCTAGGTGATCCTGCTCCGGCAGGGGGATTGGGCTAGATGATCTTTCAAGGTCCCTTCCAAACCCTAACATTCCATGAAAAGCTGAGTATACTCAGATTCAAATTCTGCTTTGGCAACTAGTCAAAATTTTACAAAATTGTAAGAAATGAGTAGGAACCAAAGCTTCACAGGCACTTACTCAAACAGCACTTAGCTTGTAGGCCAGATGGCATCTTTAGACTTTAACATAATAAAATATACCAATAAAGCAACAAAAAATTATTTAATATAGCAAGTGTGTCCAAAGACACCTATGTTTTCTGTGCACCGATTAGTATCTATAATGATGCTGATTTAATTACAACGAGAAGCAAAGACTCTCCACATAAAATGTGAATATAGCAAATAAAACCTTTGGAGAAGAGATAGTCTTTTTCCTCTTTCCTTATACAGCAGATGCAGTACATGACTATGACACGTACTGGACATTACCTACAAGGCAAATATTCACAACAGCATACGTACTGCTCAAAGACAGGATCCTTCATTAGTGCATGTTTCTTCCTTTTTGTTTTTGTGTCTTTTTAATAAAATCAATTAGCTTACTATCAATTAGTTTGCTATACACAATCATTTCTGACTCTAACAATCTTACCAAGAAAAGGTTTTTTCTTTGTTCTTGCCCAGGAGATAGCTTGGAGTTTGCCTTCTGTTCCCCTAATTCCAAACCCTCCTGGGACCAGAATGCCACTGTAACGACAGCCATATTTAAAGGAACCAATATGTAAAATCAAGCCAGCAAAGGAAGCCCATACAAACTGAAGAAAGACTTTTGAGGTTGTAACAAAGCAAGCACAATGCACAAAAGGCATGCGTTGTATGACCATTCAGAATACATTGAATTTAACTCTAAATCTGGAGATTTGTCTCATCTAACCAACCTTAGGCTTCATAGTGAAATTCCCACTGCTTAAATACATATTGTTTAAATGATCTAGCTACATATTCACTAGTTTAGGATCCAAACACCAAAAATCTATGCCTGTTAAGTAATACCGAAGACATGAAATGCATTTTGTCAACAAACATCCCTTTACAAACACAAATTGAAATCTCAGCAATGATTCTTAACAGAGACATCTGCAGAGTGTCACCAGCATTAACCAAGCTTTTATCCAACCACCTTTCACTATGATGCATGTTGATTAAGAAAAATTCTTTGACAACTGACCTGCACTTTAAAGAAAGTCTGGCTATTAAAAAAAACAAAAACAAACAACCAAACTGCAACCTGTCTGAAGAGATTAAAGCAGAGTTTGAGAATATAGGTTGATATTTTAATTTGCTATGTCTGAAGCTTGCCACCAACCATGCACATCTACCTCTTTACGTATGCAACGGAAGTTTGGATGCACTGAGAAATTATTTAATGAAGCACTTCTCATCGCATGAAATAAATATCACAGTCTGCATTTGGGATAGAGAATACCCAATGCCACTTACTCTGCTTTGCACAGTTTGTGCCATGCCTGGTGATACTTCACCGAGTTCTCCACTTCTGTAGAACGTTCAAGTTCTGTTGAATCGATGTACTAAATAAAGAATAATAGGCAATAAAATAGTCTTCCACAGAAAGAACAGCATACACTATGTAACCAACTTTTTAATAGCATAAGACACACTATTAAGAGTTTCAAGTGAATTTCCCAGTAAACTTGTAACAATTTCACTGAAGACCCAGTGTTTGCTCTAGTTGCAGCAATCCATGCCCCTTTCTTCACATGTAGCTCTAAAGCTCTGCCTGCTTCCAGTCCTCATTTTGCTGTCCCCCAGGTAAGCAGGCTTGCCAGAACGCTTCATAACTGTGTATCCAGTTTTCTGCCTATAGAAATCAGGGCACCCATCAAGGGATGGTGCTGTCCTTATCTTGACATCCAAATGAGATGTGGTCAGGGTGTTTGCTTTCTCAGTTTTTGGGTGCCACAGTTTATCTAATCTGATCATAAGACTGGATAAAGCTGCATTGCCTAGCCTGTGAAAAAGGCATTCCTGGGGACTGCTGTGAAAGCATCAGCGGTAGAGACAGATTCATTATGTATCTCCTACTGGAAATTCTGCAGTAGAACATCTACTGCCATTAATAACTATGGCTCCTGAGGTACCACTAGAGCAAAGAGTGAGGCAGCTCTGTGTTGCACTGCAGACACAAAACTAATATTAGAATTTGATTCTTGGTTTTGTCAGTCTTTCTCTCAGAATAACATAATAAATAGCATTCTGCTGTAGAGTCCATCCATAAAAATGAGATCATCTGAAATGAGAGAACTCATTTGTATGCAGAGAAATGAAACCGAAGATTGCTAAAAGTTTTCCAGATGAGATTGCCTTCTAGAAAAGATTTTCTACTTCTTCCACACTCCAGAACACATCAAAAATACAACAGAAAAATAACAACTTACAAATGTTGTTATTCTATACTAGAAGAATACTATAGGATCAACTAGAAGGACATTTTGTCATACTGGGAGGTCAGAAAGATAACTAATTACAGTTGAACTTAATTGTAGTTTCCTTGCCAAACATATTGAGCCAGCACATTTACCACTTCAAGCAACACCAACATTTCATCATTCAGCTATGTGGACACTAGGTTATGACCTCGATGCCACATACAATATTAAGCAGTTCCTTCAGAACACAGGGTTACACGGAGAGCCTGTGAACAGGAAAAAAACCTATAAGGGAGGTTAGCACACACAGGTAAGTGCAGTAGGAGCCCTTGGCTATTAACATTTCAGCAGTGCACTCAAGAGTTCAGTGATCATCGATTCACGTGTTTCTTAATGCATGAACTCAAGGCCAACTACACAAGAAGCTAACAACAGACTCGCAGGCTTTGTGCCTTCTGCTTTTTTGCTAAAAGCGAAGTTATTTTACATATCATAAAAATTTCCCAGTATGCAGCTGTCAGTATAAAACACTATTTAGAACCATGTAGGTCAGGAAGGGCCTTGGGAGGTCTGCGTCCCAACCCCCTGCTCAAAGCAGGTCAAATTAGAGCAGGTTGCTCAGGGCAATTTCCAGTCAGGATCTGAAAATCTCCAGGGATTAACTCTGGCTGTTCCCACTTTCCTGTTTTTCGTGCATATGGTATTTGCTCCATAATCTTCCCAGAGAATGTGGTGAAGCTGATCATCTATCATTTCCACAGATCCTCCTTTTTGCTTTTTTTGAAGACTGATGCAACATTTGCCGTTTTCTAGTTATAGAATCATGGAATCATTTACCAACCAGTCCCCTAAACAGGCCAAAGTCTGCCATCCAGAAGTCCAAAGTAGCAGTTCTGCTGACCTTTCTCCTTACTTCTCTGAGAATCAAAAACCCTACCATTTCATGATCACTATGCCCAAGATGGTCTCCAACCTTCACATCCCCCACAAGTTCTTCTCTGTTCGTGAACAACAGCTCCAGTAGGGCACCTTCCCTAATTGTCTCACTCGCCAGCTGTGCCAGGAATTTATCTTCCACACACTTCAGGAACTTCCAAGACTGTTTCCTCTCTACTATATTGTATTTCTAGCAGATGACTGGTAAGTTGAAGCCCCCCTCAGAACAAGGGCTGTCGATTGTGAGACTTCCACCAGCTGCTTACAGAATATTTCATCTGTCTCTTCATCCTAGTTGGGCAGTCTATAACAGACCCCCACTATGGTATCTGCCTTGTTGGCCTTCTCCCTGATTCTTACCCATAAACACTCAACCCTGTCATCGCCACCATCAAGCTCTAGACAATCAAAACACTCCCTAACACATAGGGCTACCCCACCACTACTCCTTCCTTGCCTATGCCTTCTGAAGAGTTTATAGCCATCCAATGCAGCAATCCAGTTGTGGGAAGCATCCAACCATGTTTCTGTGATGGCAACTATGTCATAGTTTTCCAACAGTACAACGGCTTCCAGCTTCTGCTGTTTGTTGCCCATGCTGCATGCACTGGTGCAGATGCATTTCAGTTGGGAAGTTCTGTGGTTTCTAACACATCAATAATACTTGTGTCTTTGCTGCCTCATGGATCTCCATCCACTTCCACTAAGATGGCAAACTGAAGGACCTTGTTAGCACACTGTCCCTCAAACACTGGCATGCCATCCCCAGGACTATCTCTAGCAAGCCTGGTTTTATCCCCTTCCCCCTTCAAATCTAGTTTAAAGATCTTTCAATGAGCCCTGCCAACTCCTGTGCAAAGATCCTTTTCCCGCTTCACCAGCAGGCCTGGTGTTGTGTAGGCCAGCCCATGGTCAAAAAATACCTAAGTTCCACCAGTGACACCAGGCTCAGAGCCAGTATTGATCTGAAGGGTCTTCCTGTTTCTTCCCTCATTGTTTCCTGCAACTGGAGGCATAGAGGAGAACACTACTTGTGCTCCTGATCCCTTAACCAATCATCCCAAGACCCTGAAGTGTCTCTTGATTACCCCTGGACTTCTAGTTGCAACTTCATTGCTGCCTACCTGAAAATCTGACTGCTCTGCTGTGGATCATGCTGGCACCAGAGCTGCTCACTTCAGGGACTAAGAGAGCTCCCCCCAGTGACCACAACCCTTCAAAGCTGATGGGACAGCAGCCTCACAATGACACCAGCCAGCTCCATCAGCACTCTTGGATGCTTATTTTTTGGTCCCATGGACCAGAACGTTCAACTAGTTTGAGTGCTTCCCAGGTATATGCATATGTATATTGTGGAAGAAATCATCATGGAGGAAAGCTTATCTAATTCCTACAAATATATTTACTTTTTTACTCTCTGATACTTCTTCCTCTTTCTCTTCAAGAGAAAGGAGACAACTTACACTTTAAAACATGAGCTATTTCTTCCTTAAGCTGAATTTCTGGTGGTTTTTTAGATTTGGGAGATTTTTTGTTGATTGTGTCGTTGTGGGGTTTTTTTGTTGTGTTTTATGTTGGGTTTTTCCCATGATATTTAACAATTAGCTTCTTAGTCACATAAAGACAAAGTTTACTTGAATTCTGCTTAGTCCTTATAATTTCAGAGATACTTTTTAGCAGCAAACACTATGCATAAGTTCTTTAATATGTAGAAAAATATTTCCTCTTATTAAACATGAAGTTACTCTGTTTTCTTGAGTGGTTTCGTAGCTGATTTACATGATAAGTAGCAACTAGTTCTTTGTCCCTATACTATTCAACATTTGTCAGACCTTACAGAGAATAAGAGTAGAAGGATATTAAGACAAGCAGTTTCTGGGTTTTTTTCCTTTCTCTTGATAGAAAGGGCCTCCTCCCCAGAGAATAAATCAACCCACTTCTCTCAGTAAAGAGGTCCTACATACAAGCAGTTCAAATTTGCTTTTGTTTGTGCATCTCTGCATGCTTCTCCTGCCTGAAAAGGTTCTGGAATAACATCAACAATGAGAAGCAAACGATGAAGGATTTGCAGCTGACTAATGTGCCTGACAAGCGGCAGAATGATACTGTGAGAAAACAACAGGGTGATTTCAGAGCCCACAACAGCACAAACCATAATGAAAAGCACATTCTGCATTATCATGAGCTGCTGCAACTACTTCCTCATCTGATTAACAGTCTATCAGAAACAAGCAATAATGGGAGGGTACAATGCATAATTGGTTATCTTGGTACAGGGCTAGTCACCTTCTTCACCAAGTCACTGAAAACACCTATCATAGAATATCAGGTTGGAAGGGACCTCAAGGATCATCTAGTTCAACCTTTCAATGAGATGGCCCAGCAACCTGTCAAACTGAGTCTTAAAACTTTCCAACATAGGGGAATCATCCCTGGTGACCTGTATTCTCAAGCAAACAGAAGTATGTTACCAGGTTTCTGATACGAGAAACTCTCTTTAGTACTCAGTGTTCATGGTTAGGGAACTAATCATCTTCTCCTAAAAGATATTGGAAATATCACTGTAAACAGGATTCTCATGTATTCATTACTTTGTTGCTTTATTTTAAAAAAGTACATAGGCAGCACTGGTTGTTCTGGATGCTCCCCTTGCTTCCTTCTGGGGTAGAGGGACTGAGACAACAGAATGGCAGCTATGCCTTTGGCATGCTGCCTTTAGTGATCTATTTAGCCATCTAGAATATTAATGACCTTTCACATCAAAAAGTGGTTAGTTCCAGTGAGAAACTTTCTAGAGCTGAGCGGAAAGAGCCTGCTTTTGTTGCACAAAGCATTATCTAAGCAACCCATGCATAGCTTTTGACACACTGAAACTTTCGTTCTAGCACCATCTACTTTTTTTTGAAAAAGGGAATTATCAAAGGTCACAGAGTTCAGCAATTTTCAACAGTTACCAAAGTGCATAAACATTTGAACTTGCTTCAGGCAGAGACTAAAACCTACTGAGTGCAGTAGAGCCTACAGCTGCTCACTCTGATCAATTTATCATAAATAGTTTAATGAATGAATCTAAGGCAGCATGTCATTGATGATACTTTGTGACTGTTTTTAGCAACTTGCAATAGCAAAACAGTAATAATGTCCTCTGTATCCATTAAGTGACACTTCCATGCTGCTTCCCTGCCCCAGACTTGCCATCCCTAGCAACAAAACTCTGCAATGGAAACTGATACTTTCACCAATGAGAAAGCTGGTAATAGGTTTTCCCCATGTAGTTCAATCTTCTATTCTCATTAAAACAAGACAAATTTGATCTCTAAATAATCCTCTTTCTTTGAGGAACTACTATCTTGGATAAACTAAACTTATCTCCAATTCTGATATCATTAGAATCCTGCTGAAGATAAAACGGATGGCTATCAGAATATTAACTGAAGTAAAGAGCAACAGCTTCTGCCACCAGATTTTAAAAAGAAACGAAACTACTTTCCAATTTACCTATTTTCTCCTATCTTTAAGCTAATCTCATTAACATGGTAAGTAGTCTCATTAGAACAAGTGAAACCTACCTTTGATAGCAAATATAAATTTGCAGGTAAAGTCTGCTTTTTCATCAGATCCAGTTTTGGGTAATTGCAGTGCTCATTTCAAGTAAGTTTATTTCCAAATAAAATAATTAAATCTGTAAACACTTCTTTAAAAATAAATAAATAAATTGAGGTGCTTGGCCAGTCCACATTTATCTGCATGATTCATTTTCTAATTTCCACATGAATTAAAACTGCCTCACATGATGGGAACTTGTAGAAAAGTATCCCTGAAAGCAAAATCCAGAAATATCCTCACCATTAAATCCAGTTTGTGATTAATTGCTAGCGCAGAGTGTTCCAGAGCCTTGAAAACAGATGCATAGCAATCACTTAGTTTTGTGTACTTGCCAACGAGAGCTATGGAACACACCTTCAGCAACCTTTCGTATCTGAAAAGAACAAGTTTTTCAGTTATTACACCAATCTTCACAAAGAAAATATTTTAACAGTGTTTGCTTTTTCTTTAACTTCACAAAGCATCTTCTAAAATCTCAAAACTGACAATGTTTTTAACCTCAGACCATTCACTGGTGTTGATCAGTAGCACGCTACTGACTCCACTCCATTTTGGTGACTTCACAGCAGCTAAAAACCTAACCTGAATTAAAATACTTCTATTAAAAGCAGCAGGAGTTAGAATACCTGTCAGCCATTTTCTTCCATTTCATTAGAAGATCACTTGGCTGGTCATCAATAGGTAAATTTAACCTCTGTTTAAAATACTTAATGATGCCTTGCTCCTCCAACAGGATTGGTACTCGGTAAGTGGAAGAAACATCATGGATAAATATCACCTAACAGAAAACAACATAACATAAAAGACTTATCTAAAAATTTTCTTATATAAAGCACACATTCTGTTTTTTGTATACTATATGTGTTTTGTATTCTGCATACATTCTAATTTTAAAATACTTCTATTTTGAATAAGCAGGGCAGCATAGGTAATATTTAAGATTCCACTAAATCTACAAGGAAAAAGTTACCCAAACAGTAAAAATATGTTTCACTTCTTCACTACATCACGCAAAAATAGCTTGTCAAGCCTATCAATGCATCACTTTTAACACAAACATCAGTCATGCTTGCTAACACTCCTTTCTCCCTCTCTCACAAACCTGAAGCATATTAACTGGGAAAGAAAGAACACAAATGGAACTTAACAAAACAGATCCAATTAGGTTGCGATAAAGTCTCCTTTAAAAGAATTCTGCTAGTGAATCATGTAATTAATTTATTAATGTGAATAGTGCATTCAAGGATCATTTAATTAAAGTACTGACCTGCTCAGGCTCCACATGACAAAACATTGAAATCTTTTCCTTCACTGCCATTTCTATAGGTTTTGCACTTCTGCAAACAATCTGTCATAACAGAAAGAGAAATCTTATATATTTACTAGGCAAACCAGTATAAGATCCTCAGTACTATTCATGGAGAAATTAATCTCCTTTGGAAGCACAAACAAACGTGCCTTTTTTTTTCCCCCTTCCCCTTTTTTGGTGTTCTACAATACGTAACAACTCACAAATATCTGCTAACAAGGCAGAAGTAAATCAGTCACCTGCCCATAATGACCCATTTTTATTAGTCTTTTCTTTGGCATTCTAATACTGCCTCCTCCTGTTCTCCTTCCTTGTACCTACTACTGCAATGCTTGTTACACATAAAATCTAGCAGCTCTGTAAGTATGAATAATATGATGAATTAAAATTAATACTGTGATCTTATCAGTTAAGTTTAGAGCAGTAATACTTAGCTTGCATGCATGTTTTCTAGTATTTCAACACCTTTTCGTGATTCTTTATTTGCAAGCCATGATAAAAAGGAGGCTGAAGAAAAACGATTTCATAATTTTGTGGGGTTTCCTAGTGTAATTATTCTGCTATTATTTTGCTGATATATGGAAAACTTGAGAAACTTAGAAAATATTGGTAACTTTTACCAATAAAGTAAATAAGCATGTGTTTTGGTATTTGCTGTAAGGGATTTTTTTTGCATTATGTAACTTCAGGCAAAAAGCTCAAAATGCAGAACTGCTCTACCAATGTGCCTATTGATTACAGCTACCTTAAGTTATTTGTGAATCCTGAAAATATATTAGAAAGTAGGATGATCTTGTTAAAAGATTATTTTCCCTATCTTTCTAGCAAATGCAGCTATTTAATGCATTAAACCCATTTTGGTTCAGAAACTTGTAGCTAATTTTTGATCACCTTACTAAAATGCAGCTTAGCTGCACTGATACTGATGAACTCTAATTAACTTCCCCTATCCTTGCAAGAAATTCTAGAAATGGAAATCAATGCCAAGGCAAAATAAGTGCACATTCTAATGGTCAAAAAAGAATTATGAAAAAATTTGTACCTTTCATTCAATTACTCACAACTTAAAAACTGGGTACTCTCTGAAGATATTCATAAACCTCAATAGTATGAGCACATGACTAAATTAACTTCAAAATCTAACTTTTATCTCAGCAAGATGGATGATAAAGTCAATGCAGTCACAGAAATCAGAAACATTAGCACGAAAATACAAAACTACAGTAACAGCGGTGAAGACACATCTCAAAGAAACATAACCCAAGAAGACGAGGAACAATTCAATTGAATAGGGCAGCACTGACAAGCACAGAACCAGTTTTCAACACGCTGTGACAGAATCTATTAAATCTGCAGATACAACGTATCCACTAAGTGCTTAGAATACCCCATGGAGAACCAAAAGGCTCCTGTACATACTCAGTTGAGAGTGGCCCATCAGGCCACCTTAGGGAAGCCTGGGAGCAGACAGTGAGGCAGCAGGTATTAAGAACAGGTCTAACCAAGTTTTGATCGGGCAGCCTGGCAGCACAGCTTATGAAGGAGGCCCTCCTGACTGCTCTTCTAGGAGCTTCCCCATGTTCTGTCTTGGCCTTGGGCCCCTGCCCAAGAGAGCAGCCATTTAAAGATTTTCTTGAAGCAGTGCCCAAACAACTTTGTAACAGTGCCAAGAGGCTGTGCTCAGAGTGTAATCGAGAGATCATGCTTTAGTGGTCAACAGCAGGAGTTTAAAACAAACAAACAAACAATAGTACTGCACTTCTGGCAATTCCAGAACTGCCCCAGGCAAGAACTCAAGATGTGAGAAAGTGATTAGATTAGTCTTTTCTCCTTTTACTACACACACACTTAACAGGCTTTTAAATATTAATTTGTAAAAAAACAAAAAAACAAACAAAAGGCAGGCACTTGCAATTATCTTAAGGGCCTTCAAAACCCACATGCAACATTCCATATGCAGTTAGCTCCTCAAGAGAGATGTTGAAATGTAGGTCCTGAAGCTTGGAATATAGAGCAGGATTGCATTAATAGTCTTTCCCTCCACAAGCTGATTACAGCTACCAGGTCAAAACAATTTGAAGCTGCCTAACACATCCTTCATATATCAAATTTTAAAGCCATTAGTTTTGTAGTTGTAAACATGCTTTTTGATAAATGTAAAATGCAAGAGTTAAAGAAAAAAATCAAAAGTGTAACACAAAATTTAGTTGTGTGACTTCCTTTTAAGAACATTTTTTCCTTTTTGAGGATATAAATATTACATAGAAGTAGTGACTATTCTCTCTACTCTTTCATTTCTGAGAAGGGCTAGGAAGCTTTTTCTCCCAGTGGACTTTATGGGAATGGAAAGTGCTTAACAACTTCCAGAATTAAGAAAGGAAAATATTCTTTGACTTAACAAGCAGCCTCACACGAAAAGAGCAAGATTGTCCTTTTCTGTTCCTGAAACAGACCTAGAAACAGAATGTGACTTCAGCTGCACCAGATGCAGCTCAGGAAGATATGAGCATAAGTTTGAACTAGGGTTGTACCAGCATTTGAAGCTGTGCTGCCCTGGCTTCACTGTTATCAACGCTTAACCAAGCAGATAACATCAGTGGCAGACAGGTATCACAACAGGGACCTGCAATCTACTTATGTCTCCTCTCTGCTCCTAAAGAAAAGTGCCAGGGAGGGATACACTGCATCCAGGGAATAAGAACATACTCATTAAGAGAGCAGTGGGGAGAAAGAATGGAAGGATTTGAGCATTTGTCATCGTTTGCCAACTAGCATGAGGTCAAACTTGCTGGCTTTCAGTTCAGCATACTATGGGTGCAAGAAGGGACTGGGAGCAGCCCTTTAGAGAAGGACTGCGGGGTACTGGTGGATGAAAAGATGGACATGAGCCAGGAATATGCACTCACAGCCTAGAAAATCAATCATATCCTGGGCTGTATAACAAGTGTGGCCAGCAGGTTGAAGGAGGTGGCTGTGCCCCTCTACTTTGCTCTGGGTAGACCCCACCTGGAGTACTGTGTCCAGCTCTGGAGTCTTCAGCCCAGGAAAGACATAGACCTGTTGGCGCAGGTCCAGAGGAGGGCTACGAAAGTGATCAGAGGGCTGGAGCACCTCTCCTCTGAAGAAGGGCTGAGAGAGTTGAGGTTGATCAGCCTGGAGAAGGTTTTGGGGAGACCTTATTGTGACCTGTCAATGCTTAAAGGGGGCCTACAAGAAAGATGTGGATAAACTTTTTAGCAGGGCCTGTTGTGACAGGACAAAGGGTGATAGTTTTAAACTAAAAGAGGGTAGATTTAGACTTTATATAAGGAAAAAGTTTTTTTACAACGAGGGTGGTGAAACACTGGAACACGTTGCCCAGAGGGGTGGTAGATGCCTCATCCCTGTAAACATCCCAGGTCAGGTTGGACAGGGCTCTGAGCAATGTGATCTAGTTGAAAATGTCCCTACTTGTTGCAGGATGATTCCACTATATGACCTTTAAAGGTCCTTTCCAACACAAACTATTCTATGATTCTGTGAAAGAAATTGAGGAACCTTACTTTGAAGATTCACCCACACATTTTGTATTTCCAAACAGGAGTATTTCAAAAAACTGTACTTCAAAGGTAGGACTCCTTCTTCTTAATCATGCATAAAAAGAAATTTATCAGAAAATGTTAGAAGCCAGAAGCATCCTAGTTCTTCCCACAAAATGAACAAAGACTTTAGATTATTTTTAGCTATGTATAATTATTTTTTCTGCAAAGATCCATTTAGAAGCAGAAAACAGCTACTGACCCAAGATACAGCAAGCAATTAGTTGAATTAAGTTAACGTAGAGTGAATTTAGGTAACTTGCTCTCCTGTGGCTTTAGTAAAGTGCCGCAGCATATATTTTGCACTTTTTCCAAATTCCTGTGTCTCATGGGAGATGAAAACTCACTCTTTAAACACAGGTTATACAAGGACACTTCTAGATGACCTATAAATAAAAATCTGTATTCATTGACTCACCAAATCTGGAGACAAACCTAGACCTCTCAGTGCTCGAACACTGTTCTGTGTTGGTTTTGTCTTCTGTTCACCAGTGGCATTAGGCTGGAAAGACATATTTTCAAAGCTGAAATAGCAATTAACATCTACTAACAGAACAGTTACAGGTTAAAAGAGAAGTCATTGCAGGAAGTAAACATATCCAAACAGAGCCAGATATGCCAGAAACAGAAATGGCACCACTGTTACTACTTATATAATAAATTCTGTTGCACAAACCCCACGGCCACAGGACAAGCTCAGTCAGCTTGTTCTAAGAGAGGAGCCTGCAGACAGCTACCACTCAATGCTAGCCACTACACCACTTGCATGCCTTGGCCTTTATCTAGGGATACAGCAAGAAGTTCTCCTGAGAACATCCTTTCTGTTTGACAGAAAAAAATGATACAGTTGTTTCCTTGTAAAAAAAAATTTCTATTAGCTCAAATAACCAAAAAGGGAGAATCTCTTCTATGGATGCAGCCTGGCCAGCATGCTGCACATCAAAGCCATTCAGTGCTACACCTCCTGGGGCTCCCACCACCTAAAGAGATGTAAGGTCATTTATACACTTCTCTCCTTAGTGTTAGCTCTAACAAATAGAATTTTAAATGATACCTTTAGAATCTGAGTGCCTTTCTTTGTGGGTTCATAAAGTACCAGCACCTTCCAGTGCAAAGCACAACTATATTTAGGCTTCTAGATAAACAAGTGTTGATAAGGGTGGTTTTGCTAATTGAAAACATTAAAACAGATTATCACATCTGTAGGGTATGCTTTGAAGAGAGCCAGGCCTGGGGCGATGCGGAGGTCAGCTGCAGATCAAAGCAGACGGAATGTATTGATGTGCTAAGGGCACCACAGTTAAGATAAACACTTTGGAAGGGAGCGTGTGACAGCAGGATGCGTTCGTAGGGCTGGTGAGATATGCTCTGCAGCCAGCAGTAACGCTTTCAAGGACTCGTACTTGAAGCCTGCAACCAATCATGTACTGACTGCCGCGCGAAGAGAAGCGTATTACTGTATAAATATCGGGGTGATCCATGAATAAAGTGTCGACTTATGCACATCATATTGGTGTTGCGTCGTCCGGGCCTCACATGAATCCCCACAACACCAATGAAGTAATTACTTATTTACCCCAATGTAGCTGGGTTTCCTATCTCTGCCTCTAAAACCCTTCAACATGAAAGGGTTGAATGGGAAAATTAAACAAATACAAAGCCCAATACAGAGTAAAATCTATTTCATTAATTTTAATAACTTACCTGTGGTACTAGACTAACATGGATATTACAGAAGTTCTCTCTTTTTGCTTTGAACTGAAACTGTCTAAATGCTTCAACAAATGGCATTCCTTCAATATCTCCAATGGTTCCACCCAACTGAAAAAGAAAGCTTGGCTATGTCAGACTGTTGGAAAGCAGAAACAAAATAAATTAAAAAAGTCTATTTCTTACATACTCAACAAATTTTCTGAAATTATCTTAAAAAATCCTGACAATTGAAATTTGCAGGAATACTCTGCAAAGAGACCTCATCTAGTCTGTGCATTTTATTTCCTGTGGAAAATACAAAAAAAATTTTCAGTTTTGTTATATTCGCTTTACATCAAACACAAGTTTCCCATGGGAAGATGTAGTGTGCTGCTAAATAATACATGCGTTCACATTGTGGTGAACAAATAATCAATAGTTAAACTGATGTGAAGATTTTTGTAAAGGAAAAAATTAATTTTCATGTCTCTCAGATTAACGAACACTTGTGACCAACAAGATAGTCATTTAGCAATGTTATCATAGCTTTCCAACATGAATAAATGCCATATGGACAACATGAAATAATATTGTGACATTATAAAAGACTTCAAACATTAATTACCAAACCAAAACCCAAGACTGAATCCATGATACAACTTCTCTATAAAGAAATTAGATGTTCTTCAAAGACATAAAGAGCTGTAGAAGATTAAGCACTGAACAAAGCAGTGTTTACCACGTACAAGCACTTATGAAGTAGCTGTATTTCAGAATGATCTTTCTGTGCCACCAAGTGGCTTTTGACAGAATTGCATATTTGCCTTCACCCAGTACCAAAAAACCTTCTGGCAACTGCATTTGTATGTGACACACATATTCAATCTACCTCCTTCAGGATTTTGCCATGGAAAAAACATTACAACTATGCCTGAAGTCTTGAAGAAAACCATTTTTATCAGGCTGGAGCTAGAACAACAACAAACTGCCTTACATAGAGGAAACAGGAAAATTAAGCTTGAAGTTAAAGCCCATTGCTTATTAATGTTCTTCTGCAACTTCTGTATTTACATTGTTTCAAGTGAAATGTTTGACTCTCACTGTGCACATCATTAAAAATATCTATAGCTATACCAAGAAATATATTTTAATCAAAGCAGATTCTTCTGCGTAAGAAGTACTGAGCAATTCTGTAGCCTAGGTCACAAAGTTTATCAGACTCTTGATTATGGTGGTCACTTCCGGCATTAAATCTATGACATTCTTCTGTCAAATTCTCAGGTGTAATCTTTTTCTGCATTTTCCACTGTAATAGTAATGCTAGCAATTACTGGCTGCCTTACCTTCAGTTGTCTCAACGCCCTAAGGGCAGGTAAAACTCATGGTTTCCATTGTGCAGCAGGTTAAGTGATTAACAAAGTCACCTGCAAAGATCTTAAAAATAACACCAGAAAGCAGGAAACTAATTTATACAGTGTTTAAACATACTCCTTGAAACATAACCACAAGCAACAAGATTGACATCTGAAGTCATATGGGGAGCTAGCATGTTACAGAGTCTCCTGAGACTTCAGCTATTACACGTTTCCTCAATACTATTAACAGTATAAAACTTCAGTGAAATGTCTGTATCTTGGAATACATACTTCACATTGCAGTAATTGGCTGCTTTAGTTTAATAAATTAATAAACTCTTCAGCAGCTCAGTTTCAGCAGTATTCTAGAAGGAATTTAGTCAAGTAAACAGAAGCAGTAGGAACCACACCTATCAGGCTCAGAACAAACCAAAGAACATATATTACAATAAGTAGCAAGGAGAAAACAAGCTAGTTCTTTGTGCTCACTGTGGATATATATCCTGTAAGGTTCCATACTTGCCTCAATTACACAGATTTGTGGCTCTTTTCTGTCATCATCCACTGGAACTTTTGCCTGATTCATTACCCATTCCTGAACTGCATCAGTGATGTGTGGAACAACTACGAGACAAAATCAAAGGCAGCAAGCATATCTTACTTTAGGCCCATAAACCAGTTTTTACATGCAAAAGGGGAAAAATGAGCAGGAAGTCAAAAGCAAACTACTAGCTCCTTTTTCTGTTCCTCTTTTCCTTGAGCACAGAAGCCCAATGTTACAGGAATATGCCCAGATCTCTTGGGAAGGAGAAAGGAATAAAGTGATGCAGCAATGAACAGCTTGTTCTAGCTGATGACTCTTTTCTGAAGATTGAACAAACTAGTATACCACAGAATTAAAAATATCACCTTGAACAGTTTTTCCCAGGTAATCACCATGTCTTTCTTTATTAATAACATGCTGATATATCTTTCCAGTGGTGATGTTGTTATCTTTATAGAGATTGATGTCCAAAAATCTCTCATAATTTCCCAAATCTAAGTCAACTTCTCCACCATCATTCAATACAAAAACTTCACCTGAAAAAAGAAACACAGACAGAAAAGCAATAAAGTAACCAGAAATTATTAAACACATAGCAGGAATACCAAAAACTTATCTTAAAATTAATGTTTTGTAAAATGACATATCACAACAACATATCAAAGTACATGCTGCAAATCAATCTTTACTGTCATTCTGTGTGACTTAATTCTTTTAAGACTCATTATTTTTACATTTATGTCTATATCTCAGTCACTCATAGCTTTGCAAATAAATTTAAATTATATTGCCAAAATATTTAAGTCGCTTAAAAATATTTAACAAGTATTTCAATAGCATGCTCCAACCCTTGATTGGAAGAAAACATTTCCAGCAATCACAAATCAGCAATAAATAAAAATATTAATTTACATGTGGGAGCCAAAACCTGTGGTTTTATAAGCATGAATTATTACACATGTTGAAAATGCTTCACTATAAATTCCTGTTCTTCAGATCTATCTTAATGATTGAAGCTCAGACCAGGAGTAAAGTTATGATGAACATAAATGCTTCTTCAAACATGATCACTGTTTCTTATTTAGCAGTCTCATCTTGTATATTTGGTTCACTATGTCCACAGCGAGGGCTATTTCTGACCCTGAAAAACCTAATGAACGTATCCTTCAGGTTCAGACTTTTCTTAGACCTCTAAAGAGTCCCTAAATTCTGAATCTAACCAACTTTTGAAGGAACTGAAATTGTGAAGAATAACCTCCTTAGCTAATCAGAAATCACCAAATTACAATCCTTTGACTCAATCATATTTCTGCCAAAATGTTAACAAAAGAGGCTTGCCATTCTGACTTGTGAATTTCTACTTACTACCTAGCAAGTCAGTGTTTCTTCATAAGCAGTAAGAAACTTTTAAGTGAACAGAGTGAGAATAAAAAAACAACATCGTGTGGGAATTACATGCCATACTGTCCCCTCTTCCCTGTACCTGACCCAGGGGAGGAAAACACCCTCACAATCTCAGGTCATCACAGGAGTCTTACCACCAAATGTAAAAGCAGAACTTCCCCGGTCTGCTTCCCCTAAGTAGCACCAGATGTCCTTCTGAAAGTTCAGGACTACTGGATTAGTTAAATTTGGCTTTCTGAGAGTTCTGATGTGCTGTGCTCTAATTCCACTTAAAAAGCAAAGTGGCCTTTTTTTCAGTTCAAGAGATCAACACATTTATTTCCAGTTCCAAAAATGTTGGTCTAGACTAAAAGGAAGCAGACAACATCCAACAAATAAAAGGAATTGGAAACGTCTACTGGCTGAAGGTACTTTGGAACTTTGAAAACCATTTTTTTGTAATAAATGCATGAGTAACAAGCTAGGTCACTGAGGGAACATTCAACTTCATAAATGCATGTCAGACTGTCATGTAGGTCATCAGCAATATAGTGAATACAACCAACATAGCTTAGAGAACTAATCAACAAAACTAAGCATCTACTCTTTAGTTGGCTCTCTAAGCTTCACTGATGGTTTTGATCAGATCTTCATTGACCAAAATGAGAACTTAACCTAACTCTCATGAAGAGACTTACACTAGAAGGCAGTGACACCTGACACCCTGATAACAGCATTCACAAGTAACTGTTGAGGATAAAGTAAGTTTTGTAGTACTATTCCTTATTTTTTTCTTTAAACAAGTTGAATTGAAGATAGTGTTAACTGAACTAGGATTTTCCCAACAAAGTGGCATTTTATAGAAAGGAAGCACCTACTCGTAAAAGTATCTTCAACAAACAGGCTTCTCCTCTCTTTACTTAGAGCCTTGAGAACACATAGTAAGGAACAAATTTGCATTCCAAAATAGATTACAAAATTATTAACAACTGTTGTTTAAAAAAATAATAATAAAAAAATAAAATGAACACAAAAAACAACCAAAACACCACATTACTGTGAATACAAATCCTTATGCAAAAGGTAACAGCACTGACTCTCATACCATGTTCATATGGTGAAAAGGTCCCAGCATCTATGTTTATGTAAGGATCAATTTTGATTGCAGTGACACGTAGACCACATGATTTCAGTATGGTGCCAATGCTGCTTGCAATGATCCCTTTGCCAATGCCTGAGATGACACCACCAGTAACCAGGATGTACTTCATTGGAAAATCAGCACAAGTACACAGATCTCAAGCTGGAAATCTAAAATGAAAAAGATGTACAGTTGATGAATGCAAATTCATGTCAGGTAAGAACACAGCCTCAGTATGCAAAGAATCTAAATTGGAATGACCTTCAGAAACAAACAACAAAAATTACCATTTAGGAATCTGGGAGTAGGATTCATCTCTCCCAGCTTATACACCAATGCACAAGCTAAGCACCTAAAATCTCTCCAGAGTCAGTGTAAAAAGAGGTGTCATTTTTATTCATTGCCCTGTGGAGACGTCAAAGAGGCACAGTTCATCTGATGCATTCCTCTCCTATGACAAGAAAAGCCAGCTAACTTTTAGAACCAGAATTTAGGCAAGATGAATCTCACCCTGGATTCTTCATAAATTAAAGTTGTGTCCTGGTTTGAGTTAGAACCAAACCAATTCTGTTCAGTGATTTTACCTTTCATCTGAATCTCTTCTAACTAACTGCACCTTCTGAAGCTCACAGCATGTTTTTGCAGACAGTGACTGCTTCTAGCAGTGATAACGTCTGATGTTTAGAGTTACTACCCAGGGCTGGTGTGTGCAGACCAAGGTCACTGCTAGATCTCGTGTTCCACATTGCAGGGGTGCAGAAAGTGAAAGGCTGCACCTGCAGGGAGGAGAGGCCAGGATGGGTGTTTCACATATGTTTTGGGAACTTATCTCAAAGATTGTTCATTGCTACATCAGCCAGAACACTCACATTCTCTATCCAGTAGGTTTACCCACAAAAATACCATCTATTCCCTTTTTCAGCAGCTTTCACTTTTCCAACTCACAGTCTGCCAAGTATTTCATCAAAAGTCTTATAATATCCTACTGATCAATATGAGACCAGGGATGAAAAACTGAGCCAAAATGTTCATATGTTGTATACTACAGCACATTACTGTGCGAGAGCCTAGAGCCCTTTCTTTGCATGCCTACCCATTCTCCTTCTCAAAGTAATTACTGTGAGAGAAAAATCAGCAAAAAAAATCAATTAGCATCTCTGGAGTATGATGCAGAGTAAGAGTTGATGCTGTTCTAGAAGGCAATATTGCACCTGTTTTAAGTTTCAGATTTAGAGAAACATCAGATGTTACGACACTCACTGGCACCATGCACTCATAACAGGCAACCCTGAATAGAGTAGCTCTGAGACCTCTGGCATGGCCAACTTGCCAGAGTCCCTGCTTCCCTGTCTAGACCATGAAATATATGATTCTTCACACCAGGGAACTACGAGCACTCACAAATATTACACCCCGAAGGCAAAAACATGGTGGTTAATGTATCTGATCAAGGCTTCAGCACCATAATATGCAACATCCTATTATTTCACAGTGCTCTATAATAGTACTAGTATAGCCAGATACAGGAATTTCCTCTCTTGAAAAATTGGTTCTGTTTAAGAAACCAGGATAATTAAAACTGGGAGGGGGGTGTGAAGATGGGGACCTGCTACAAACTAAGAGATTCAAACATCATACTAGGTAAATCACATTACTG
>VYZX01028064.1:139671-169610 GCA_013401335.1 Brachypteracias leptosomus | reverse complement strand
ACCTTGCACTGTGTATGAGGATGAACAGTAAGTGATCCAGAATAAAGATGAAACCACTCCCTAAAAATTCTGATAATTACTATCCTAACCAAAAATTCTTCATCACCCTTACTGTTGGTATAATCTGCTGTTTACATCAACTGCTGTTAAAGTGTCCCTGCAAGTCTCCCACTTCCTCCAGCTTTCAAACAAGCAGATTTTGTCATTTCTCCACTCCATCTGAAACTGTGTGTATTGCATCCATAACCATATTCACAGTACAGTCGGGCAGCTGTGGAGGCCAATCACTGGAATAACTTTTGAATAATGACAGCACGGCTCACCACGGAGCAAAAAAATCTAAGGTCAAGAAAATCTTTCCTTACTTAAGTACCTAATTCATCCAAAACAACCTGCAACAGCACATGATCTAATGGCATTCAGTATAAATGAAAGCAGTGTGGGTCTTTACCTACTGGTAGTAAGTGGCAGCCAGTGAATGAAAATTTTAACTCTTCCTCTTTCTATACTGAAGTAACATAAGCCTGGATCTTCAGGAGACAGACATTAAACCCTGTTACCATTGCTCTTATATTTATTGACAATAGGATTTAATAAACCACTATTTCCTTGTCCATATGGACAAAACGAAGACCACAGCCACCAAAAGTCTTCAACTCCGGAGAAAAGAATAATCAGAAATTAACTTTTCCCTGCCATTTAAGTTTTAATATGTAACATTTTTAAGAAGTTTAAAGATTTGGAGCCTACCTCCTCAGTTTCAGACTATGCCTTCATAAATCAGCTAACATAGTTGTCAATTTTTCATAATTATTAAATAAGAAACATCAACATTTCGTAATTATCTAAGTCATCTTCAAAGCTACTTCCAGAGAAGGGGGGAGGGGAGAGATAATATAACAGGTATAAGTCTTGAATATGTGCCACTTCTAAACTCTTAAACCCAACCACCTCGCTTTCAGGAAGAGATTTTTAGCTGGCTGGGATTTCAGCAAAAACAGCCATTTCCCGGCAGCTTAAGGAAGCCCGATGTTTATAACGCAATTGAAACCGAACTCCAGGTAGCTTGGGAAGTCGATTGGGAAATAGCGCTAGGGGAGGGAAAGCAACAAGCGAACACTGGAAGCAAACACTTCGCGGGGAGCTCGGCACAGGCGAGGAGGAACGCGAACGGCTCCGCGCACCCTTATCAACAGGAGCTCGCCGTCACCAGCGGGGATTTCGGCTCGTTCCCCCGAAACGCGCTGCGCCACAAGTGCGGCCGAGCCCCGGAGGGGGGTCCCCATGTCCTATCCCACCCCAGCAGCCTGGAGGCCGTTACCTCAGGGCGGTGACAAGCGGCTCCGCCACGGCCCAGGTGCGGGACGGGAAGGGCCGTCAGCGGGCAGCCGCTAAGCGGGGGCCGGGCCGAACGGTGGAGCGGAGAGGCAGCACAGCCGGGAACGAGGGGGGCTGCTCTTCCCGAGCCCCCCAAGCTGCCGGCCTGCGACTTACCGCCCCCACCGCCTTGTTAGGTTTAAAGGCGGCTACTCCAACCGGCAACCCGAGGCTTGTCCGCTGCCCGGTAGCCACGGTGGGGTCACCGCCGGGGACTGCCAGACTGAGGCGAACCGACGCGGGGAGGAAGCGGCACCCCCCTGCCGCCCCCAGCCCAGAGGACGGCGAAGCCCCATGGCAGCACCCAGCCCCGAGCTGCAGGTGAGGAGCCGACGAACCCGGCGCGCCGCTTCCCCGGCCGCAGCGGAACTAACCCGGCGCGCGGGGCCGGCTGGGGCGCGAGTGCCCGGTGGTGGGTGGGCGCGCGCTCCCTTCTTCCTCCGTCCTTCGGGACAGGTGCCCCGGGGCGGCCCCACGCGCGCTTCCCGCCCTCCGGCAGCTGCAGCGGCAGCAGCAGCAATCTGCCCACCTCGCGCGCCAGCGCCGCTGCCCCGCCTTCCTCCCCGCCCCGGCTAGAGCACCGCCCTTCCTCGCGGCAAGTCGGAAGTGGCGTATGCGGAAGGAGAGGACAGCCCGAACTTCCGCACACAGAGTCCTTTGGCTGCTCAGCGTTAGTAGCGCCCGTTAACGGCCGAGCGCGGCCGCCGCCGCTCTTACACCATGCTGCGCGGCCTAGGCAGCTGGTTTGGGCTGGAGCGGACGGGGGAGGAGAAGTTGTTGCCGGCCGAGGAGAGGCGCAGCTCCGCGGAGGACGAGGAGGCGATGGCAGCTGCGGATGCGGAGCCGACCGCGCAGAGCTCGGAGCAGGTGGAGCTGCAGGCGGACTCGGAGGCGCTCCTCAGCCAGGCCAAGGGATTCGGCAGTGAGTGTCCTGCCCTCGCACGCCGGCGCTGTCGGGGAGAGCGGGAGGGAGACGGCCCGGCACCGCCAGCCCCGGGGCGCACCCGCACCTGCCCAGAAAAGCGCCTCTCGCGTTGACCCTGCGGTTAATCGCGGCCAGAGTGCCTCCGCTCCGCTTCCCCGTGGTACCCTGGGCCGCAGCGGAGAGGTGTGAGGCTCCCCCACCCATCGCTAAGGCTGGGGGCCTTCATGCAAGGAGAAAGCTTGAGTAAAGGAATAGCTTCAGTTGTTGGAGCAGTGTATCATGTCCAGGCATCATCATGCAGGGAGTGCTGCAGTGGATCTAGTTTAAAACTTCTCTGGGAAAGTTTTTCTGTAGGAAAACTTCTATACCAAAAGAGTTTTCAAAGATGAACGGGCTGCCCAGGGAAGTGGTTGAATCACCATTCCTGGGTGTATTTAAAAGCTGTTTAGATATGGTGCTTAAGGATATGTGTAGTAGTGGGCCCGGCAGAGTTAGGTAACAGTTGGACTTGAT
The DNA here is from genome assembly GCA_013401335.1 of Brachypteracias leptosomus. Classification (NCBI taxonomy): domain Eukaryota; kingdom Metazoa; phylum Chordata; class Aves; order Coraciiformes; family Brachypteraciidae; genus Brachypteracias; species Brachypteracias leptosomus. The sequence continues at coordinate 166,795 of VYZX01028064.1, read as the reverse complement.
GATCTTAAAGGTCTTTTCTAACCATGGCAATTTTGTGATTCAGTAAAAAAAGGAAAAACATAGCCTTTGCAGCAAAACTCCCATAGAATGGTGAGAGTAGCACAGGGTAGCAACTAGAGGAGGGAAAGTAGACCAGATTCATGGATGTTTAGAGGTTAAAGAAGTTAGTAGTACTTATCATTGGCACTTAAACCAAATCTTTAGTTGAGCTAGACAATTTACAGATAGGTTTTAAGATGAGTTAAGCATGGTTATTCTCAATTTGACAAATGTAAAAGAAAAATCACTTTTCATCTAGATAACAATAACTCCAACCTACCTTGGATGCAAAATGAGAAACACAAATTTATGAGGTGACCTGAAGACTTTAAAAAGAAAAAAAACAAAACCCAAACCTGAAGCATATCATTTGTAAATGATAATTCAGGTTAGGCCAGTTAGTAAGGAAAATAGTCTTGGTGAAAGGTCATTGCTTCCTACCTATTTCTGTTTTATATTTACACATACCTTTGCTGTGCATCTCTTTTTAAATCATATCTGTTAACTGAAGTCTTCGGGCATGCATTGCTACCATGTATTTCACAAGATGGAGTTTTCATACAGCTTGTCCAGTCTCTTCCACAGTTAAACTATCCTCTGCAATTGATAAAGCTGGAAGTCTGGAGGTGACCTAATCCTATAATTTTGTCTTCATTTTTCTAAATTTCAGAGATTTGTTTTAAATAGCAGTTACCAGCAATGTTTGAATTCTTAATAATACTGTGCACGGTGAAAAGGTATTGCCTCCCAGGAAATAAAAAAAATAAAATAAAATTGGGTGCTTAAAATGTGAACCGAGCAAATGGCTGCAAAGTTCCTTTCAGTTAACTTTTTCAGAATTCTTACTAAATGAGCAACATTTCTTTAAGTATCTGTTTTGTTCTCGCTGTGGGAGAAGTGATGTGCTTCATGAATTAGTGTGGGGTTTCTGTGATTTTTCATAGGAAAGTAATGGATTTTGATAGTTTTATTGAATTGATCTGAGACAAGGATATGATTTGCTATACATAAGAACTCTGCTTTACAGTAGTTGATTCATAGATAAAATTAATGCAAATTACAGCTCCTTACTTGTTGCTAAGTGTTTGGAATTTTTTTTTTGCTGGTCAAGAGAGACAGGGAACTAGTGGAGAGAGTCCAGTGGAGGACTATGAGGATGATTAAGGGACTGGAACATCTATCTTGCCAGGAAAGGCTGAGAGACCTGGACCTGTTTAAACTGGAGAGAAGGCTGAGAGGGGATCTGATCAGAGTTTACGAATATCTGAGCTGTCAACATCTGAAGCTGTCAACAGGATGAGGCCAGTCTCTTTTTAGTGGTGCCCAGTGATAGGACAAGAAGCAACAGGCACAAACTGGAACACAGGAGATTCTACCTCTACATCAGGAAAAACTTCTTTACTATGAGGGTGACGAAGGTTGTGGAGTCTCCTTCTCTGGAGACTTTTAAAACCCACTTGGGCATGTTCCTGTGTGGCTTGCCCTAGGTGAACCTGCTTTAGCAGGGGGGTTGGAGGTCACTTCCAACCCCTGCCATTCTGTGAAAGGTTGATCTGAGGTGGTTCTTTACTGTGCTTTGCCTTGGACTATCTGAGCTGCAGCAGTTTATCTGTGTAGTCTGGTCAAATACGTGTCTGGTTGTTGTAAATCCTAATCTGGTAGTCACTCTGATTGTTCAGGAAGGAAAAAAGACTTTGCGTTTCAAGAGAAGTATTGACTGTTACAGATATAAAGGTCCATCCCATAATTTGCTCTGAAAGTGAGAATTTGGTTTAGTGATCCATGGACTTATTGTCTGTGACACCAGAGAAGGTTGTGATGGAAAGGCTTTTTTATAAGGATTTGGACATCACTGCTTTAACACGTGGTAACTCTAGAAACATCTGCATGACTAACCAGGGTAACTGTGTAGAAGGACTCTTCTAGCACGCTAGATTTTTACTGGTAAAACCGAAGCCTGAAATACATTATTTTTTGCTCATTATCACATCATTGCAATAGTTAGGAGGGTTTGTCAATGTGAACTAATAATAGAAATATTGCTAGATATATATTCTTAATACAGGCATATATTTGTAAGGGAGGGAAAATTTCTTGGTTGTTTGAAAGTGGAAGTGCTGTTTTCCACCACTAATTCTATTTTTCTAAGGTTAAGTACCACCTCTTACTGATGTTTTTTAAGTACCTTAGTTAAGAAGAAATTTGCCCTTAATGGAAATTACAGTGTTTTACTCTTCAGACTGGTTCCAGGACTGGCCAAAACCACTTTGCCCAACAATAACAAAATATATTACATATAAGAAAGTTTCCAGGGATACATTAAACAACCAGTGAAAGCTGATAGGGAGGAAACAGTCCGGTAGGCTGCTGCTTCCTCTACTGTCATAAGGGGAATAGAATATGTGTCTTTATCTAAAGTGTAGAACATAACCTTTTTTTTTTTTGTACAATGTGAAGCATGTGATGGGTTGTAAAGCCTGATAACAGATATGAAAGATGCTAGCACATACTTGAAGGAAGTTTGGTTGCCACCAATCTGTGGCTTATAAATGGAAGTTACATATAAAAAACTGCCTTGCTTAAGGGCTGGCGAGACCTCTGCGTATTTCAGTATTGATGTGGTGATATCATAAAGAGAGAATATTTTATACTCCACAAAGAACCTGACAGCTTTCCATAAGGTGGCACAAATATTCCAAAGTAACTTATTCTACCAGTGGCTCACAACAGTGTGTTAAAACAACTTGCATTTTTTTTGCATGGTAAGGTTATTTCTTACATTTCTAACCTGTAAGGAAACTGGAATTTTTGTGAGGGCCTCAGAAGGAAGGTGGGGTTTTGTTTGTAATGGAAGTGCTGGGGTTTTTTTGAAAGCCCCCTGATAAAAGTCAAAGTTGACTTTCTGGAATAACTAAAATGTTCTTACAATCCTGCATGATTTGCATTCTTGCTAATGCCTCAAATATATCTTTGATAGTTACTATGTAGTTTAGATCCACCATTACTACTTCTAACCCTAGAATTAGACTAGACTATTTCAGTTGGAAGGGACCTACAACAATCATCTAGTCCAACTGCCTTACCATTTCAGGGCTGACCAAAAGTTAAAGCACATTAAGGGTGTTGTCCAAATGCCTCTTAAACACTGACAGGCTTGGGGCATCGACCACCTCTCTAGGAAGCCTGTTCAGTGTTTGACCACCCTCTCAGTAAGAAATGCTTCCTAATATCCTGTCTAAACCTCCCCAGATGCAGCTTTGAGCCATTCCCATGTGTACTATCACTGGATCCCAGGACGCTCAGCACCTCTCTCTTCACTTCATTTTCTCAGGAAGCTGTAGAGAACAGTGAGGTCACCCCTCAGCCTCTTTCTCTTCAAACCAGACAAGCCCAAAGCCCTCACAGGACATTCCTTCCACCCTTTTCACCAGCTTTATTGCCCTTCTCTGGATGCATTCAAGGACCATAACATCCTTCTTAAATTGTGGGGCCCAGAACTGTACACAATACTTGAGGTGAGGCTGAACCAATGCTGGATACAGTGGGAGAATCACTTCTTTTGAATAACTGGTTAAACTGTTTGATGCACCCCAGGATGTGGTTTGCCCTCTTGGCTGCCAGGGCACAGTCCTGATTCCTGCTGAGCCTGTGGTCAACCAGTAGCCCCAGGGCTACTGCAGGGCTGCTCTCCAGCCACTCCTCTCCCCTTTTACACTACTACCTGGCATTACTCCATCCCAGGTACAGAATTTGGCATTTATTCTTATTAAATTTCATGCCATTGATGAATACCTAATACTCCAATATATCTAGATCCCTCTGCAATTATCCCTCCTGATATCTTATCATTGTATGTACTGTAACTGTGATATTACAGTCATAATACAACTGTTCAAATGTAAAAAAGTGCTTGTGACATGTCATCTGATAAACAATACCAATGTTGCTTTAAGATCTTTAGTCGATAAACCTCTATTTAATGTTTCTGAAGTTTGGGATCTTGACAGTGCCGCTTGCAAGTTTAATTAAAAATGAACAGTATAATGCAACTACCCATTCTACATAGTTCTTTCCCTGTCACCTTTCTTCACTTCAGCACTGCTAATATAAAAAAATGCTAGTTACACTTTGGAAATATTTGTTACTGTTGTTCTGAAATTGAACATACTCAGAAAAATAAGCAAACGGGGCCACAGTGCTTCTCATGGAGCTATAAAGAGGAAGACAATGCAAAATAGAAAACGGCAAACATTGAGAGCAAGCTTCTGTCTCAAGACTTTTGAAGGAATCTCTGGTGTTACTTATCTGAATTTTTTCATGCATTTGCTGCCTTACTTTGTGAGACTTTATTGTGTGTGTTGATTTTCTTAAATATATAATTGTGTTTTAATACTGTTGCTGAAGTTACTTTATTGTTTAATATCTCTAAGATGTTTTAATGAAATTAGGAAAGACACATTGTTTCAGAAAATTATTGGAAAGCAATATTTCAAGGACCATTTGGAATGTTTGATTTATTAAACTGGGTTCACGTATAAAAGTTTGATTTACAGAAAGTTGTGCTCAAACAGAGTTTAATCATCATCCCTAAAGAATATGAACTAGAAAAGGATAAATGGGATTTTAGGAGTTCTTTGTAGGCCATAAGCTGAGTTAAATGATTTTGAAAGAAGCTTTCAAGCAGGTATCCAGATGGCTAAAGAGAAAGGAAAATAAATCTACTAAGAGAACTAAATGTAAAGAGATCTTTTTTTAAGGTCTTTCTCTTCTGTGAAAGGTTACCTCTTCAATTTTGCTACTGCTGCTACAAAAAAGATATCAGAATCCGTTGCCGAAACAGCACAGACGATAAAGAAGTCTGTAGAAGAAGGAAAAATTGACAGTATCATCGATAAGGTATTTTATTTCTAAATACTTGATCTGAAAGATGTTTGCTTACAGTCATTGTAGCATGTGGTAGATCTGGTATGTGATAACATTTCTTTAAGACTGCTTCAGGAATTACATCTTTCAAGAGCCAATATCTCCTGTCATGATAAATTATGCAACTGAGATGTTTATTCAGGGTAGATGTGCCAAAAAAATGTTCACTCTGCTTTACTCAGTACTGCAGCTGTGTTCCATTCTTTCAGGATGTAGATACTTTGGAGAAAGAGCAGAAGAAAATATGAAAAACACTGACATAGGAAAGCCTGGAAGAATTAGTAGAGACAGGAAGTTGGGGGATGTCTGGGAGATGTGTAGGATAGATTACCACCCCCCCAGTTTATTTAGAATCATAGAATGGTTTGGATTGGAAGGGACCTTAAAGATCATCTAGTTTCAACCTCTCTGAAAGATGGAAAGAGGAGTGCTATAGCTTGCATCTTATGCATCTCTGAAGCAAGATTCAGAATTAGCTTTGTGGTTATTGTTTACTGTGAACCTAGAGCTATACAGGTATGGTTTCATAAGACCCATTGGGTTAGTGAAACAGCTTATTATTGTCCTCTTCTTTCCCCCACCACAACCCTGCCACTTACCTCTTACCCTCCCTGTTCTGGCTGCCAGCTCCAGTTGCTGAACTTCTGCCAGCAAGTGTACTTGTAGTGCTCTAACTCACAAACTTGGCAGAAAGAAAAAATTTTTTTTAAAAAGAAAAAGGTGGCAGTAATTGCTATACAGTGTTGTTCTGTGTTTGGTAGCGAGGGTAGCTTGGAAGTGGAAGGGAACTGGCTAAAACCAACCCAGCTATAGTGGGACTATGTATCCAACAGTGTCAGACATGGAAGATGCAGACAGATCCCTCTTCCTGTTCCTGTTTTAGGCACCCTTTTAGGGGAACTAAAGTGTTGCCTTTTTTCTTTCTCTTTTTTTTTTTTTTTTTAATGCAATGAAATTCAGTTTCTTGATATAATAAGTGTTCATGTTGTCTTCCAAACTAATCATCAAATGGCATTTCTAAATTTCTGTTATGATCGAATTTTATCTCCAGATTTTATTGACTTTGTGACAACTGTCTATATATAGTAGCAGTTATATTTCTTACTATGGTGTATTAGAGTCTAACATAATTTTGATCCACATCAAAAAGGAAAAATCAAGTAAGAATGTTACTTGGTGATTTAATACACAGCTAATAATGCTCATAAGAAACTGTAGCTGAGTATAGAATCGCAGAATACCTACAGCATATTATATGCCTAAAATACTATTTATTTTTTCCATGAATGCCTTAATATGAATTTCCTGTTTTGACTAGTAAGTTTACAAATGGGAAAAACAGGATTATAGCTGTATCGTTGTAAAGCTTTTTTTCTTACAGCATATAAGTTATTTTATTCCATAAATAGCAAAAATTCATAACTTACAACCAGGAGGAACCACAATATTTGTATAACAGGTACTACGTTAGTTCTCTCACTGATATTAATCTTAAACTGAAATACTGAGTTATTGGAGAAGAAGAAAAAAAGAATTTATCAGGATTTGACTTTGAAGACTTGCGTGCTGTTTGGCAACTTGTTAAGCCATAGACCTTAGTGCATAAAATGTGTATTTTGTGAGTGGTTTAAGTATTCATGTCTAGCCTCATGATTTTTTTGCCTCTACTTTCAGCTACAGAACAACATTTACATTATTAGGTCTATATTATGGCATGCTGACTGCTGAACTGTTCTCCATTTTTTAATTCTAAATTCAATCTAGGTTATTTCTGAACATAATTTTTTGATGAAAAATTATCAGCAATGTAAATGGAGGAATTATTTCAGCTAAGCAGACATTCTGAAAATCATACTTAATTTTACAAGTCTGATTTATTGTAATGGATATATCTCTCAGGCAAATCTTGAAATTTATTGTAAGGCCAAGGATATCTTTAAGTGTTTAATGCTTTAAAAACATGTTTAAATAAGTCTAAACAGTCTATGTTGCCTGCGTTTGATATGATGAAGCAGTATGTGTATATGCATAGTATTCTGATATTAAAATTATCAGCTGGAATTTTCCTTCTTTTTTTTGTCCCTTGAACTTGATAAAACTATAAATATAATTTTGAAAGCATATGCAATAGTTTAAACTTTTAAAGGCAAAATTTAATGTTTCAGTAAAGAGGAAAGTATGATTTACCTGGAACACCTTTAATTTAAAAAAAGGGCAACCATGTATATAAGAATGTGATCCTGCAGTGTATTTGAAATCACTTTGAGTGAACATGAAACAAGAGGAGTGAATATTTTTTTTTTTTTTAATGTGGTTTCCTAATTTTTATTTTAGACAATTATTGGAGATTTTCAGAAGGAACAAAAAAAATTTGTCCAAGAGCAGCAAACAAAAAAATCAGGTAATGTATGCATTTTTCAATAATGCATAACATTGCATAAGCTAAAACTTGCTGAAAGCTGGACAATTGAGGTATATGTAAACCTAATCTATCAAAACTCTGTCTAATGAAAGACATTATGGCAGAATTTAACATGTATTGCAGAATAGGAAAATGACATTTTTAAATGAGGTTGGTGTTACGTTATCTACTTGGTTTAGATTTGCTTTTTTAATCAAACTCAGCTTTATGACAGTAACTCAAAGATCACTGTGTTAGCAGAGCTGATCTCTTATTGTTTTGACTCTTAAGACTATTGAAAACAGGCATGTTGATTACTTTTGAGCTTTAGTAATCATGTCACGTTTTTGTAATGAAATTAAAACATCGGCTAGGGTTTGCACTATAGTGTTTAATTAGTTTTGCTCTAGGAGTTGTTCTGTTTACATTAAAGGCATAATTGTTCTTTTGCTTTCCCATAAATCATTTCCTTTATAATTATCTGTGATCTAAATCCTTTAAGTTATCCACCCATGTACTATTGACATCACTGGATCTGTTTGAGACTTTAAAATAAGCACTTCTCTTTTTTTTAATGTTGTGTTTTGTCATTGACTTTTATTTTTTTTAAATGTGTTATGTGAATACAGTAATTTCTGACAGTCTAAATAATTAGTAGCTCTGTTGTTAATCTTGAAAATGCACTAGCTTTAAACAGTTTGTGATAAAATTTTCCATAGTGTCTGTACTTAGTATGGTTAGTCTGTACTCAGTCTGGTTTCTTCTTGGAAGACTGCTTATGTGATTGTGTTGTCTGTATTTCTGTCTTTTTATCTCTGCTAGTAAACTTTGGCATCTGTTAATATATTTCTACAAGTTTCATGAAAATAGGTAGGTAGATTGGCAAAAGGAGGAGTAACAGATGACTGAACTGAAAGAAGCATTAGCATCAGATGTGAATCCGTGTGGCTAAAAGATCTTGCATAGGCAAATAAGAATTCTTAGTTTAAGTGCACAAGAATTACTTATTAACTGTTACAGATGCATTATAATGTCTATGTAGGCTAAAATTGCATTGACAGTGAAGAGATTAATAGATTTCTATACTTCTACAATAGTTTTTCTTCTACATACAACCTACAGAACTATTTTGGAAGTATCTTTGTAAGTATATAAACCAGCTGACTCAAGTATGCTTATTCAGTGTAACATGTTGTAATTTATAAACAAATTTGTAACTTATTTTTTTTCATCATTAAAGAATTGGTGTCCTCTGGGTGTTAGAAAATTAATAGTAAATTATTTTGAAAACTTAATTTAGACAAAGTTTAAAATCTAGAAATTTCTATTTACAGGCAGCCTAACCAGTTACACAGCACTACTTCAGTAACTGAACTAAGAGGCACCAAGTTCTGACTGGTGCACACTGCAAAAAAATCCCCACAGTTGTAGTTTTACAATAACAGAAATCAGCAACTATGTAATTTTTTAAAATTTATTTATTTTTTTACCTTTGGTAAGCAAAGATCCATTTCTAGAATTTTTTATGCATTGAGTTTAGTTTAGGAAAAAGGAACAATGAATTGGTTTACTGATGTAAGTCTGCTTATATTGTTGACATATGTTACTTTAAGGTATTTTGTTGGGTTTTGTTTGCTTTTTTTTAAAGTAATACACATGGAATTATTTTCCTCCTTTCAATAACAGAAGCAGCAGTACCTCCCTGGGTAGACAGCAATGAAGAAGAGACAATTCAACAACAAATACTGGCCTTATCAGCAGTAAGTTTTTCATTTCCTGTAAGATTAGAAATATTTCTGTTGAGAGGTTAAAACTTCCTTTTTGTTTCAATAGAAGCTTGGCTGGTATTATTAAATTATGTATTTTCAGTATACTTCTTTTAACGCACCTGTCACTACACTGATCATGTGCAAGAGTAAATAGTTATTTCAGTATTGACTAGAGCCAAATTAGATCCTCAATATAATTTTTAATTATTATAAGGGGTTTACAGCTTTGTGGTACGATAGAATTATGTGGGAAGTGGATAGTTTTGCTGGTCTCCTGTGTGAAATATGATATCCTTTTTCTGATATCAGTTAATGACCATAAATATGTTCTTCAAAGGATAAACGGAATTTTCTGCGAGATCCTCCAGCAGGTGTACAATTTAATTTTGACTTTGATCAAATGTACCCTGTTGCAATGGTGATGTTACAAGAAGATGAACTGCTCAACAGGATGAGGTTTGATCTTGTTCCCAAACAGTAAGTAATTTCTTCTGATAACTATGTATTGTTATACTTTCAATGTGTCTGTAAATACTCGTAAATTACTCCTTTTTTTCTTTTCACTTCCTTCAGTTCTTTCTGTATGTACTTCCTCTGTATGTATTTCATATCTGCTAGTTTCAAGTGCATGGAATATTGCATGTGCATTGCAGTTTAGCAATTGGAGGAGAGAGCAGAAGTAGGTCTGTTATTCAGAACCGATGAGGATCTGTTGAATAAGTATGGGAGAGGTCTTAAATTTTTCCATTCGCATTGTGCTAAATTAATTGAAAATCTTTTTTGCAAACAAAGGCAAACACAGCAACAAACACATTTGGATCTGTTGGTGTAACTGACGCTCTAGGAAGGTTATTAGAGAGAGTCACAAGTCTCCCAGAGAAATAGTAAAAGAGTACATCACAAAACAGGAGCATGCAGGCAAAAGCTGGTTTTGAAAGGCAGTGGGGAAAGCTCTGTGTTGCGACTGCCTTCCTTCTGGTGGACCTCAACTGAAAGATCCATAAGGTCTTTGTCACAGCAGTTAAGGCCTGTTCCAGTATGGCTTCTTGATCCCAGCTTTATTGCAGTGCTGTTCTCCTTTTTCCAGTCCCAGACTCTGCTCCTAAAGCTTATTTCACAGGTCAACATTCTTGTTAAGTAAGAGTTCCCAACATTAGTCTCCTTGTCTGAGGATGGAAACAGGAAAGAAAATACCTCTCTTTGATCTTTTCTCTCTTAAATCTCCTTTTATAAACCTTTCCAGCTCCTCATTTTACTTGCCTCCTTCCCTGCTGTTCTTTGCGGCTTTCAGTCCTAAAGCTCTACCCATATTCAGATCTGCTGGTGATGCTCAGTCTTCAGCCCCTGTCCATGCTGTCCTTGTCTATTCTACCACATTGCTTAATAGTTTGAGATTTTTGTTTTCTCGTTCTTGGTCTCAATAGTCACTGTTTGCCTGAATGGATGGGAAGGTAACTTCTTTCTTTCTTGACCAACGCACCTTCCTCCCCATGGGTTTCGCCTTTACTGGCTTCTGTTCTCTCTGGGTTAAAGCTATGTCTTTCCTTGCTTGCTGGAGGATTATCAGAGGGAAAAGTTACCTAAGAAATGGGAAAATGGGATACTCTCGCACTTATCAGAGCTGGTCATTTCTGAGACGGCAGTTTCTAGTTACTGAAGGTCCTGTGGACATGCTCAAAGCTTTGCAGATAGCAAAATAATTCAGCTGCAATCTAGGAATGGCTTCTACTTATAGATCAAAGGTGTTCCAGTTCCACTTCAGGTCTAGGGAAGATGTAGATAAATATAGTTTGACGGTGATAGAATGTTGGTTTTAGAGACAAAGTTAAGAGAACAGGGTTATTTGGCTTGTCGGATTTGTTTACATAATTTGGCAAGAGAGAACAGCAGAATATTTTTCCAAATTATGTATTGCTTTTGTTAAGCTTTTTCTAAATTATTGTTATTATCACGAGTCTATTGTAACTGTCTTGTAAGAGATCAAGAACTCCCAAGTGATTAATTTTTTTAAACTCTGTTAATATGGATGTCTTTTAAGTTTTTACTTAAATGGCAGCTATGTCTGTTCCTTCCCTCTGCGTATTTAATTTTATTTCATTGATAGGTGGTAAAAGGAACCATATTTCAAATGTAATAATCAAAATCTGTTTATCTTCTCTAGCGTCAAGGAGGAGGTATTCTGGAGAAATTATTTCTACAGGGTATCCTTAATTAAACAGTCAGCACAACTCACTGCACTTGCAGCTCAACAGCAAGCAGTAGGAAAAGAAGAGAACAAAGGCAGAGAAGAGGACAGTCAACTGAAAGGTACAGAAAGAATTTGTTTCAGCACAGCTCATTAAGTAGCGTCATGCACACTGACTGTGACATTGAATTTTTATCCTGGGTTTCCTATTAAATCAGAGCTTCTCTCACCATACTTGGTTTGCTTGTCCAGTTGGAGGAAGAAGAGGCTCCTAGTGCTTTTAAGCTGTTTTACAATTTCAGCCAACTTTGTCAGAAGAGTGGAATTCTGAAGACATAAAATTTTGTACTTGACATATAACAGCTCAACACTACTAGTGGTCTCTGGTGTGCTCTTTTGACTTGTCAGAAAGAAGTAGGAGGTACCTTTAGTTCACCTGATAAGACAACAGGTACCAGCCAACCCAGCCAGCTGCCATATGATTTGCTCTTGGCTTTTGCTTAGGCCTCAGGCCAAAGAGAAGTTAGTGAGTGATACAAGGGTGGAATTTCTGTGGTGGTGAAGGCAGAGGCAGACAGGATGTGGGAAGGCCCACAATGTATTGTAGAAATAGAGGAAGATGGGGACCAGGAGGCTACCTGGAATTCAACCTTGAGCTGAAAAAGTCACTTGAACATAGGCATCTTCAGTTACATTGATCAGTTTATACAGATGACCCTCTTGTGAACCACTGAGGAGCTTAAAGAATGTAAAGCAGTTGCTGGCAAAGACACAAAAGATAACTAGTAGCTCACTAAATATAAGCTTAAGCTAGGTACTCTCACCACCCCTGATAAGACACCTCAAGAATCTTGGCAGGCTGAGTAGGCATTAAGCAAGAGGAGGAAGCCTTCACTGCACCTTACAACAGATTCTCATATCCCCAACATCAATACATTGTCATCATCCATGAAATCCGTTAATGTTCATGTCCTTTTGATATTGCTGGCTTGACTGACAACTGATCACTGCCACGTTGACTTTTTTACCCCCTTTTGAATATAGTATCTTTACATACTGTTTTTTTTTCCTCTTGAGTCCTTTAACTGCTCATGATCCCATCTTTTTAATCCTACCTCGGTTCAATTTCATCTTTCTTATCTTTTTACAGACTTTCTCATAGCTCTTTTGCACAAGTCTAATTTCCAGCATAGTCTGAGCTAAGGTTACTTAAGCTGTGCCTTGGCTCCTTGGACACAGGCAGCTGAACCTTGGGGTGAAGGGGAGATTAGAAAAGGAATTACAGAGCCAGGCTTGCATGTTGCATAGAAGACACCTTTTTTCAAAAAGGACTGTAGTAGTTTCCTCAAGCTTTTTTGTCTATGTATGCCTTTGCTGTCAGTTTGTCTCATTGTTTCTCATAGGTTCTGTTCAAAGTGCATATGTCTGAGCATAGCCAAGGTCCCCATCTAGAATGAACAAAGTAGTTTCAGCATTGCTTAGATTTTAACTCACAGGACGGGTTGCTCCAGAATCTACTCCAGACTCAGGAGGCACCAATTCTGACTTCTTTTATCTAGGACAGTTGTCTGCTGTCCCAATGGGCTATATACAGTCAAACACTGCAGCATGTCCCCATGTTGAAGAGCATGCTGTCAATCATAAAAACACTACTTATGCTATTTCAGGCTTTGTAAGCTTAAAAAAAAATCATGGCCTCACTTGAGCACATTACATGGAGCACAAGGGTCATCTAGGCCAAATCTATGCAAGGTGACCACAGGCCGTGTGCCCTCCAGAGTATGCTAGCCTTGGAGAAGAGCAACTATTGCCAACACACACCAGCAGACTGTGAGGACCAGAGTTCTCTCCCTGGGAGCACTGACAAAGACAGTATAGAAATAGCCTGACGTGATTTGTGTTTATAAAAAAAAGCAAAAAGCAAACAAACAAAGAAACCTCCCACCAACCCAGAAAAGAAACACACGCACACCCCCCCACCAAGNAAAAAAAAAAAGAAAAAAAAAAAAGGCACTGTGTTTTGACCTGTTGCAGATCTCATAGTTTGGAAGACCAGTATAGGATATGCAGATTGATTTGCTGTCCTAGTAATTGTATATTATGTAATGGCAGGAAAACATTTACCAGATGAGTAAATCCATGTTTTGTTTGCTTTAAAAACAGCAGAGATTTGGGTAGCTCTGTATCATCTGTGAGTTTTTTTATTTAAATAACCTTTTTGAAGGTTGGTGGCTAAAACTGGAAGTTATTGCCTGTTGGTAACTCTTCATAATGCTCAGAGTTTCTTCTTAAAGCTGAGTGATGTCTATAAAACAGAATCACTTCCATTTTTACCTCCGTCTACCTCCTTACCTGCTGCTTTCACAAAGTTAAATTAGCATGGTTGATGTGAAAGGAAAAAAAGAAAGGGACAAATGGAAGACATACCACATTCTACTGTAGAGACATCTATAAGATCTATAGCAAAATGCCATGTTCTAGTCCTTCTCCAGGTGTTAGCAACTATGTACTTGGGATTGAAGTTACCTTGGAGGAGATGATGCCAGGCCAGCAGATCCAGGCAAGGGTTAATAGTATGTTAATCACCTCAGACTGGTGTGTGGCCCGGTGCAGAGCTGCTGTGCCACTTCCATCTGAGAGCAGCAGATGGAGCTTGAGGCACCTCTCTTGCTTGGTGCTGTGGGCACTGGGTGCTGAATAGCGAAGGGTTAGAGCCATGTGAGTGCTGGAGCCTCTTTGGCTGTGATGTTGGCTGCAGTAACAGATCCTCTGAAGCCTGGGAAGTTAGAGAGAAGATGGGACAGGGCAGTGGGCATTAACTAGATGAGCTGTATAAGCAGTGACAACTACCAATTAGGGAATTATTTTAATTAGAACTGATCTTCATTTTAAAAATTAAACCTGAAAAAATTCCCTCTTCAAGAATCGCTGAGTAAGCAGGAAGGGTCCACTTGAGCACACTGCAGTAAGCAGTGCTGCAGGCTCAGAGCTGTTTAGCATGTTTAAACAGATAGAACTGGCAAGCAAGCACTCCCATCACTACCACAGCCTGTCCTGTATGCTAATTGTTCTTGCAGCCACCTGGCTCTTTACTGTGACTCCTCTACCCTGCTACTTACATCAGGAAGAGAGCTGGGGTGTTCCTTTACCTGCTGAAAAAAGATCTCTTCTTGCTTGTAAGCAGTCATTGTCTTCCTAAATACAGAATGCACAGCGAGGTTTTCCTAGGAAATTTGGAACAGCTTCTGGGGCTTATGTTTTTCAGTGCCTGTGCGGAAGAAGGTCAGGCTGCAGAGCACAGTTCTCATGTGCGCTTAGAGGGATGCATGCAGAGGTATCTGGCATCCTTAAGAGCTAACTAGTGTCTGTGTCTGTAGTAGCACCCAACCAGGGGACTTTAGGAACTTCTGTGATAGCCTGTAACTGGATTGCATGATCAAGTCAATACGTTTGTAACTTAAGGATCTTGTGGCATGCGGTGCAATCTGCGTTTTATAGAAGACATTCTCTCAGATTCCCAACAGTTCCTACTTAGGTAGTTCTTTGGATCATTTTGAGGGGCAGAAGGGTTCCTGTGATTTAACTTGGGGCCATATTGAGGAAATGGTTTGCTAAATTTGCCTTAATTAAAAATAGAAAATTGCTTCTCTTCCATTTTGTTGTTACAAATGCTTCACCTATGGCTGAATTAATCATTTAACCACCAGGATTCCTTAAAACTTAAAATACAGTATTTCCTTGTAAATTTAATAGCTATGCAGATTAAATGAGAACTTTAAATGTAACCTACTTTTTTTTTTTCCCTTTTCATAGAAACAGTACGGCCAAAAACACCGCCTGTTACAATAAAGCCTCAAATAAAATCTCAAGAGGTAAAAATGCTGTTATATTTTATCTGGTATTTAGTATGTAAAACTGTTATTTATTACATAATTATGCATCCTTTTGAGTAAATGTGCTATGAAACCATAATAATATAATATCTCACTGTCCAAACCTGCTGCTGTTCTGCTGTGATATTAATTTTTAGTGCATACACTTTAAACTTATTTTCAGTAGAATAAACAGTAGTTTATCTGAAGAATGCTTTCATCAGTACCTTGCACATTGTAATAAAACATATTTTTACTCTGAAGAGTGACATTTACACAAAATTTGGAGTAGGTGGTTTGCATTGTATTCAGACATGAAGAATGCCTTCATAAAAATATATTTATGTGCCGTGTTCTAACTCCTCAGCAGTTGTCAGGCTTAAGTATAGGAAATCGAAATGATGCATTGCAATAGCAACATTGTCTAATTGCAACAGCAAGAAGGGTTTTGCTTGTTACTGCAAAAACCTTTAAGTTCGACATGTAATGACCCTTGTTCATTTCTGGATTGTAAAATCAGTGCCAGAGAACACTCTTGGCAGAAGCAGAGCTGTGCGTTCTCTTGCCAATAATATGCAGTGTACTAAATTAAGCTAGAAAGATTTCCAAAGAGCAGTCCTCTCTTAATCTTATTTGTGTGTAGAAAACTGTTACTGAATTGTGGTCAGAATTTAGCATTAGTCTTAGGTACTGGTCAAAACTACTGAAGAGTTCATTATCGTTTCAAAAGATTACAAAAACAGAATTAAAGTGAAGAGAACACAAAAAGGGTTCTAGGATGAAAAGCAGATCATTTGCAGTACAGCTAATCTAAATATCTAATATTTTTGTCTGTACAAATATACTCTTAAAAAATATATCCCATAAAGAAAAACAGTTGTCAGGGTAATACATTTGGTTTAGTTTCTTTCTGACTCTATTTAAAAGGCAGTCAGTCGCGGGAGTAGAAGTATGTATTGGAGACACCTTTTTGGTTTGTTTTTTTTTCTTCCCCCCCCCTCTTTGGGTAAGCTTAAACAAAAATGTCTTAACTGCAGGACGAGGAAGAGATTTCCACAAGTCCAGGTGTATCAGAATTTGTGAGTGATGCTTTTGATGCCTGTAATCTGAATCAGGAAGATCTAAGAAAAGAAATGGAACAACTGGTGCTAGACAAAAAGAAAGAAGAGACTTCAGTAGTAGAAGGTAAAGCTGTTGTTATTACCTTCTGTGACTTAAATACAGCAATTCTAAGATAGGTTGATTTTTTAAAAACTGTAATTCAATTTTTGAAAGTAGATTGATGAACATTTTTTTCAAAGTGTTTGAAACAACCTGCAATGAAATACTGTAGAAATTAATTCTCGCCACAGTGAAGCCTCATCTTAGACAGAATGTTAGCTGTGATGAGTTTAAATCCAAAGAACCTAACAATTTTTAGGTGGCTCTTGTATGAAAGTGACAATGGAGCCTTTTTTTTTTTTCTTCTTTTTTATCTGTCTACTTACTCCTTTCCCTGCCTTCTTTTTCATAGGTCCTTGCGTATTAATTTTTCTTTCTTTAATTGACATCCTTGTAGGCAAAGTACAGTATTTGGAAGTCAGGCTCTGTTTTCTTCTAGTGACACCAACTAAAAAGGCAGTATTTGCACCACTTGGGATCTTGCAGATGCCTCTGCTGTAATTTTACATGCATCTGAAACAGCTACAATTTAACAAATAGCTTTGAGAATGATCAGAAGAAATAGTGAAGTTTATACTTCAAATAATTCAGAAGAAATAATATCAATGTAAAAAGCATAAAAACAGTCTGTGATGATGTGACTCTGGCCATACAAAATGAGTAATTTACTATGAAGATACCTGTCTTTGTAGATGCATATCAAAATACAATCTTCAGAATTTACCTCACAAGGTGTTTTGAATGTTGCTGAATCCTTGTTTTCTGAACTATGGTGTTTTTTTCAAATACATAGCCAAGCTTGAGGAATTAAGTAATGCCAGTTCCTTGCATCTAGTTTGATTGAATTATTTCAATAGGTCATTAACATGTAATATGTTCAGAGAAATCTCGGCTGGCCTTAGTGACTTGGACTATGGAATTATGTACCTTCATATCTAGGCTGAATTACTAGCCAACATGTAACATATCAAACGCCAACCTCCTCCCCCATACTCTTGCATATGATAGGTAGACGTAATTAAAACAGAGATTAACAACACAGGAATGCTTTCTGACTCATCTCATACTTCAGGGCAAAAAAATACGATTACCTTTAACCCTGATTAAATGAGCCTGCCTAACTACAAATGTCAGTGTGGAGAATACCTGCTTTTTTAAAAATTATCCACAGTATTTGATCTTGATTTATTTTATCCATCAAACTTATTAACTTCATTCTTTTTTTTTTCCCCACAGATTTTAAAAGTACAAAGGGAGATTTAGTTGATAGTGGTCTGAAAGGCTGTAGGGAAATGAGCTTGCAAAGAGACACTTGTTATAACTAAGCTGCATATTTGCCTTCTATATCTTTATTATAGTGTGCACATAGGTGTATAGACTTCTATATTAATTAATTCCTATTTGTGGTCAGTAAGAAGATGAAATTTCTTTAGTTTTTCAGAACAGTTCCTAAAATTGGGGAGATATAAGAGAGATTCAGTGCAAATACCCCTAGTTTTACATAAATAAGCAACATTCTGTATTACGAAGTTAATTCTTACACATTTTTCTCTTGTAGAAGAGACTGCTGATTGGGAAAAGGAATTACAACAAGAGCTTCAAGAGTATGAGGTGGTGACAGAATCAGAAAAGCGTGATGAAAACTGGGATAAAGAAATAGAAGAAATGCTGCAAGAAGAAAATTAAACATTTTCTCAAACTCTGTGACCCTAAGCTTTTTCTGAAGACTGACATGGATTTCTGCTTTCATATTTTGCTTACGAAAGACCTTCAAAAGACATAAAAGAATCTATTGTTGTTATAATTCCCTATGGGGATACAACCAATATTTCTGTTCTTTATATGAGCAGTTTCTGAACTTCTACATTCTCCAAAAGAAAAAAGAGGAGACAGAGACTGCAGGTTTTATGTCATAATTAAAAGTGATAACATTATTACATGAAGCAACAGTTTAGTTTGAGGCATTTTTAGATGGCCAAGAAGCTCTGCAAAGAGATTGCTAAATCTAGGAATTGAAATTTCTTTGTCTACAGGTTTCTGTTTGGGATGTAAAAATGGATGTTGTAAGTAACCTAGTCCTTCAAAATAACGCTCTCATCACATTTGCACTCTGATCCCTGTATAATCTGTAAATGTGTACTATTTTTAAGATACTTGTAGCTCGTAGTTTTTCTGTGTATTTAACTTCCATAATGTATGTAGCCAAAGAATTTATATAAAATCTGATCGAATAAATTCCAATAATTAGTTAAAAAAAAATACTAAGTCAGACTGCAAAAAAAGTACTGATTAATTATTGATCAGGTATGATTAGCTGGCAAACATTTAAGCATTTAAATAAGAATAGGGTTATTAACTGTTTGAGTTAAACTGTTGTTTTTGTTAAATCATCATATTAAGATACTGCCTTTCCCCACAGAGAAATGGTTTAATACATTCTTTCTTCAGAAGGATGTTATGTTTCCATTTAATTTTGCTGTCTGAGAGCAAATTAAATGTTTCTTTTTAAGCGCTGAAATATTTATGTTAAAACTTTGGCTGGTTTGGACATCTTTATTAAATACTGTAGGTATGTATAAAATTGGCTCATTTATTTAAAGGGAGGGCAGAGTGAGGGGCAAACATACTTCAAACATACAGATTTCAAAAATATACTTTGTCACAGTGTTTAAGACATGGAATTTAAATAAAAAATAGTTTTCTTTAAAAGATTTTTTATTATTATTCTTAGGCATCTGGATGTTTCCTGTAGTTTTACCATTAAGTCAGTATTTTAATGAAAATTTAATGTTCTATTTGTCATTTATTTCATAAACTTCTGTGACAAAACATTCATGAAATTCCAAATACAAAGGAAAATGGGTAAAATGAAGTAGGTAGGAGCCATTAAGCGCAATTGAATTATAGGCATGTTAAATACAGTAAGCTCTGTCTTAATGACATAATTCTGCAGAAAACTTTTGTAAAGAGACTGAAAGATTATAGCCGTAATTATTCAGTCAGTATTCATCTCGTGGGAATTGAAAAGAGCTAAGTAGTTTCAACTGCTGTTACTGTAAGAAAGGACTATTTAAAATTATCTCTTATTAGCAACTTGGACAGAAAACCCTCCTGTATTTCTCATTATGGAAAATGAATTTGTTTAAACCTGCATACATCTGGCTTTTCAAATTAGTTCCTTTATTACCATGCACTTTCTCAACTACAAATCATCTTAAGCATGATTTGTGTTTTTATAGTGTTTTTTACTTTTAGTTAACAGATGCAAGTGGTGGTAAATAAGAGAGGTACTTTAGGAGCTTTTTATATCTGGGATTAATTAAAAGCTGCAAAAGTTAAATCTGTTACGCTCATAAAAATCACACTACTCAGAGCTTAATGTTTACTCTTGACAAATACAACTGCTCATACATTTAAGCTTGGAGACATTAGGATCTGTCTACTATACAGTTTGACATGGCATCTTCTGAAAAGATGAGTAGTTCTATTCTGATAGTGGCAAGTCTTCCCTGGATGACTAAGAGCTCAAAATCACTGCTCCAAATATCCGCTTTTGTAAAAACCAGCCTGATCATTCTTAGTGTTTTCAGATACATGATGGGCTTATTTGCATGGGGCTTGTACATCAAGCCTCATGTTTCTTTTCATATAAGCGTAGCCTATATAATGGTTATTGATTTAAACTCCATCTCCCATCAAAGATGGCTCCCACATGTAAAACCTTAGTTCTCTGAGTCTTGTGAAAAGCAAGTATGTCTGAAAAAAAAAGAAAATAAACCCACTATTTAAATTTGCATTTTAAAAGGCAATAATGTAGCAAGGCTGAATCTGACTTGAGTTCTGATATGTAAAGTCTCTTATCAAGAATCATGTTAATATTTTCAAATATGTGTATCTGATTTTAACTTGGAAAGCTGAAATAAGTTTTGTGTAATCCTGCAGTTTTCAGGACTGGCCTGTGCCTCTCATTTAGGTTTGTGGCTCAGGTGTCTAGTAGTGTGTGTGTGTGGTGAGAGGGAAAGTTACAGAATCACAGAAGGTAGGGGTTGGAAGGGACCTCTGGAGATCATCTAGTCCAACCCCCCTGCTAGAGCAGGTTCACCTAAAGCAGACTGCACAGGAACGCAGCCAGGTGGGTTTTGAATGTCTCCAGAGGTGGAGACTCCACTACAAAAGTGTCTGTATTTCACTTGTCACACACGATAGACACAGGTAGACCCTCTTCATGTTCATAGTGAATTTTGTAGGCCTTTGTAGGCCAAGTGTGTCATCATAATATGTTTCATAAGCAAGTATGATGGTGTTTTCTTAACATCATTCTAAGCAGTGGGATGGTGCTGACACTAAAATCCAGCACAACAACAGTACGAAATCAATGACAAAACCAGAAGAAAGCAAGAATGGATGCAAATAATACCAACCTGTGGAGATAATGTAACAGAAAATGCAGTTGTTCAAAAAACATTGAGGAAGAGAAAACAAACAAGAAGATTGTTAACAAGTTTTCTTGGAAGAAGCTAAACCTGCAGATTTTGGAATTAACCTTTGAGAAACAGGGAAACCATCGGGGATTTTGGCACAGGAATCATTTGGGTTAGCTTAGAAGAGTGCTAACAGCTTTCTTCTGAGATATCAGTAACTCCAGTTATTCTGTGCAGCAAAGCATCCTCTTCAACTATTAGTTTACTAGTCCAGTTGGTACTAGTTAATATGTGCATGGATTATTTTGATTCAGAAATTTGTTTGGAGGAGGAAAAAGAAAGACTGTAAAATCCTGAAATAATAAAAAAAAAAAATTGTAGTAAAGTATCCACTACATCTTTATTTGATCATTTACAGCTGTTCTCTAAAGAAAGATAACCAAAGCTTTCCATTTCCTCAACTGTTTCAGTTAATCTTCAATTCCTTTAGTTTGGCACTGCAGCTGGGTCATAAAAATTTGGGTTTTTCTCCTTGGTGTTTGGTTACATATGTAGAACCTAAGCCAGGATGTCAGTTTTAACCTCATGAATTTAAAGAACAACCCTATGTACAGCAGCACAGCACCTGACCATGAGATGCATCCTTGAACTGTTGGCCACTCATTATTGACTTCTACTTGCAACAGCTATTACATAAAAGGGGATGAAGTGTCCCTGGTTACGTATCAGTGTCCTGCCAAGCAACAGCAGCCACATCGGGCCCTCAGTCCACGGGCTGTATCTAGTTTAGTCGTACGATTACGATCTCAAGAGCAACACTGATAATGGTCTGGGGCTCAATTCAGCAGAAGTTTAGAAGGTGTATTTACTGGCCTGATATTATATGTGTCAGTAACTGCTGACTGAATATAACAACAGTACAGTAGCCTAGCCTTAAACAGTGTTATCCATTAGTAGATTTTTGTTCCAAACTTCCCATTTTCAATGCTTTTTTCCTTTATTTTAAACATTAGGGGAGGTTAGTTTCTTTAGATCAGCATTGCAATTTTTTAAAATGAAATGACGCATAACAATGAATTAATTTCTTGCTCTATTTTCTTTGTGGTATATTGAAGTTAATTGTTTCAGAAAACAGTAATTCCTACAAAAACATCAGAAGACATGCATGGCTTCATTTTCTTCTCAGTATAGCCCAGTATTGGCTCTATATATATACCTATGAAGACCATGCATATATATAAAAGCAAACCCACATTTATTAGTGTGTCTAAATATATTCAGAAAATCATAATGTACTTTTCAGCTGTTACTTTTAACTACATAGCACTGCAAGAAGAGGAGCAACCAAAATAATTATCATTCGTTTGTTACTCTATCATTTTTCAGGAGACACCACTCTGTAGAAATTATCTTGAAGAATGAATCACTCGCTTCACTTGCTAAAAGCCTGGTTTTCATTATGGCTCAGGTTGGGAACGTGTTCCTTTGCTAATTCAGGGATTCATGAAGCTATGACAAACCTCTCCAGATACAGTTGTGAGGTATGCTCAATCCAAAACTACATGGGCAGAAAGGTTATTTTATCTCAGTGTGATTCTGACAGTGAAAGACAGAAAAAAATGCAATTAGTTAAGGGTCATATATAAAATTAGAAGAAAAAAGATTTGATGCCTGCTTTGATATCTGATGCTGTAAAGAAAACCATGTTTGGTGTGGGGTTTTTTTTAATTGTTTGCATGCACAAAACAATCCTGTAGTTTCTTTTATTTATTTGTTCTCTTGGGTGTGGTTTTCATATTCAAATGTGAAGGTTTCAGAGCCAGATAAAGCTGCTGCTTCTCTCTGCATCTCCAATCCTTCCCAAGGAGAAATGAGCCAAACTTTCCTCACAGTCAAATAATGGCCAGCAGATAGATTGATTACACCCCACCTCTTGTCCCACTTACTTCAGAAATGTTTTAATGCTGGCATATGCCCTTTCATGACTTTGATGCCTGCAATTTAAACATCAAACAGTTTTGCTTTTGCTGTATCATCACCACCTTGCATCCCGTGTCATGTAACAAGACTTTCAAGCCCATCTTGTGATGGGTGGAGGAAAAGTGCTGCTGCAAGTGCTGTGTTACTGGGGTGGAGACAAGCCTCCACAGACATTTAGTGTGGATGTGGAAACAACAATCTCTCTCAGTGGGATGTGGTGTCAAAGAATTAGTGAGCATGTAAATGAAAAAGCTGAAAGCATTGCCTAAGCAGGGAAAAATACTGGTGCATAAGGTCTTTCAGTTGGAGAAACACTGTTCCCAGACACACTTCAGCTCTCTCTGGCTACGGATATACCAGTCAACTGATACATCTGAGCATATGTTGAAAACTGAATGCATATAAACAATTAGAAAGACTCCTAAAAATGTTTGCCCCGAGCCAGCTAGGAATGTCTCCATCATCTCCTGACCACTGAGTTATTCCCAGTGGAACTGGCGAGCAACTCAGCTTTGGAGGCCAAGCACCAAGGGGTACAGTAAGGAGTGGTCTGCATCCCCCTGGTCTGGCTGCCAGAGGACAATCACCAGCAGATTTAGTCTACAACTGCAAGCAAGCATAGCCTCCTGCTTGGGTGTCCTGCCACCAGCCCTGGCTGGTGTAAATAAGGACACAACCAGTGTCAGAGTAAGCAGCACTGGTTTCATTGGATGCACAGACCGACCACCTGCCTTGTCAGGGTGAGCCTTGGCTCACCCTCAGACCCTAATGGCTGGCATCCAAATTCTCTTTTCAAAGTGTATTTGCACAAACCAGTAACTGACTATCATTCTTATCCATACAAATGTCCAGTCCCTTTTTTAATCTGGTTCATTACTTCATTGGCATTGTTGGGAAATTAACTTCTTAATGTGTGAAGGGGGTTATTGGTTTCAAACGTGCAGCTTTCTAATTTAGCTGAACAGTGTGTGACTTAGGAGAACAGAGGAACCTGACTTTGCCTTCTTTTCATCATGTCCCCCATGTTAGTTTCCCGAGTCAAGCAAGTAATTTCAGACTTTTCATCCTTGTCATAGTTTAATGGGGGCATTTTTCCATATACTCACTAATTAGTGACAGCTTTTCTTAGAGGTCATTTACTTCAGAGTTCATTTTCTGGGAGGGAGGTGTGACAAGTGTAACAAGCACGTAGGAGGATGCATCACCCAGCTGACACATGCTGGTTTCATTTTCTGTATTACTCCTCATCCCATTCCATGTGCACCCTGACACCTTGTTTGTTTTTATTTAGGGCTGTATATTCAGCCAGTACATGTTTGCAATAATGTCCACCTTGGGCATCAGCCAACTTCTCTAGTAGCCACCATTGATTTTTAAGATCCTGTGGAGTTGAAGAGTGATGATTTGGGTTGTTCTTTCGGGTTTTTTTTCTGTTTTCCTCCTGCCTTCATTTTCATTTTTTGATTGGTCATTCTGTGAAAAGTAATATTGAAAGAATTACAGTTCTTACTCAGTACCAGGGGGAAAGTGTTCCAAGAACAATGCTGGGAGTCCAGAGCTTCTTGAAAATTTCAGTGAAAGTAATTATCATAGTAATCATGAGAAAAGGACAAAATTAAATTTGGTGCTGCATTTCAATAGTGTCATGACTGCATTGCATGTTGTAACAATGCTGTAAGAAATACTATCTTTATTTTGCAGTTTCTCAATTGTCATTATTTCGAATTTGAAACATCTTGTTCTAATTGTCACCCTACAGATGTGTTTAAAAAAATAATGAAGCAACTCATTTTCCACCAAGTTGCTTGGATGTCCCCACCCCAAGGAGGGCAGTGAAGTACTTGAGAGAGGTGTCAAACTGGTCAGTTCTGTGTACAGCGTTCATGAAGTTAGACTACTCTTACTTATGGTAATAACCACATAACTTGGATGTGGTTTGTAAAAGAGATTACCCTGAAAATTTATGAAAAGTTGATGATTAAAGATATTCACCGATGGATGCTTAGCTATATCCTAAATAATAATAATAAGGAGAAGAAGAGAAAGAAAAAGAACTAATTTTTCTAAAATTTCAGTTTCTTGGCAATGGCCACTTGGGTGGAAAATGTACTTGGCTGCTCCTAGCATATAGTTCATGGCTGTTCCTCCCTCGCACGAGCAATCTCCAGCAAGGTCATTAACAGGGCACAGCTGCAAATATCTTCTCATCCTCCTGTCAGTACTTGTATTCACTTGCAGGGGTGGAATGTGAATTTCCAGTACTGTTGACATGCACTTTGCTGGTAAGTGCATTTTTGAGGGAAAACTGTTCATGAAAACACACAAAGGGACATAGGGAGGGAACCATAAATGTAACTGAAAATACTAAAAGCAATTTTTTTCATTTTATTTCACATTTGTGTTCCTTAGAGGACAATAGTACAGCAAGTAATCTGTGCACCTGAAAGCTACAACTGAGTTTGGAAGCTGATGGTACCTCTCTCACCATGCCTGCATCAGCTGTCCTTGAAAAATCCTAAAATTCTGTAAAAACTGACTTAGTAGGAAGCAGTATCTTTCTTCACAGAACAATTATAATTGATCTGTGTCACTGTATCAGCAGAAAAAAATCCTGCCAGTTTGTGTGAATGAATTACTGCTGGAAATATATTCTCCAACATCTGGTAGTTTTTGAAAAAAACCTTGACACCCTTGACAGAATGGCTTCATATCCACTTCTGCTGCATGATGTGTGCTAACCTCTCCGGCAGAGAGGTTAGATTTACCAAAACAGGCCTAAAAATGAATTTTATTGCAGTAAATGGTTGCAGCCAGCAAGAATTCTGTGGTTCTTTATTCTGTTCTGTGAAAGTAGCTCATTTCTGTAATTAATCTTCCTTCTATTTCACATAATGCCTATCTGGGGTAAGGGAAGGAGGGCCCAAGAGTAATTTAAGGTTTGCTACATAAATAATGATTTATGTAGCAAAACATAATGATTTATGATTTCCTGTATCAAATAATGCTTGGGAGAAATTAAAAGTAATCTTAAAGCCCTATTTAATGCATGAGCCATTCTTGGATCAGCTGGATCTCTTTCTATTCTCAAATGGAAGGGATGTGTGGGAAAAATCCTAAAGCATCAAAATTCTGCTGGGGAAAGGAGGGGCCCTTTTTCTTTTTCCAAGAATTGTACCAGTGTTACGCAGGTTTGTAAAAGAACAAGTGTTATTTTGGGAGAGAAAAACTCCATCTAAAGATCAGGATGATATCCCAAAATGTAAAATTATGTTTCATCTTGAAATTAGCACTTGAATAGTTCTGGTAAGTATAGGCTTAGGATGTAAGGACAAAATAATGTAAGCAGGTACTCCAACATTAAACTAAGTGTTAGAGAGATTTACCAGATTTCGGTAACAGTACTGCCTCACAGAAGCTACTTTATTCAACACAAACATCCACTCCCACCTATTCCCTTGCGTAAGTGTTTAGGGAGGTTTAGAGGCATAGTTTTATTGAGTAACTATGAAAAGACATAAAGGTTCCCCTTGTATTATCCAGATATTATTTCCCTGGAAAGCGGGAATATATGTATTTCCAGGATTTTGCTTGCATCAGTTTTAAGTCATCCTACAGCAGTTCTCCAGAAGACCAAGGTCCATACCCACACGCGGGTTCAAAAGGTTGCACGTGTGCTCCTGCAGCTTCTTGACAACATATGTTGTCATCCCTCACCCACAGCAGCCACCCCACTAGCAGAAGCCATGTGGAGAGGCGAAGGGCACGGCCAAGGCGAGGGCTGCAGCACACCCCTATGATCCCAAGAAGGGCTGATGACCCAAAGCGTCTTCTCCAGCGGTCCCGGCCTAAGAAGTCACTCTCTCTGCAGTCCTCGGCTACCCGTGCAAAGCAGTTCCTGGGAAAACTTCCTTGCGCAACTCGGCTTCCCGGCACGCGTCCTACTTTCCCTTCGTGAGCAGCAGCTCCACCGACCGCAGCCACCACCCACCCGGGGCCGGCCGGCGGGAACCGCCCCACGGGAACCGCCTCGGCCGGCTCCAGGTCAGGGCCACGCCGCTGAGCTGGCCGCGTCTTCCACGCCGTGACAAACGCGGTAATAGCCACAAGGTAGGAAGAATAACGCTGGAGGCAGGGACCGGGCAAAGCTTCCTTCGGTGGCGGGCCGCCCCTCGCCCAGCCCCACGCAGGACCGGACTACAGCTCCCGGCAGGCCGCTCCCCGCAAGCCCCGCCGAGACCGTAGCGCCGCGGGCGCCGCGCCGTGCACGCCGGGGCCGGGCGCGGAGCACGCCGGGAAGCGCAGTCCACTTCTCTCTGAAGAACTCGCAAGCGGCTCCGGCGGCGCCTGGGGAAGCGGCGGGTGGGGGAGGGGCT